>CM017439.1:44209110-44762048 GCA_007726485.1 Eragrostis curvula
GCATCTGCTTAACGGGTTTAGCAGAAAGGTGAGTTGGGACGCTCACGGAATCTACGAACTACGAGGCACAACAAAACAAGATTAATGGAAGAGAAGTTCCAGAAATCTTGCACACACACAAACAGAAGATCCATCATCATTACATCAACACAGCACTGCATTCATAATAACAAGGTGCGATCACACATACCAAAGTCCTTTCTTATTTATATACATAAAAGGACTCGACGCAGCCTAGACTACAACAGGACTCGACCACAAGGGGAGTTCTAGACCACGACTCTCATCACACAAGACTCCACCAGAGATAACCCTAACTCTAGACTCTCGACACTACTCGAGACAGCGCCTAGCACTAGAGACTAGACTCTATCGAAGCTCCTGCGCTACTCCTATCTAGCGCTCCTCAAGCTCGAAAGCCCTGAGCCTGCTGCCACTCCTCGAAGAGGTCGAACGGGTCCTGGACTAGCTCGTCCGTGCTGAGCAGGCGGTAGTACTCCTCCAGTGCTGGGTCCGCTGGGTCCGCTGGGGTCGGCGTCGGAAGGCTCTCTGGCAGCTCCAGTGCTGGTGGGGTGTCGTACAGTGCTGGCTGCTCCTGCTCTGCTGGGCCGTCTGGCTGGGCAGGCTGCTCCTCGCCCATCACCTCGTCGTCGTCTCCAGGAAGGTCCACGAGTTCTCCGCCACTGACTCCTCAGTGGGGGCAACTCCGTAACCGTCCTCCTCAGTGGACTCCTCTCTCATGAGTGCGGCCTCTAGCTCTGCGGCCCACTCCATGAGGTCCTCAGTGTCCTCTGAGTCAGTGTGTCCCTGGCTGTCAGAACCTAACCCTGAGTCGCCTCCAGACGGGTCTGAACCTCCAGAAGTCCAGGAGTCTCCAGTCGGCTCAGTGTCGGGGTCGGAGTCCGTCGGGCAAGCGTAGTGAAGGTGACGTGCTAGTCCTCCGATCCTCGGGGTCATCCTGCGGCGGGGTCCTGCTCCAACCTCGTGAAGCCTCACGTAGCAGCGGTCCACCTCTCGGATGAGGTACAGAGCGTCCTCCTCCCAAAGTCTCCTCACAAACTTAAGTCTGGAGGTCAAACGTGCAACCTCGTCCTGGGACGCAGTGAGCTGTGCCTGAACCTCTGCAAGCTGTGCCTGGGTCTCTCGAAGTCTGCGGACGTCCTCGTCCCACATCTTGGCGGTGTCCTCGAGAACACGGGCAGTCTGGGCACGGCACTCCTCCAGCTGGGCTAGCTCTGCGCGAAGGTCCTCCATCTACCTACACACAAATTTTGAAAAGAGGTAAGTACTGGAGAAAAGAATTTTATAAATATAGCATAGGTAGAGAAGTAGAATTTTATAGATAGTTTGTATAAAATACTACTCCTCTCTCACACGTTTCCAAGCTAAGGGTCATCCTACGGGCAAGTATGGCTCTGATACCACTCTGTCATACCCCATTTTCAGAGGTACTTGAATCCACCGTATCAGTCCCTGGATCAGACACTGATACGGACATTCTCACAGAATGGCATTTCAGAGTCACACCTTTATTTATTACCAAAGCTCATTACAAGCCTTTTAATTTACATAAAAGGTCTTTGAGGTGGCCAGAGGCCTTACAACACTACACATCACACCACAGTGGCCATTACTGGGAAGCAGCAATGCCACACTTTATTCTACGCAACGGACGGCGGAAGCAGATCCACTCCACTGGCAAACTTGCGCGTGACGACCCTAGTCTTCTTCGCCATCGGCTTGAAAATCATACTCTGCCTCTTCCTCTGAATGATTGATTTAGATGGGGAGTGAGTACATAAGATACTCAGCAAGTCCTAACACAAGGGTGACTCGCATGCAAGGATATTGTCAAGGAATAGGCTGGAGTTTTCATCGATCGGCCGAAAAGCCAATTTTCAATGCAGGGGTTGTTTTGCAAACCAAAACATTTTGTAAAACTCTAAGTCATCATTGATAAGATCTTAGTGGGGTTGAGTGGCCCTGGGGGAGAATAAATCCTTCCCGCCAGTTCCCAAATTTTAACGCTGGCAGGAAACCAGCACACGGCTCCAAACCGGCGCTATTCCGAAAACACACACGCCAAGGATAACTCACTCAGAAATCTAATCATTGTGTGGCCATTGCTTTCGCTTTGTCCAATGCCGTGGAACACGGCTATCCGGATAGATTCTTACACTCTGCAGAGGTCGTACACTTTACCCACGAGGCATGTCAGACCTTTCCACCGTCGTGGGTCGGAAGGACATGCTAATGGTTCCGTACCTGCCTAATGTCACCACGGTACCACCTCGGAAAATCCGCGACCAGGGGCCTCATATAATCATAGCATGGCCAAAGCCAATCACCTCCACCTGCCGGATCCGACGCCAACATCGTCAAAATCTTCTCCTGGCTTCCGATTGCAACTCCCTGCCTCCTGGTGGTACCGGGCGATCACTAGTAGGGTGTGGTTCCAAACCCTACCCATAATAGGGGCTCGTGGTTGCACTCAAGTGCTAAGCAAGGCGGCACATGAACCGGTCCTTATACGACCGAAGCAAGCATCTTCAATAGCTACTCTCCAACGAGAAGTAGCGTCCCAGAGATAGCCTCCCCACTGAGGACTATCTCGCTTGCTCCCGTCTAAAACATAATCCCCACTATGGGTTTCACTTACTAAGCCCATCCCTTTTATTTCACACACACATCACCAAGTCACACTCACACATTTTCACACAAAAACATGTGAAGCAAAATTATTAATTGACACAGTGGGAATGAACCTAAGCGGCAATATTTTCCATCAAATCATTAAAGATTAATGATTGTGGAACCTAGGGTTAACAATGGATTAAGGATAGCAATAAACAAGGCATGGCTTTTCTCAAGATAGGTTACTCTAATATTTAAATCATCTTAAAAGACTATGCATATTTAATTTGCACACAGGCTCTATATAGGGTATTTTGTAAGAATTAATTGGGTGAAATATGATCAAGGTGGTTAGGACTTGCCTTCACCAAAATCTTCCTCCTCTAAGTCTTCCTCGTAGTCGGGGTCCTCGTGTTCCTCCTCGAAGACTTGATCACCTAGCGATTAAATAAAAGAAAGGCTAAGTCTACCGCTTAACACTCAATTAAACAATCATTAAAATAAAATAAATAAAATAAAATACACCACTAAAGATGGTTTTGATGGAATATGGTAGGAGGATGATTTTAGATGAATAATGGTGCAAGAATCATCGAATTCGGAGTTAAAACGACAAAGATATGAATATTTGAAATTAGGGGAAAAGGATTAAATTAGGGGTAGATTAACTTTAATTAAGTATAATCTCCACCCTAATTTTCCAGAGGTGTACAAGGGTTGGAAAAAGGTTAGAAATGATTTTGGGAATTTTTGGATATTTTTGGGAATTTTTCTGATATTGAAATATGCCCGAAATGCATTTCTGTGTACACTCTCGGGTGTACCCAGCATTTTCGTGCGCGAAACAGAGGCTGACATGTGGGCCAGTTGGGGCCGGGGGCCCCGGGGGCTACTGTTTGGTGGACTCGGTCCACAGAAGCGTGGACCGAGCCGCGTGTGTGTGTGGTGCACGTGGGCCGCGTGCACCACGTGTGCACGCCACGCGGTGAGGTGTGCCGACGCGGCGCCGACGTGGCTGCCACGCGGGCTCGACGCGGTGCGGCGGCTCCGACGCGGAGGAGGCGGGGGAAAAGCGGCGGTCCTCACCGGGAAGCTCGCCGGCGCGCTCGGGAGATGGCGGATGAGGAGTTTGAGCGGGTGCCGGTGACCTACACGCTATGGCGGAGCTGGCGGAGGGACGTGTGCACGTGCGGGAGTCGTGAGGCGGCGGCGCAAGCTCACCGGAGCTTGGCCGGGGTTGAGCATGCGCGCGCAAAGGCACGTGCGCTTGCGCGCAAGCGGATTGGAGTGCCCGCACTCGTGCATGCGCGCAAGGGGAAGGTGTGGCCGCGTTTGGCTGGGCCGGGGATGCTCCCGCGGCAGCCGGCGGCGAGGGAGAAGAGGTGGCGGGCGGCGGCGCTCGGTGGGGGCCATGCTTGGATGCGAGGAGAGGGAAGAAGAGACGTAGGTGGGAGAGAGAGGTAGTCGGGGAAGCTCACCTCGAGCTTAGGCGCGGCGGGGTGCAACGGAGAAGCGAGGTGAAGCTCACCGGAGTTGGGGAGAGAAGAGGAATTGGGTTCGCGTGAGGGAGGGAGAAGATGGGTTTGAGAGCGAAAGAGAAGGAGGAAGGCCGTGGCGTCCTTTTAAGGCTGCGCGAAGGCGGTGGCTGAGCCGGGAAATATCCCGAGCTCGTCGGGATATTTCGCCGGCGCTCGAGATGCGCGCGGCGCGGAGTGGGGGACGGGATGAGACGTAGCCACGCGGCGCGAAGAAGAGGAGGGGGCCCCGGGCGCGACGTGAAGAGCAGCGCGTCGTCTTGACGCTACCGCGGCGGGGAGCTCGAGCTCGCCGCGTTTAATGGCGGGGGCGGCTAGGGTTTGATGTTGCCGGCGGTTTGGGGGAGCGGGGCCCAGACGAGAGGAGGAAGAGCGCGGGAGAGCGACGCGTGGGGGAGCAGAGGAGGAAATGCGGCGGCGGGGAGTAAATCCCCGGCCGGCACGCCGGCCGGTCGGGCGGCGCGCGGCGGCGCGAGGTTGACGATGGGGGTGGCCCCACTCGTCAGCCTCTCGCGGCTGCGGGCGGGCCGGCGGAACTGGGCCGCGGCGCGCGAACGGCCCAGCGGCCTGGCGCGGGAGGAAGAGGGGGAAGGAGAAGTGGGCCGGGCGCGGGGAAAAGGGAGAGGCGGCCCAAATAGCTAGGAAATGGTTTAACTTTTTCTGGGTTTGGAATTTGGGAGAAATTCAAAGGGATTTGAATTCAAATTTGGGTTTGAACTTCAACACTCACCCAAACAGTTAAATAAAGACAATAAGAGGCAAAATGCACATGAGTGTTTCATGCATGGCTTTACTTTTCGAGAAAATTTTGATTGAGCCCTATTTTTGATCTAATCCATTTTTATTATTTGAAAATTTTTGAAAAAGGCCCAAATTTTAGGTTTGTCGAAATGAGCAAAAAAAATTACGGGTGCTACAATGTGACTCGTGAACTTGCCAGCCATTGTATGGAGCTAAGACTAAAAGCCTCAACCAAAGTCTGAAACTCTTCAGAAACTGATATATGTGCGACGAAAGAAACACGAAGCGATCCTCCAGTAAACAAAACCTTGTGGTATGTAACATGTGAGATTGTGCACAAATTGGTAGTGACCACAAATCTGAACGCACCTAATCCAAAGTATAACTGGGTATCAAATAATACATTTGCATTTCGCAAGACGCAGATCCCTGCCAGCCAAGAACTTCCAAACGACCCCTCTGCTGATTGGTTCATTCTCTCTGTGGAATTGGAGGCACATGTATAGGCTTTTGTGTAACAAAAGCTGTATTGGCAATTCTTATTGAGGTTTTTTCTACTCTTTATGGACAGGCATGATCATGGGTGCAGCTGTTTCGATTGTCTACTGCTGCCTGAAGCTGAAACATCCGACTCTGGGCAGGCATCTGATCGATCGACTACTACACCAGAAGAGCTTGAGCTGATTGGAGTAGCCGCCTCGCCGGACAAAATTGTCATAGCTGTGAACCACATTTATACAACAGATTCTGTCAGTTTCCTCTAAATTCTCAGCTCGTTTGGCAAGGTAGTAGAAAGTAGCATCTCATATTCTGGAGATTAACTGAGGAGACACCAACACAAGCGGTGCGAGGGGGTCTAGGATCATACTATATGAGTAGTAGGGGAGCGGGGAGCAAAGCTTGGGTTGGATTGACAATGCAGTATGCACGGTCCTGAATGGTGCAACTCATGAGCCGCGGCACTATCTGCCTGACATGAAGCATGATGCGCATGAAGGAGCGCATCTTTTATACCGTCAGGAGTCACCGCTCCAACTTGCATCAACAGCACATTTATGATGTTTTCTATCTAATTATAAAAGTTAAATGTGAAAAGGCTATTTCGTCAAAAATTCAGTTTGCCACTGTAAACTTCACCAAGAAAAAGTGAAGAGGAAGGACAGATTCATTTTTCATCTTCCGAAACAAGCGCATGCATGCGCTAGCATGCCGGTCATGCATGCCAACGGCGAGACCTGAAACGACCCAACCAAATTAAAAACTCCTCCAACGGTGGTTACAAAGTTTCTTAACGAGACACTAAAAATCTTACTATATTATTTTGGCAAAAAGAGAAGTAAGGGAAAAAAAAAAAAAAAAGCTAAAGCACAACATGTCGTGTGCTATATTAATCCACGGAGAAGTCCTGACATACCGAGCAAGCAGCAGACGAAACGTATTATCATGAATCATTAATCTGAATTTGATGATAGCTAACACGCGCTTACCGCGCGGTGCTCACCGAGTTGGAGACCTAGATTATCAACTGCTTCGGCTTCACGTGGTATGGCCATGTGGTACTTGGAAAAAACACAGATTTTTTTTTTGCGATTAAGGAAAAAACACAGATACAAATTGCAAACCGTACAGTTGTTTTGGTCCTCAGTGTGGCCCAATACTCGTCCAAATCCGTCCAGGAACACTAGTCCGACTAACGACATGCGGCCCCGGCCCATATAGGATCAAAGAAAAACTTTCCGACATTTCTGTCGTGTGCGTGAAATCCGAAATCTCAAAGTGGAGCTAGCGCGCGGACTCCACAACGGTGACATGGTGGCCAGGCACCGCCGAGCTTTGGCGCTGAAGCTCATCGATGATCGATCGGTAGCTTAGAATTATCGCGTTATCCGCCCGTGATCGATTCAAAACCATGCTGCTGCTCGCGTGGTGGCACACTAGCCACGCGCTGCAGGCTCCTCGTCGCCATCGGCGAGCCTGAACGATCGCGCGAGGCTTTTTGTCGGGCGGAAAACTCCTCTGCTTTGTTGCTCTGTTCCGTCTCTGTGACTTGTGAGCTTCAGGGTTGTGCACAAGTGCTAGTGACCACAAGTCTGAACCTTTCCTGCAGTGTATGCACAAGAGAAGACCCAGCACGTAACACAAAGTATCATTGGGTATCAATTAATAGCTTAATATGTGCTTCACAAGATTCATATGCTCATAAAAACGCATAATTCGATCTTGAGAACTTGCCAGCCAACAACTTTCGAAATTGAGGATGGGCTCTGTGCTGAATAAACATTTTGTCCAATATCAACGTGGATTTGGAGGACACACTGTGTCACACATGCATAGGCTTTTGCGTAACAAAAGAAGTTTTGGTAATTCTATATTGACATTTTGACTTTTTTCTACTCTTTATGGGGAGAGGCATGATCATGGGTGCAGCTATTTCGTCTGTCTACTGCAGTCTGAAGCTGAAACATCCGACTCACTCTGGGAAGTCTGAAGTTGTCTACTGCAGTCTAGCTTCATAAATTTTAGAGGTGAGGTGTAGCGGTGGATTCAAGCATGACTTCTGCTCTACTAGTTCTCAGTTCCCTCTAATGTCTCAACTTATGCTCACAAATGGAAACTTGTTCGCGAATGAAATAGTCTCAACTGTTAGAACTAATGCATCATTAACTTAACAGAAACATTTAATCAGATTATAGATCACACCTAAAGCATTTAAGATCAACACTGAAAACAACTTACCCGTCATGATTTCCTCTTCAGCAAGCTTTGATGAGCTGTAGAGGTTGGACTCGAAGTAGATGTCGATGTAGATCGGGCACCGAGCTTCCTAGCCTTCCAGCCTCTTAGTGGTCGGTAGATTAGGGTTAGGAATAACCCCTGGCAGCTTAACTCGTGGTTAATGTCACGATTAGGGTAAACAGGGTGTTTCCCCTTAGTTATATAGACTGTAGGCTTGGGGTCAGGCCCTTAGATGGGCTGAGTTAGCCTCCCGATCAAAGCTACTAATTAGAGATTAGAATTGGGCCCTAATGGGCCTTTCGGTCTAATTGACCTAGGTCAATAATTCCAACATTCTCCCCCTTAACCGAAGGTCAATTGCTAAATCTTTATAATATTCATATTATCGATCACGTGCAGATGGATATACACAGATCAATAATCTCCCTCTTAATCGAACAATCTTAATCTTAAACTTAGACTTATGTTCGCATTATGTTCACACTCAATACCATAACAAAACCTGACGAATGAGTCACCGGCAGACATTACAGATATACCGGGACACATTAACCAAAGTCCACTACAGTACTTTGATAGAACGCTTATTAACTTATTTGGGAGTTCATTTATTCGGCCTCATCCAGAATCATATTTCAGGCTAATCACACAAATCCATACTAATTTCGCGAAATAGGATAGAAGATAACACCCTCAATTAGTCATGTTGCTAGCTATTTACTTAAAGCATTAAAATGACTTGATCCTGATACTCTTCTTTCATAACATAATAATATAATTGTCAATGGACCTGACACCATCAACTATGTCATTACTTGAAGGAATTTTGTAATCAAATACAGTGACATTGAGTACTATCAATGTAGACTTAATAATACCGGAATATATCTTATATGTCTGCCTGAAACATGCCATACAAAATCAACATTAACAATGCTAATCTTGTTTTAGAGCTTTCTGCAGAATCACTCATATCTGTAAGAATGAAGGACATAAAATTTAATTGTGCACATTTACATCCATACACCCTCACAAAACCTTATCTGAATAGTACTTAATTAAATAAGTATGTTATATGGTGTCTTTAACTTTAAACACCTTTTCCAGTGGACCTCCAATTTCATCAAGCATTACGGCTTGTCATGCTAAGTCAATTTCTTATAGATATTAGCATATAGCTTCCATCTGAAGCTTTAGGAACGTCTTCCTATTTATTTTATTCTTTATCTTATACTTATGATAAAATTTGCTATATCACGCAAAACTTACAGGCATAATTATATTTGCATTCACATAATGTCACTTCAGAGCCTCTCTCAACTTTTGTGCTTGAGTGACTATCCCAATACTCACTTTGGTCCCATCAAAGTGTCATACTCCCCAGAACTTAGGAAAGCACCACTAGATGTATCTTATGATATGATGAAATCATTTTCCCTTTTTTGAAATGCATGCTTATTTCTTTCAACTTACGGAGAAAATAATCAGCTTAGAGTATCAGAATCTTAATTAATCCACCTTAACCTTATAAAATAAATCACGGTTACCCATGATACGTACAAACTCATAGTGACTTATAAACTTAACATCTTATTTTCCTTTGCAATCACTTCTTCAAAAAATCTGCAGACCCATTACAGTCTACTGCCTTGACTCCATCAGAAAATTGTTATGAGATGAACTATACTTATGTTCAAAATTCATCGACCCTTTTATGACCTCTTTTACATAATCTTAGGAATAACTGAGGCTTTTACTTTTGTGCCCAAAACACTTAACTTATCATTAAACATTACATGTTTCTGTTATTGTAGTACGACTAATGCACATCCTAAACAGAGATTAGGAAAATACCCAAGGAATACTTATGGCACGATATATATGAGAAAACATATATGTATGTATATACATCTCATCTTAAATCATCAATATAGGAAAACTTATCCTATATTTCAATAATATTTCTTCTCTCCTATTTCTTTCCTTCCTTATGAGCTTCCATTGAACTCTGAATAATAAGAATATTAAATATGTCGGCTCATAAACTTATCTAAAATAATTTACAATGGTAGCTCTTCAGCTTATCTTGGCACGACATTTACTATACCACCGATCAGCTTCCTTTGCCAAATTTAGAACACATCAGCAGTGGCCAGAAAATGAACTAGAGTAGCAAAGTTATGATTAAATGTCCACAAAACAGCGGTGACCAGTATCATGAACACAATCACACTTCAATCATCTCTGATTCCATTGTACCAACCCACAACAGCGGTGGCCAGAAAAGGGGTGGCACAACACAACCTGTGAGAATTATCCCGTACCCAGCGATGGCCAGAATATAGAACAAAAATCACACTTATTGAGACAATTAGTTTTTGTGGAGTATGAACTCCCATCACAATGGTAATTTAACAATCATGTCTTGCATGATAAAGTTACTCTTGAATTTATTCTTAGTTTTAAGCAATAAGATATAGCAAGTATATTATGCTTAAAACTTATACTTAAATGTCCTTGAAACTTATGGACAATGAAAATATCATGGAGAGAATTATTAAGATATTTCTAAGATCAATTCTTAACTATCAAGAGCAATTCTTAAATGACATTATTAACTGGAGTATCTTTAAATTGATGAGACATGTCATTCTCCCCCGAATTTGTGGTCTAAACGTGAGTGTGCCACATATTCGACAAGATCTCATCACTTAACTTATTTCATCTAATTCTCAGGTATTTAAGATATTCGTAAAGAAAAATGCTTGTATAGGAGCAAGCATGATAATAACTTAAAACTTGAGGATATAAGAGATAATTTCACAACTTAGAGAGAAATATACTCATAAACAATGATATATTGAACCAAAAGGTTTCACTAAAGTACATTTAATGCCATCAAGCTAACTATTGAATCCACTAACTCATTCTAAATGAAGTTCATAAGAATAAAACTTCAACTCATATCGACTAGTTATAAGGATCACTCCCCCAATTTCATGGATTCACTAATGCAATGTTCTAAATATGAATCGAAGATATCCATTCCAAAAGACTTAAACTCAGAAGCAATGTCACATATGTTGCATATGTGCTTTGCTAAACCACTGTGTCCATCATAACGCGAGGTGGTAAGCCTTTTGATAAAGAAACTTGTGCAGACCTGCCTGTGACTTAACTCAATTAAATGGAAGAATTCACTAGCAGTCGTATCCTCATTATCATCAAATTCTCCCCTTATGCCTTCTGAGATCGAACGCTTGATGATTCTTTTGGCAAACTTATTGTCCTTTTCCCATTTCTCTAACTTGAAGTGATACTCATATATCTTTTCAGCATAGTCCTCAATATAGTCCTCAATACAAGAAGTGGGAGGAAATAGCTTGACTTTATGAAGCACATAATCAAGCTCCAGAAACTTGAGAATGTCTTGCACCTTGTCTTTCTATAAAAGGAAGTCAATGCCATTGAAGGGCTTAATGATCCTCATATGGCTCTCAGCTGAAAAAGATATAACCAAATAATAATTCTTAGTAAATATCTTAATGTGCTAATAAATAGTGCTTGAGCATAAATATGCAAATGAAGCATTATTAGAGCACACTTAATGAATGCAAAACTTATGCATTTCTTATTAATCTTAAGGTATGATGGATAGTGACTGAAAACTTAAAGGAATAATCTTAAAATTTTAAAACTTAAATAGTACAATAAGATGCACTAAATAATCATGAAAACAAGTAACAACTTGCATCACCGGTGGGGAAAACAAGCGAAACTTATTAAACTTAAATTGAAGTAGCATAAAACTTACTCATGTAAAACATAAAAGGGGTCTATTAAATGCAAGCTTAATAGATCAACTTAATATTCTTAGCACTAAAATGTCATATAAACTCAAAATAATTACTTTAACATGGTGAGAAAAGGTCATCTAAAATGATTTCCCAACCGTGTTAATTTCGCAGAGAAAAGACTTATTTTGATCATCGTGGGGAGACTCTTAAAACTCAATAATCTAGCTAATTACTTAAATGACTAACTCATGATTCTGTGAAACAGAATAATCAATAAGACTCATGAAATATGTACCTTGTACACATTAAAATTCCCAAAAATTTTAGCTTAACTAAACAGCTAAATTAATCTTAAACTTATGCCTTAAAAAATATTGTGCTCAATATACTTAATAAAGCTCAATATATGCTTAATATGACAGCGGAAGCTTAAAATTAGCAAACGAAATATTGCTACTAAATGTTCTTGAGAATTTTGCTTAATCAATTTCCCAAACAATATTTGGAAAAAAGTGCCAAAGTAAACTTAGAAAATTATAAGGAATTTTACTGCACTGACAAACTTAAAATGTCACTTATAAAAATGCGCAACAAAATTACAAAACCTCATAATTTATTCTTAAGCAAATCTAAGGGAAAAATCTTAATTTAACTTAGTTCTTGCCCAAAATTTTTTTTTGAAACTTATTTGGGCTGAATCTTATTTGGAATAAATGGGCATACATCATTAAAACTTAATACTGAAAACTGAAAGGAATTAGAAATTCGCTCAAAAATTTAGAACACGGCCCAAATCTTATTCGCGCATCGCAGCCCAGCAAGGAAAAAGAGCTCGGCCTAGTGCATCATGTGCGCAGCCCAGCTTAAAAATATGAGCGGCCCAGCCCAGTTAAGCAGGCGCGCACGAAAAATGACGCGGCCCGGCGCGAAAACGCGCAGCGAAGCGGGCCTGCAAAGGCCAACGGGCCTTAGGCCCGAAAACCTCCGGGCAGGCCGCCGAAGCGGCCCGACGCGCGCGCGCTGGGCGCATCTGGCCCAGCCCATCTTATCGCGACGCGTGGCGCCGTTGGATCGAGAGGAGGGGGGGTCGGACGGCTAGGGTTCACGGAGCTCGGAATAAACCTCCGGCCGAAACCCTAGCGCCCGCCCTCACTCTCTCTCTCACTCTCTCGCCCACTCTTCTCTCCCGCAGCCGGCGACGCGACGAGCGCGACGCCAACCTGCCGCCGTGGCGCCGCGGAGAGCTGCTCGCCGGCGCGCGCGGGCGAGAAATTGCGCGGCCGCCGTCGAGCTGCTCCACCGTGGTGCCCTTGAGGCCCGGGTGCGTCGCGCGCGGATCTGATGCGCAATGACGGCGACCCGGAGGGCGGCGCGGCGACGACGGCGACACTCCAAAGCCGTGTGCGTGCCGGATTTCCGCGCGGCGAAGCTTATGCCACGCGGGGTGGTCTTGATGCCGGCGATGTGCGCGCGCACGGTGTGAGCCGTGGGGACCTCGCCGGCGACCGGGGAGAGGAAGGGAGCGCCGCCGCGTGCACATGCGGTGTCTTAGTTCACGGCGCTGAGTGGCGGCGACCGAGAGGTAAGTCCCGTCTTAACTCAATCTCAATTTAATTCTGAACCAAGCTTAGGGTTAGGGTTCATCGTTAGGGTTAGGGTTTGCCATACGTGTGTGAGGTAAAAAGCATAACCAGTAGATTAAAACCTAGAGAACTTAGCTAATTACCCATCTAATTGGGACATGGCATGCAGGAATCTTAGATTGATAAAACCCGAACCCTAGCTGCTTAACATGAACAATTACTTTCTGATCTAAGGCTAATCTTACTGAATTAACTAAAACTTGACTAATCATGAACACTAATCTTAGAGGAAATATTAAACTGATGCATCTAGACATGAAAACTGGACTGATCTTAAAACAGTAATGCTAGATCATCGAAAGCTTAATTGAAAACTGACTAAAAACTTGACTGAAACTGAACTAAACAAGATAATTCACCTCTGGTCGTATCACTAGATCATTAAACTGAAGTAAAACTGATTTGATCTAGTGGTAATCAAGACTAGGGGATCCAAAACGACTAGTTCAAGGCGTCCTGATACCAATTGTTAGAACTAATGCATCATTAACTTAACAGAAACATCTAGTCAGATTATAGATCACACCTAGAGCACTTAAGATCAACACTGAAAACAACTTACCCGTCATGATTTCCTCTTCAACAAGCTTTGATGAGTTGTAGAGGTTGGACTCGAAGTAGATGTCGATGTAGATCGGGCACCGAGCTTCCTAGCCTTCCAGCCTCTTGGTGGTCGGTAGATTAGGGTTAGGAATAACCCCTGGTGGCTTAACTCGTGGTTAATGTCTCGATTAGGATAAACATGGTGTTTCCCCTTAGTTATATAGGCTGTAGGCTTGAGGCCAGGCCCTTAGATGGGCTGAGTTAGCCTCCCCGTCAAGGCTACTAATTAGGGGTTAGAATTAAGCCCTAATGGGCCTTTCGGTCCAATTGACCTAGGTCAATAATTCCAACATCAACATGGTTAACTGGGACAATGGACTTAGTGTCATCTCACGCTCTCATGGAAACAAGCAAGCAAAACACACACAAACACTGACACTCAAATGATGGAGATATATAATGAGCCAGAGACCGGAACTTCGTTCAAATGCAATCAGCATAGGTACCATGAGAACCATTCATGAGAGATATGCTTCACGCACAACTCAGCAAGCATGACCTTCAAGTACTAAAAGCATGATCTCTTCTTTTCTTTTCTTTTTCTCACTGATGCAGCAAAGCATGATAGCGTTAACTTTGTGAATAGTATAACACTGACATATGAGCATGCTTTGAGTAATGCCATTAAGTTATTGGGCACTCGGATGATCAACAGACTAATGCTTATTTACGAATCTTGATTTATTGGGCACTCTTTTGTTCATTGCTCAAAGTTTTCTACTTCCTCAACCAAGCCGGAGTATTGACTTGGATTGTATTCAGATAAGAGAAATTCACCTGTCCCTTGCTGAATGCAGCGGGAGAGAAACCTCTCTGATCCAACGTTGTCTTGTCAGCATACACAAAATCAAAACTATTTTATCCATCTGTACACAATCAAAACTATTTGATCCGGCAAGCAAAAAGCAAAGCACATCGTGTCGTGTGCTATAATCCACGGCGAAGGCCTACCACAAACACAACGAGCGAGCGAGGAGCAGCAGACGAACAACCGTATACATCATGAATCATTAATCAGAAATTTGATGATAGCTAACCCGCGCTTACCGCGCGGTGCTCACCGAGTCCGAGACCAAGGTTATCTACTGCTTCGACTTGACGTGCGAAGGCCATGTGGTACTAAGGAAGATCACAGACACCGAATCCGTACAGTTGTTTTGGTCTCATTTCGGTCTAATACTTGCCCAAACTAGTCGGATTAATTAACGAGATCCGGCCCATATAGTTGACGACTGCGCGGACTCTTAGTTAATAGTTAGAACTGTCGCGCCGTCTGATTTGCGATCACAATCATGCTGCTGCTGCTGCTCACGTAGTGGCTCACAGGCGCAGGATTTTCGTGTCTTCGGTTCCCGCTCATCCGCTGCCGACCAGGCGAGGCAGATCGCTGGCGCCTAGCGGCCGCGCGGCCCTCCAGTGAACGTCCATAGGAAGCGCACCGCGAGTCAGCGACATATTTTTATTTATTTATTTATCTTGCCAAAAGCTAGTCAGCGGAACAACTGTCACTTGCAGTTCAAAAAGTCAAACCAAACCTCTCTCCATTGAAGCCTCGAGGGCCCAGCATCACGGGAATTTCCGATCGAGACGATCAGGTGAAGCATAAGTTTATTATTAGCATGATTTTCGAAAAAGTTTCTCTCATACTTCACTCCATTTTGTCATAAAATCACACAAACACAACAGTTGCTAATAAAAGGACCAACAATTGACCGATACACTAAAAGAAAAAAAAACAGATAACTACAGAATTATAAGTTGTTCTAGACTGGAGACCACAACGCATTTTGCTATACCGGGTCGGCGAGCCTTCTGCCTGGCTGATCGCTCTGCTTCAATGTAAATAAACCTTTCATTCAAAAAAAAAAAAAACCAACGCCATTTTGTGTACCGAGTAATCCTGTTGCCATGGTATTCAAACAAACTTCCATGATCTCAGATAAGCAGACGAAAATTTGCCAACCCTGTTCTCAGCTTCCTCTAAAATCTCAACTTATGCTCAGCAATGGAAATTTGTTAGTAGAGCAAATGAAATAGTCGCTCAACATGTTTCATTAGGGACGATCGACACAGTTGCATCTCACGCCCTCATGGAAACAAGCAAGAAAACACACAAACACTGCCAAGTGATGGAGATATATACCCTGCGATTTGACAACGTTGTACTACTTTGCCATTAATTGCCGCGCGTGATAGCTAGAGGCATCATGTTTTTCTACATGAGAGGGCTATAAATTGCAACCCAACCGCCGCTCGGTTAAGCACACAAATCGCACCCAAGCCAGCACCGAATGAACATTTGCCAGAAGCTTTCCATGGAGTCTGCTGCTATGATGACGGCGAGCATCCGCCAGAAGCTTAGGCTCCCGTGGCACGGCCTGGGGACGAGCGGAGGCGCCGTGGTCAGGTGTAGTGCGGGCCGGACGGAATGGCAGAGCGTCTGCGCCATGCTGTCGAGCCCGGGCAGATCACCAGCTCGAACGGGTCGCAGCTGCTCGTGGCGTACCACCTGCATCTCTACGCCTCCCTGCAATCTTGGCTCCCACCTTACCAAATAATCTACACAATAATTTCTTCAGCTGACCGGAGTAGCCGCCTCGCCGGACAAAAGTTTCGTGCCTGTGAAGTACATTTATACAACAGATTCTCTCAGTTTCCTCTAAATTCTCAGCTTGTTTGGTAAGGTGGGAGAAAGTAGCATCTCATATTCTGAAGATGAACCGAAGGGACACCAATAGTCCAATACACGCGGTGCAAGAGGGTCTAGGGTAATATATATGAGTAAAAAATGTGGCAGGGGAGCCGAGAGCAAAGCTTATGTTAGATCGAACAATGCGGTATGCACGATCCTGAATGGTGTAATTCATGAGCAGTGACACTATCTGCCTGACATGAAGCATGAGATGCATGAAGGAAGGCATCTGTTTGTACCGTTAGGAGTCAGGGTTCCACCGTGCATCATCAGTACACAAACATCATCCATATCAAATTATAAATAAATGTTTATTAATGTGAAATGGCTAATTCCTAAAACATTATGTGTCTAAGTTCGCCTAGAAAAAAAATGAAGAGGAAGGACAGATTCGTTCTTCACGTAACCAGGCTCAAGCGAAGGGCGAGAGGGAGAAATGAAACTACCCGATCAAAAGCTCAAGTCGACCCATAACCATAAGGCCATAACGGCTGAGTGACCAAGTATCTCTTCTGGTCGACCATCAGGCCTGTCACACCGAGCGAGCCAGCAGCAGACGAACAACCGTATATATCATGAATCATTAATCAGAGTTTGATGATAGCTAACCCCGCGCTTACCGCGCCGTGCTCACCGAGTCCAAGACCTTGCTTATGAACCGCTTCGACTTGCTTGCGAAGGCAATGTGGTATTAAGAAACAGCGCAGTTTTTTTTTTTCTTTGAGGAACAGAAACAGCGCAGATACTAATTCCTAACCGTAGCGTTGTTTCGGCCTCATTTTGGCCCAGGAACAATAGTCCGACTAACGACATCCGGCCAATGTAGGATCAAGAAAACTTTCTGTCGTGTGCCTGACGGAAATGAAATCTCAGAGCGCCAAGGCTCAAGCAGCGCGCGGCGCGGGCTCCACGACGGTGACATCGTTGCCGAACCGCCGTGCTGCAAAGCTTCCCGCGCGCTACTCTTACTTGATGAAATGCAGGACCAGAAGACTGCTGAATGAAATGCCAGGCGCATCGGTGGGTTAGGTGCCGTAGCGACCGTTGTGGATGAAAGTAGTAGTCAGCGGCGCGGGCGTTCGAGGAGCAGGGGGCCGGTAGCGTTGCGTGGGAAGAGGAACGCGGCGTGAAGAGGCGGGTCTGGGTTCCCGGTATGATGCAAAACGAAGCGCGGAAACGACGGAGAAGTGGGAGCTTCCGTGTGCCGGCATGGTGCTTTCTCGCGCTCCTCTGCTTTGATGCTCTGTTCTGTACATGCGAGCTTCCCTTCAGGGTGGTGACTGGTGAGCCACGGGAACGGTTGCGGAAACAAAACCTGTGATGCCAGCTAACTCCTCCTAAAGCCGTGATCAAAGTCTGAAACTCTTCAGAAACTGCTATAGGTAGGCAAGAAACTGCAACATGAAGCAAAGATTCAGTAAACAAACCTACCTCCATCTCTGTAAGATTCTTCATTAGTTATGGGCCTTATGGCGAAAAAACAATTCATTTCCTTCAAGACACGCACAAGAGACGACCAGATCTGACTCAAAAGTATTTTTGGATTTCATTACCAAAACACCGGTGCAGAAATTGCATCCAATTCGAGCTCCATGAAGCTGCCAGCAACTTCCCAAAGAAATGGGGAAAGAAGTCTCGAATCTTGGTTCATCATGGAGATGACGAAGAAATCTATTATGCATAGTACAGTGGACTTGCTTTATTGAGAATTTGTGGTTTTCGCAGCCGTTTCCAGCCTGGCATGGCCAGATGGTTAATGGATACAACTATTTGGACTCTCTACTAGTGTCAGAAGCTAAAGCTTTGTCTCTGGACATGCCGCTGATATATTATGACAGGACCAGGTTTGTAGCTGATGGCGACTGGGAGACAAAGTTCTCTTGACACAAAATTACATTTATACAGTGGCAATAGGTTATATCAGTTCCCTCTAATTTCTCAGCTCAGTTGGCAAAGGTAGAAGAAGAAGAAAGAGGTGTCTCTCATATTGTGGCGATCAAAGGGACACGATCACAATTCACAAGCTAGCGGTGCTTGAGGGTTAGGACAATAAACAGTGAGGCAGGGCTTAACAGAGAGCGAAGATTTGATTGGATGGACAGTAAGGTATGCATGATGCCGAAGGATGCAAATCATGCGCAGCAACATGTAGCAAGAGGCAAGAAGGAACAGGGTGTTGCAAGCAAACAAATTCCGGGAGGTGATATATTTATAACGAACGAGCCAGAGACCGAAAGATCACTTAAATCAACAAACAGCCTGTTCGCCTCGCTGCGATGCAGCCGTTTTACTGTAGCGACTGCTGAAGAAATATCTGCGAACACTGTAGCTGCTGCTGAAGAAATAACTGGAACACTGTAGCTGCTGCAAAACAGCGAGTTGAACAGGATGAAAGTAGCACGCATTCAAAATGCCCAGTTAGAATGACCTTGAAGCAAGAAAGCGTGACTTAAAAAAAATTAGAAAAAATTGGAAGAGTACTGGAGGTGCGTGAAGAATTTTACTAAACTAGGGACCAAAATATTAGCTGAACCAAGTATAGTCTGGTAAATATGGGTGCTAATCGCAAAATGGCGCAACTAGTAAGCAATTTTCTGAGCATTGCTAACAACTAGCATCACTATAAGTAAAAGCTACATGAAGAGAATATCATTATCTTATAACGTTTTTATGTAGTATTGTAGATCTCTTATCCACAATGGTGTTCTAGCAGAGGGCAACAATGTTATGTGGAAATTAAAGATGCCTCTTAAAATTAAGATTTTTTATGGGTATGATCTAACTGGCATGGTAGTAAGCTAAAGTCATTTTTCTTGTAAAGATGAAACTAATCAGCACCTTTTCTACGATTGGCATTTTGCTAAATTCCTGTTGTGAATTGTATAGGTTGCTTTCGGTTTCATCGGCATATACATCCAAGAGTTCACATAAATGTTGCACTTTGAAGTAATCTGCTTTCCAGATTCGAAGTGTTGGGGCTGCTAACCAGAAGGCTGCACACAGTGAAAAGCAAAAGGTGTCCAAGTTTTGATGCTCCAGTGTTCAACTTTGAAGCAACCTACAAAATGCCATATGGGGCAGCCCAAATCCAAATCAAGGAATCATATTGCAAAATTTGCATGCTCTTTATTTCACATTAAATGAAGACATTGTATCAATATGACCTCTTTGCCTTTTACATTGCTATATGTATTGTTATTTGTTAATTCAAGAAAAAAATTAAAGGAGGGAAAAGAGGAGGGGGCACAATTGACTCTCCGGGGTCAGATTTCACTGGAGCTCATGATACAGAATAAAAAGTAGCAATTGCAAGCCGTTCTTCTTCCATCTGTCTCTTCATTCTGCAACAAAGAATATAAAAAAACTTTAGTACTAACTATGAGCTGAATCGAACCTCAAATGTTCAAATTGCACAGCGAACATGCTGTATGGCTAGAGCATTCATGACACTAGTGATTTTTAATTCGCTAACATTGCTATGGAAGAATCATATGCATCATTATGTATCAAACTCGCATACTTGAGTGGACGGACTCTCTTGATGTACAGCTACTGTGGCATCACATTTCTAAACTTGGTATTGACCTATATGAAATTCACATTCATACAACTAAAATAAACAAACTAACTGCCGATTTCTTGAAAAACCTGTGGCACCCTTACTATGAAATTTATTGAAATAAAAAGGCAATGTTACACTTTCTCTAGAGAGAAGCAATATAGAAATTACCTGGTGCATAAAGTTTATCACAAAAAGTATATTTCATTCCGTAAAGAGAAAGTACATACTCCCTCCATCCCAAAACAAATGACACTTTAGGTTTGTCCTAAGTCAAACCATCTTAAGTTTGACCAAGTTTATTTAGAATAATATAAACATTTATGACATCAAATAGGTATAAGATGAAAATATATTTCAAGATAAATCTAATGACACTTGTACGGTACCTAAAATGTTGACACTTTTTCGTATAAGCTTGGTCAAAGTTAGAATGGTTTGACTTAGGACAAAGCTAAAGTGTCATTTGTTTTGGGACGGAGGTAGTATTTCATTATGGTCAATATCAACGAAGAGGGCTGACATATGACCAGTCGAGGAGCCGCATCTAGGCAACTAGAACCATGGCCCTCAGTGCAGCTCTAAAACAACTATATTAACCTTATTGAAATTTGACAACAAAAACAAATAAATTAAAAACTCCAGCTCTATCTTAATCCAGCCCTAGGGACAGCAACGTTCTTGCTCCACCCCTGCGTAAGATTAAGCATTCCTCTATCGTAGAAGGTGTATATATGGGAGAGAACAACCTCAAATCTCCAAAATAGTACTTTTGAAGAAGAGATCCCATGCTACAACACTGCAAATTTATTTAACAAATGGCAAACCCAACATCCATGTGAAGCTTCTTGAACTATAAAAGGAGAAAGCTAGTATCAGTACCTACAAACAAGCTTGGCTTCAAATACTTGTGCCTTGGAATGTGTTCTTTGGAAATAGACCAAAGCACCTGCTTGTGTTAGTGTACCCCGTAACCATGTTGAAGAAGAGTGTTTGCTATCACATTTCTAGCTTCAGAACATAATGCCTCGGCATTATTCCCTTGAATAGGCTGGTGAATAATCACCTTCACTGAACCAGAATTAAGAGTGCCCTCCATTCCAGAAGGCATCAATTTCCCAGTTCCAATAAGGGTAATAGGTATCACAGGGGCGCCTGTCTTTGTGGCGACACTGAATGCGCCTCTCTGACAACAATTGTAACCGAATGTTACTACTCTGATTAAGAGGGGGGGGGGGGGGGGGGGGGGGGGGGGGGGGGGGTGAATAACATAGAGAAATAAACCTCAATGATAGAACCTAACCTTAAATACTCCTAACTTTCCATCTCTACTTCGAGTCCCCTCTGGAAAGAAAAATACGGAAGCTCCTTTTCCCACCAAATCCACGCACCGTTTGAGACAATCCTGCATTAAAGAACCAAAGCCATGTTGAAATATGGAGGACAAAGTTGGAAAACAAGATGGTGGGAACAACAAAGCAATAGCTACATAATAAGGTGCTTATTAATGCTAAAAAGCAGCACTACAGACTTCTTTATCTGCATTGGTCATATTTTAGACCACATACCGTGATGGGGAAAAAAGGTATGTTAGGTCACTTACCAAACAAAACTGTCTAATATGTCCTTCTAAAGATATCGACAGTCCAAGAAATTTTGTTGCAACACAAACTATTTAAATTAAACCTACAAAAAAGGATGAGGCTAAGGTCATACCAGTTGGCTCCTGCTATCCATGCGCCGCAACGGAATCACGCCCAAGAGATACATCGCCCACCCAATAATCGGGAACATAAAGATACTGGTCTTGCTGATAAACTTGAAGCACCGGCCTAGAGTAAGAAGAGTATAGATATCCAAGAAGCTCTGATGGTTAGCAACATAGACAGCAGGGCTGCTATTTGGAGGTAGATTCTCCATGCCTTCAACCTCAAGCTTGTAGAACATCGAAATTGTCAACGTAGCCCATATCTTTGCAATGTAGTGCTGGGCTCTCCTACGGTATCGATCAAATAGAAGCACGAACGGATGAACTACGACCATAGCTACAAACAAAAAGATAGCTGCAACTGCAGTCACCATGTAGAAGCACACCCCTCTGATTTTCGAGGCCATTTGCTGGTCTGGTAAATCAAAGAAGTTAAATTAAGCTCAGGAAATTTGGCAAGAGCATCTTGCATTACCAGTAAACGGATGCTAACATGTTTTCCCAATATGCCATATAATCCAGTACCAATGTATAATGCTTCTTGAAGTTTTTACACAGTGCTGTTGTTAGCTGCTATAATGTTGTCAAAAGTTAACCAATGGTATTTCCAAAATGAATCTCGATTTTAGCCACTGCTATTGCCAAATGCATTTCAATTTTAACTCAAACTGTGGTCTAGTAAAAGGCATAGAGCGAAGGAATTTTGATATGAACATCTTGCATTACTTGCAAAGGGATGGCATCATGTTTTCACAATATATCATATAATCCAGTACGAATGTCTACTGCTTCTTGAGGTTAATGAGACACAAAGCTGATGTTAGGTGCTACATATAATGTCAAAAGATAACCAATGCTATTGCTAGATGAATCTCAATTTCAACCACTGCCATTGCCGGATGCATTTCAATTTTAAATCAAACTTCTGTCAAGCAAGGAACCTAAAGAGGCGGGAATCATCTTGAAACGGCAAACGATTTTCTAAATGAGGAGGCTAACCTGACACCGTGCGAGCTGAATCCCCGGCTGCTGCGGCGGCAGCGCCGCCGGCGACGACATCCGACCTGACGACCGTGTCTCTACGCGGCCACCTGGCCGTCAGAACATGCGAAGCGGCCGGGGACCTGAACAACGCCACCGACACCCGAGGCGGCAAGCTCCTCACCCCGCCACCAAGCACCACTGCGGGCCAACAAACAGAGCATGAATCAGGTATAGGATCAGAACCGCGGCGTCCTTCCGCAGAGGAGGGAGAGGGTCCGGCCGAGAGGCGAGGCGGTAACCATTACCGTGCGCGGAGGAGCAGGAGGATGAGGAGGCGACGGGGAGGGGCGACGCGGCGGGCCCCAGCCGGAGGAGCGTCCCCATGGCCACCTGCTCGCCGGCCCGCCGCCCGCCCGACCGCGGAGAGGAGCAGAGGCCGAGCTCGTGATCCCGCCTCGCGCGGCGGAGTGGCTGGCCGGGGCGCGGCGCGGCGCGGCGGGGAGGTGGCGCGCACGTGGCGAACGTGGGGTGGCGGGGCCAGGCCTTGGCGTGTCGTCGCGCGCCGCGGCGTTTTTGGGTACGCGAGGGAGATGGCTTCGCTGGAGAGGCGAGGAGTGGATAAAATCGTCGGGACCTGAGCCGGGGGCGGCGAGATGGGATTCGACGCGTGCTCTGATGGACGCATGTGTGCGTGCGTGCGCGCGCCGGCGAAGGACATCAGAGAACGGGGCCTGTGTGGGGCATGCGGCCGGCGGGCGGCAATCGTGTCTTTCCTTGCTTGCTTGGTTCGACGCCCAGCTGTGATTCTGAATCTCAGAATTTTGTCAGGGTATTTCGAAGCTTCCAATGTACTAACATGACCACATAGGCAGGAACTTCGAAATTAACGGTAGACGATAGTGCGTTTCACCAAGAGGGTAAAAAAAAGACGCTATGTTTAGAATGATGCCACAGAAACAGAAAATTTGAAACAAACGAGGCAGCTCAACAAGGACTAACCGATAACACACAATACCAGTTGATCTGCTCTATTTGTCCCGGTCACAATATTTTCTGCGACCTGAAAATGTGGTGCAAAGAACAGCGTCCAGCACTCGCTACGATATAAACACCAGATAATTTAGGGGTCGCAAAAAAAAAAACAGATAATTTAGGGAAGCCATGAGAGGGAGAGCGATAACAAAAACTTTCACGGCTGCAAGGAGCCCACAACTATATAGATCATGTCATCAATTGCATGTTACACACATTACACTGCATTCCCTATGTTTTACATTTATAGTGTGCGCTACTGCTCCTAGGACAACAAAAGAGATTTTTGGGAAGGCCGGGGAAGAAGAAACTAAGGAGAATCACAAAACAGGTGCAAAACAACAGGAAGGAATGAATTCACTGTTAGCTCCCATGTCCACTGCAGGTCAGCCTCCTATCCATCTGCAGCGCCTCAACCGGGGGATGAGCAAGCAACGCCGGTGTGTGCTTTCGCTGCAAAAGGGGGTCAGTTAATCTGTACAAGGTCTCTTAATGCTTTTATCCATCTCTTAATGGTTCTATGATTGTCTGCATCTTTCGATAACTTCAGTTACAGCTGAATATGTTTCCCGTGTCATCACGTTAAGCTGCAAATGAAATGCCTGCAAGAGAACATGATGGATGGATAAATAAGTAAGCAACACCACCAAAAGTACCAGAATCATATGTTCCAGGTAGCAATCAAAACGGACAAAATGACCCTTTCATGGCCAAAAGGTTTGACTAAGAGGAACTTGATTAGCAACAAAGGATCCCTTCATGCTCGAACAAACACATATCTAAGGTAATGTGCCAAAAAAGAATGAGAAAATAAGAACTACGTGAAGAATAGGGTAACACTATGAACATGAGAAACTGGTGATTCCAAAAATACTTAATATATATTTCAAATAATATTTACTGGAATCATTGCAACACCACATAAATCACGATTCAGATCACGCCAGCGAAACAATGCACGATTCACTTGTGATCTGAATTATCGGTGGTTCATAATTGATTTTATGCAGGCAGCAATCTCAAATTAGATGGACAACCAGTGACAAAGAAGAACAATGAAAAATGATGAGAAGGTAGGATCTTTGTCCAAAGCAAGAAGCAGCTGCCTCCTCTAGATTTACTTGGGATGGTGAGGGTGAACGCTGGGGGAGGGAGGGAGGTGGCAATTGCAGCGTTGACAGATGGGATGCTGGAGAGAAGCATGCTTGTGTGATTGTTAAGGTTAGACTCATTTTGTTCCTGGAGAGAAAAATGCGGGCTGGGTGGGAGAGTTGGTTATTGGTTGGAAGGTAGCTGGGCCAGCCAGCCTTCGAGGCCACACAACATTGCATATACTATCAGTAATTCATGAATCTCATTCCCGATTCATGAAACAAAGAGGAATACCTCTAATGACCGCGAACCCGACTAATCATGATTCCAGTAACTATGGTTTCAAAGTTTCCAAGATGGTAGGTCAGAAATTTTGGAAACATACCACAAATCCCTCTAGTACGGGTACAAGAACCTTTAAGCTGTTGTTCGGAAGGCAACTGGAAATGGCTCCTCGAACCTTCATGCTGTTGCAGCAGGCAGTTCAGAAGTTATACACCATGAGGGGCTAACACATAATTGTTAGCAAATTAAGATAAGAAAAATGCTGCATATCACAAACCTTTCCGTGGAAAGGAAGGCGAGCAGGAGGGCTGCATAGGACTGCACTATCATCATTTCAGCTTCACGTGCTCCTCGCAACAAAGACTCTTCATCATCCTGACAGTTACAAGCAGCAATCAAACAAGCGATTTACAGAAAGTCACCCGACATGCAATTATGAATTGCTTGGTGGTATTGTACAGTATAAAAGATACATATGTTGTATATCCAATGTAGATAAAAGGCCAATAAGGTCAGCGTTTCACATTAAGGGTCAGGTAAATCTTTTAAAACATGACACATGCTTATTTTCTAGTGTTCAATTTCTCAAAACTAATTACGAAGAATACTATCTCTAATTAATTTGGCATAGGTAGGTTATACAACTGTAGGGAGTGGTGATGACTTTAAAGCAGTTAGTGCTGTGACTAGGATCGCAAGGCAAGTAAAGGAGAGATCAGACAACATTGTAGCCCATTTTCCCTTTAAAAAAAAAACATTGTAGCTCATTATATTTGTAAGACTCACAAACCCAGGCACTGTTTACAACTCCTGTCGACATATATGAATTGCTAATTGCCAAGATGTGGAAGCTTTTACCACTAATTATGGGGGCCAGAACTTTATGTGACATTCTCATTGTCATTTTCAAGATACGCAAATATCCTTCTTGAAGCAAGTAAGCAGGTCATTAACAATTGCATTCCTTATGCTGTAACATTACGCATAGAATAATCAGAATTACCGGTGATATAGTTCCAGCAGCTTCGCTGTCGCCGGCTCCTTGACACGCTAAGAATATTGAACAGAGGAGGGGTATGACATCCCTCTGCAGTTCTTCACCATCTGGATTACGAGATGGATTGATAGAAACTCGGGCAGATGCAAGTCGTACCCTGTAGCCAGGTTGTGAACGAAGAGTCATTTATGATTACAAAAATATTTCTCAGATGACATGTAAAAATGCTCCCAGAACAGTAACATGGATATGAACAAAGAGATGGAAAGGAGGTAAGCAAGCAAATAGCTTACCTGTTAAGGCTATCTTTCTCCACCAGGTTAACAAGCAAGCCCAATATGGCAACCAGAAAGTCAAGTTCATGATCACGCAATTGTTTAGTTTTGACTTGGTGCGCCTCGCTGTTCTGGGAAGATGACACATCTTGGCTAGTGGATAGTCTTTCTTCCATTTGATAGTTGTTGTCCGTGGAGAGATCAAATGAGGGGAAATGCTTAATGATCAGGGAGGCCATGGTATTAAGTCCACCACATGAAGCAATTTGTTCGCAGCCAGATGGGTTGTCATTTGCCAAGTTCATAAGAACCTACCAGAAATTAGTGGGGAATGTTAGATAGCAAATGGTGACAGATTTTGCTCTATACTCCATGCCTAAGTTCTCAAGATGACATATCACAAACAATTAATATATGGTATAAATAGTGCATACTCATAAGATTGATGTGAATGTGGAAATTCATACAAGGAATAGAAGTGCCAAAAGTTTAGGAAGTTCTATTGAGAAACTTGTCAACAAGTTCTATTTGACGGAATATACAAGTAATTACGAAATTGTCACCATAGTGGCATAGAGACAAGAAACATAAAAAGGAATCATGCTTAATTACCTTAACTGATGTCAAAAGGCAGTCTTCCAAAATATTGGACTCATCTTCAACATTAGAATGAGATACTGGCTGATGACTATCTTCAGGTTGACATGATTCCTGACTTCCAATTTCTGCAGTCCCACATTTGTCTAGCATTTTTCCATTTGCCCGCTTTGCTTGCTTCTGTTGTGAATTCCTTTTTGGATCAATTAAATCCCAACTTGAAGGTTGCTGATCAGCATCGTCAAATGCAAATGGATCATCACCACCACTGCTCAAATCACAGCTTGAATTTTCAGATAGACGGCGCCTTTTTGCCATTTCTCTGGAGTTCTCATCAGAAGAAGCATGTGCTTTTATAGAAATCCATCCACTTGAGCCTCTAACTGGATTAGCTTTAGAATGATCCTTTCTAACATTCAGCTTCAAACCAATACCATTGCCCCGCCTCTCATCAAATGAACCATTTGATGGACCGTTGCTCGAAGCAGACTGAGAACAACTAAATGTCTTTTGTGACAAACTAACATCACTGCTAGAAGAGATAGTAATATGAGAAACTCCTGACTTGGATGATGTGTGATTCTGGCGTCTTTGATTCAACAAGAAGCTCTTTCTTTTTGAGTTTTTTCCTTTGCCGTTATCATCTAGTAAAGTTGCATCTTTCTTGTCTGCTGCACAATGCAATTTTGAGCATGTGAATAAACTTGTAAGAAGAAGCATTGTCCATATGAACACTAAATGCATGATAGCTCAATGGAAATGTAGTGCTAAGAGCAGAAGATACAGAAATCGTGAAACATTTAAAATTAATCAGGAAACTAAACGTCATACTTTTCAAAAGAAACGATGACAAAGCATTTTAATAACAAGCAAGTTGGGGTAAGCTAAAGATAAAATCCACAAAAACCAGCCATAGTTTGATGATTGATACAGAGACCAATTAAGGTTCAAACTTGAAGTGCAGTGCACCGGAAAAGCAATACAGTAATTAAGGAAACAGAGTTTGCTATTACCAGCGCAGCCCCGCAAGGGGACTTTAGAAGATTCTGTGTCAGTCTCGCTTGAAACAGTGGATGAGTTCAGAAGGAGAGAGAGGGCTGAACAGAAGGAAAATCACCATCAGATTGCAAGTTGCCAGAGGGGTTGTTGGGAGTTACAGCAAAATGTGCATGGTACAAATTCAAATAATCAAGCACAATTACCTGATAATAATTCAATAATACTGATAACAGCACCAACAAAAGGAAGTGGGGAACCCCTAGGGCTCACTTTTCTACTCATGTCGAGCAAATGGGTCTAGAAGGAACAGAAAAATGTTAAGAGTTCAGAATACTTTTTACATAAATAAAATAGAAAAAGGCCAGCAGATGTAAAAGGGAAAGCCATTATAGAAAAGGAACAAAAATAATGTTGCTCAGAGGTGAGATAGAATAGAAGAAATTGAATCGACAAGATAAGGATCATTACCTTATTATAGTCACTTAGAAATGTAGCATTCTCCAGAATTTTCAAACATTTCAAGAGGAGTGTGGCGCTTTGTAAAGGTGTTCCTTCCTTTAGATCCTTGGCCGTGGTGGTGGTATCCTTTACAAGTCTCTGATACACAAGTTGCAACCAGAAAGGCAGAAACATTTTGTTATGACAGTCATTTAGCTCAAGACTTGTGCTATGAGTGCATATACGTCAAACCGGCGAAATGCTCCCAGAGGAAATGTGAATATGGGGGCCAAAAGAAATGTCAGTACCCTATGAATTAGAATAGAAAAATAAGGCCAGTACTAGGGAAGTATCGTTGGAAATGCAACACTCAACAAAACAATAATCAGTTAATGCAACAATGCCATGGAACCCTGTGTCATCTATGATTATCTACAGAGCAAATAATGATTAGGAATTCATCAAACATAAGGAGTACTACTTGATGGTTCTCAAAATGATACCACTACTCACAATAAGATCTTGTTCACTCATTTAGATTCGACGACGCCGGCTCCCTGTGCTCTGAAGCCGCCTCCACGTTGCCGAAGCCCCGACGGCATCTCCCCGTCGCCCGCTGATCGACCCCGACACCAACGCCGGCTCCCTCTGCTCTGACGACCCCCCTGCCTCCTCGCGTCATCTCCACCAGCAGCCTTATCCACATCCGTGGGTAATCATGACATCCAAACATCCACAAGCGCTCGCTACGTGTTTGTGCATATGCCTGCACGGTGCTACGTTTTGTTTTCCATAGGAATCGCATAGATTGGGAGCTCACTGATTAGATCAGGTGCAACAAATGCTTCTGGACAGCAAGCATGACTCACAACAGAGCTGGGCCATTGCATTACTCCCTGCTCACGTTGTTAACAATGTAAGCATAATGTGGAGAGATCGTGATATTGTTCTTTTATGATGGTAGCGATATTGAAAGTTCCTGCCTGTATCATACAAGAAAGTGAAGCTGCTGTAAAATTCTTGTGAAACCTTTCTGCTGAATTTCAACCAAAGCAATTTCTACGGCATGTGCGGCAGCATGGTATTTTAGTGCTGCGTACGATCTTGTTTTTAAGTCGTGGCTTCAATCATGTTGGGCTTTAGACTGCAAGTCTCGAAAGGATGCAAACCATCCTTTAGCATAGCATTATCTGCCTCAGTTAGAAAAGAAGCAGAATACATAAACAAAATCTTACCTCCAGCTCTGAATGACAATTCATCATAACATCAAAAATTTTGTCAAGACCGCCCAACTCCCTTAGTGTTTCTTTAAAATTTCCTCCAACTTTGGTAACAGTGTCAGACGTCTCTGAAAGATAAACATTTGAAATTTACTATGTTAGATTTATTCAGTGCAGCAACAGATGTACCCCAAAGTTTAAACAAGTCGTCAATCAACTGAATCAGTAACACAAAACAGGAACAGACAGATGTGTTTTGAAGGCAAGCCGTGAACAAGAAATTCAATTAAATAGCGTACCATCTATCCCGACAGCAGACAGGCATGCCTTTTCCATTGCCAGCAAAGCAAGCCACTTTGAACACAATTCTGGCCGTGCTGTTCTCTTGTCATCTCTGTTTATTGGCTTGATCTCTTTGCAGCTCAAGAGGATTTCCTCTACTTTCAAAAGTATGTCCTCTGAACTAGAGTCAGCATCCTTATTTGAGACGTTAAGCATTTGAAATTTACTGATTCCAAGAAGTTTGGAACCTATTGATGGTGCTTTGGCATCAGCAACACTCACTGGAGGGTTTAATAACTTAAGAAGGAACTGGATACAAGTTTCTGAATCCAGCAAATGATTGTCTTGGACCTGAATAACAGGAAAGTATTAAAGGAGAAGAATTGTTGGCAGATCTCATACAGCAAGCGAGATAGGCTAAATATCTACACTGCCAGAGATGCGCTACCAGATAAATTCTAGTCTGTTTTCATTATAATTAGGAGTCATTTATTTGATTTTCTCTTGTATGACATGTCGATCTTGCTAATATTTATTCAAGTGACTACTTGTACAATAAAATGTAACTGCAGAGTAGAAAGAAATAAGCTGTCAATCTAGTAATCAGCTTAGTGACTTTGCGAGTCCAGAAGTATTAAACATGCAGAACAAAATGGAATGTGGAATAGCCAGATGCATGTAGACTCAAATAAAGAGGTACTCACATCGCTTGCCAAAACAAATAAAAGAGCCCCTGCAGCAACAGCGCAGGGAGGGTCCTCAATGTTCAGAACCAAAATAGCGTCGATAATTTGCTGTACCAATCTACAGGATAAAAGAAAAGGAAGGAACTTGTGAGCAATAAAATGGTAAATGCTGTAAAATTTTCAGGACGATGATATCTTATACTGTACTGGTCGAATGGTGATATTGATTTTAGCTTCCCAACTTCCAAGTAGTTCTAAATTCACCATAACTATTCTTAATAATCTTGAAGACATTTCAAACCACGATCTGACCTTGCTACAAATGAAACCAAATTTAAACAGCACAATATATACCTTATATCTCCGGTTTATGCAAACTAAGGTATTGTTTCTCCGGTAAATCGTCAACCAAAAGTGTTTCTCCGGTATCAGCGCGAATATACCATGTAATTTGTGGGCCTAAGAGTCTCAAATTAGACCTTGTTTGTTTACCCCACAGATTATATAATCTAGTATATAATCTATGGGTAAACAAACAAGGCCTTACAGTTTTAGATCACAAGATTGTAGTCGTTCTTGTCCAACTCCAACTAGGAACATGCAAATTCACAAGAAATGGTCCTCCGTTTGCGTTGAAACAATAAAACCAGTTCAATGGATGGCATTTCTATCAAATAGAAGAATTAGGCAGTCCAAATATATGCCACCAAGGCCCTAATTGGTTCCTGGGAATTATTAATCACTACCAATCTGTTTGAAATGTTCCTGGGCAACTCAAAGGCATACTTATTGAACCTCCAACAAAACGTCTAAGGTTCTAAACACATAAGGAACTGATAACCACGTGTATTGGCATCTATAAACTCTTAACTCTACAAACCTGACCGAAATGACAGTTCATGTCAAGCGACTAATGTAGCCGTAATGCTAGCTCTGAGCCCTAGCTAACTGAATTAGTTACCCATCGCAAGAGGACGCAAACAGAGTAGGTTGTTCAAAGTCCAAAAGATGACTCCTTTCTCAAAGAAATCCCAATTCTTGAAAACCTAATCGCACAAGAACAGCACTATAATTCTCCATTTCTAGGTCAAGATTGCCAAGAAAGAAGAGCCAGAAGCTAATTGGCGTGCTACGCAGAGGAAGAGGGAAAGGAGGCTCCTTTGGTAGACTCACCCCTGGGCCCGGAGCATGCGGCGGCGCTCGGCGGAGGCGCAGATCCCGAGCAGCGCGACCAGGCTGGCCCGCCGCGTCCGCCTGGGCGCGGTGGCCCGCAGCCCGTCGAGCGCGAACGTGACCTCGTCCACGCTCTCCATCATCTCCCCGTACTCCTCCGCCTCCATCAGCGTCGCCGTCGGCGGCGCGAGGGCCTCCTCGAGCTCCCAGCCTGCCCCTCCGCGCCTCCCGCCCTTCCCCCGCCGATTCTCCTCCCGCAGAGGAGGCGGGGACGAGGGCGGCTCCTCGTCGAAGTCCCACATCGAGGAGGACTCCTGCGACGGCGCGGGGGGGAGCGGAAGCGGCTGCGAGGCGGACGACCCCAGCGCGTCTAGGTCGTCGCCGTCGAAGTCGAACGCGTCGTGCGCCGAGGCCGTCCCCCCGCCACCGCCTCCGCCCCCGCCATCGGAGAAGGAGCGGGATCTACGCCCGTACGTGCGCACGATCATGGCGCCCGCCGAGGCCGAGCTGCGCCGCGCGCAGCTAGAGAGGGAGGGAGAAGGAGGAGGATTTGGGCGTGGCTGCTGCTGCGGTGCGGGCGTTGGGTTTGGGTTCGGGGGCGCTTTGCTTCGCGTTGCGGCTGATCCGGATTTGGGAATCGGGGGGAGGACGAGCCGCTTGGCTTGTTGGACGCTTGGGGGATTTGGGGAAGGAGCGCGGCTCGGCTCGTTCGCTCGCTGGCGCGTGGGCCCAATCAGTGGGTTTGGTTTGTCCGTTTCAGCCGTTTCATTTGTTCGGGCAGTTGGGAATACCACCGTTCAGGCCGGCAACGGAGGAAGCGTGGACTGATTGCGCTTGCACAGGAGGGCGGTGCGAGAGGCGGTTTTCAGCCGTGAGATCGGCGGGTGCTGACCTCAGCATCGGCACAAAAGTCCAACACTCAAGATCCAGGATGCGCTATTGCCCTTTCTACACAGGACGATGTACATCAAAATCACGATGGCATAACAGAGTGTTATTTTATGAAACAACTAAATTCTTTTTTCTTTTGCAAGGGAAAAAACTAAATTCTTTTAGTGTTTGTAGAAAAAAACTCTCTGATAAAACTCATTAAAAAATTAAACTTCTTTTAGTGCCAAAATCAAAATAAATGAGAGTTACTTTTGAAACCGTGTGAAAAAAAATCACCATGATCAAATTTAAACTGTCGATCAAATTAGAACTTTTCTAATATTTCTTAAAATTATGTAAACCTTTTCTTAAACCATAGAGCATGGGAGACATAAAGCATTATGGCTTCAATATGCCTAACTCTGTCACTATTCTCCTAGTTTATCCAACCTTTAATTCAATCCCTTTGTTGCAAAAATTTATCCGGAGCCAGTATCATGGCACAGGCGAAGCCAAGTGTAAGCCACAGGGTATATTAGAAGAGGGGGCATGCCCCCCTCCCCCCCCCCCCCCCCCCAAAAAAAAAAATCTTAATGATTTCACAAGATGCGTCGTTTCAAATTCAGGCAAAGATTATATGGGCTTCTCTGCTAGATCTACTACCGGCCGCCGATCTCTCCAACCAACCACTTATTTAGTGCCTCAACTCTCTCTGCCTCATCTTGACTTGCACGACCGTGTCGTGCGCAGCTAGAGAGGTAGGGAGAAGGAGGTCCACATTGAAATTTTTGACCTATTTGAGAGAGCACATAGATATTGGGGGGCTATTTTAAACCAAATTGAGGTGGGGTGGGTGAAGTGATTTTTGCAATAAACAAACTTATATGGGTGAATATCAAACTAGAGCCTAAGTTATGAGATGGATTTGCAATTAATAAGCCAAATAAAAATCCATCCTCATAGAATCAAGTATTGCTCATAACTTTATCGAATCGAAATGATGGCTCACTTTACTTCTTCAACCAACCACTTATTTAGTGCCTCAACTCTCTCTGCCTCATCTTGACTCGCACAACCGCGTCGTGCGCGGCTAGAGAGAGAGGGAGAAGGAGGTCCACGATGACAATTCTTGACCTATTTAAAAGAGCACATGGAAACCAGAGGGCTATTTCAAACCAAACTGGGGTAGGGAAGGATAGGGTGATTTTGCACCAAATGAACTTATGTAGGTGAATATCAAGCTAGAGCCAAGTTATGGAATAGGGTTTGCAATTAATAAGCCAAATAAAAATCCATCCTCACATAATCAAGTCTTGTTCATAACTTTATCAAATCAAAATGATCGCTCACTTTACTTCTCAAAACAATTTCAGTCGGTACTATTGAGGTTTATTTTTTTTATTTCTCGGGCTATAAGTGGAATTTGTAACTTGAAGTGATACAGCAGGCTGGGCAGGGACAGCTGCACCGTGGCCATGGGCCATGGCGAACGTGTACTCGGGGCACCCACGCCAGCCACCGCCTAATGGCAGCATCTTGTTGTAGTCCGGGTCCTTGAGGTCGATCTCGCGGCCGTTGTCGTTCTCGAACAGCTCCGGCTAGAACTCGAGAGGCCCAGACAGACCTCCGGGTCCCGGCCCATGGCTTAGGTGTTGATGGACACGCGCGTACGTCCCTGCGGGGGATCTCGTAGCCGCCGATCGTGCGCCTCCGTGAGCACCGCGGCGAGCTTGTCGCCCTCGCCGGCGTCGAAGGACCGGAACAGCTGCACTTTCCACGACTCGCCGTCCTCCGCCGCCGCCTCGCGCGCCGCCCAGCCTTTGTCGAGCGTGACGAGGTGGTTGTAATGTGGACGTCGCCCTGCTTCCGCCACCGCTGCTCGAAGTTGTCCAGCACGTCCCAGGCGGCCGGCCGGGCCCTCGACGAGGCAGTGGATGTCGTGCCAGGGCTCCCTCGGCCCGCCCTTCTAATTGATGGACGACCCGGCCGGGGAAGTTGGGCTGGTGGAAGTCCTTGTTGTGCGTGGTGCCCAGCGTCCGGAACAGCGGGTGCTCCTGCATGCATGCATGTCGTACCTGCCGTCGCAGATCAGGTCGATGCCGCCGTGAGGAAGCTGACGAGCTTTGGAGGCGCGTTCACGTCCGTGCTGCCGCCGCTGTCGACGACCACCGTCTTCTGTTGGGGCGCGTGAACATGGTGGCCGTCTCCACGTCCGTCCTGCACGTAGCTGGCGGCCCTGGTCTGGTCGAGGTTCCGTGGGCAGTGCACCGCCGTGTCCTCGTCGTGCGTGGTCATCAGCCCGTCGCGCTTGATCGGGCCCAGCCCCACCGAGGTGCGATCGATCGTCCCACACCAGCATCAGCACCGTCGACACGCCCTCGCTCGCCTTCTGCTTTTCAGCAGCTCACCGAGGGTCGTCCCCGACTTCGCCGGCCGCGGGTCGCGCACCAGCGCCACACCGGTGTTCCCGGGGCAGAGCACGTCGTTGGCCAGGTTGAGCAGGCACGCGCTGAGCTCGACGGGCAGCTAGCTTGGCCAGGTTGAGCAGGCGGCGTTCCTCTTGTCAGGTGAGCTAGGAGGCGCCGGAGGAGCTCCTCACGCTGCCCCCGGAGGCGCGCGCCAAGAGGAGCTCGGAGACGGCTACCCGCCGATCACCGGCCATCCCGGCGGCTCCGGGGGCAGCTGCAGCTGCGGCGACAACCTGCTGCATGCGCGTTGCGTTGTAGGCGTACACCGCGGCGACCGCGAGCAGGAGGTACACGAGAGATGGAAAGCTGAGCTCCATGATGGTAATTAATGGCTTCAAGGCTGAACTACTTCGCGCTTTTGTACTACTTGGTGGTTTCGACACAACACTTCAGCATGTCAGGGCCAGAACGCCCAGAACATGAAACAAGATGTCACAGTACAATACATGCGTGCGTGAGGCCAGAACACACGAAACAAGTTGTGTTAGAAATTGAACCGAAACTGTTAAAGTGAGGCGCGAGATCATACGTACATAGACGACACATGAAGCAGGCTACTCAAGTTTCATCTCTAATACTAATTTGACGCAAAGAAGAAAGCTAGATCTGCTAGTAGTACATGACTCCGTCTTGGTACGTACAGGGGCGTGCGTTGGTCAAACCGCCATGCTGCAGGCGAACCCGAAGGCGAGACTTCCGGCCCTTGGATGATCCATGGCGTCGTCGTCACAGGCAGAAAGGCTGCACGACACGAAGCTGGAAGCCAGGACGTCGTCGTCTGCGTAAGTACTCGTCGATGCCGCCTCCGTCTGGCAGGAGTGACCATCATCGTCATCATCCATGATCTCTTCTTGGCCAAGAAGACGATGGTTCGTCGTCTTGTCGCCGACGCCTCCTCCTCGTTTCGTGTTGTCGTTGTCGTTGCGGATCTCCTTCCATCGGCGCTTCATGACGCGCGACGTGCGCCCGTAGACCGCGCGGCCGATGTCCTTCCATCGGCCGCTGCTGCCGTAGCGCGCCACCAGCGGTGAAGGGCCGGTGGTAGACGTGGCGGGCCAGGTGGTGGCGCCACCGGTCGCGGCACGACCGCGGGGAGCGCCCGCCGGGCATCCGCCGCGCCACGCGGTGCCAGTGGCGGAAGCCGCTCTCTTTGGCGAGGCTCTCCAGGCGGGCGTCCTCCTCCGCCGTCCACGCGCGGGGCAGCCGGATGCGGGCGATGCACCTCCCGCGGGGCAGCTGGATGATCCGTGGCGGCTCCGCGTATAAATACTCCACGTCTCCGCATACGATTCAAATAACGCGCTCGGATTTCGCTCACGTCGGTGATTTTCACGCACTAGCGTATCGCGCACGCGTCTAGCGCCGCAGATTATGGCCGGACCGCATGTTGGGACGGCCCGCGAACTTTTCCACCGGCCCGCTCTATTTGGCACACGTTTTTACGAAGCGGACATCAGGCGAAAAACTCCCATTTTGACTTTTTTTTTTTGCGCGCGTGGAAATAGAGGAGCCTTTTTTTATTAAAAAAATTAAACATTATGAAAAGCAGACACGTTGCATAAGACTTTGTTATAAATAACATGAATCGTAAAAAAAAAGCATCGTCTCGCTTCACACAATTCTTTCGTGCTCTGTCTATTCCGAAGATAAGCAACCTGATGCATTAATTTTCTTCGCAATATACCGCTACTCCCTCCATCCCAAAATACTTGGCGCCTTTGATTTTCAGATATTAACTTTGACCACTTGTCTTATTTAATTTTTTTGTGCAAACAACAAAACAAACATGTCATAGTTGAAGTATCTCGAATGTTTAAACAAGTTATAAAAAAATAAATAACATTTGCGTAAAAAATTTGAATAAGACGAACGGTCAAACGTAGTGTCTAAAAGCTAAAAGCGTCAAATTTTGGGATAGAGGGAGTACTTGATTGATACAAATACTATGCAGATAGAGTCATGACTACATGTGTGCTTGCCACTAGAAAATCTGCCGTGGAATTGTAATTGCTGCACTACTACTCTACAAACCAAACCATACAAGATGAGGCTACACACAGTTTCCCAATCACAAGGGCGGAAAAGATGAGGCTATACACAATTTCCCAGCACTTAATGAAGATGTAGAACCTTGATTAAACCTATATTTTTCTACTAACTGAAAAGCCAGGTGTTACCAAGGGATCTAACACCAGGTTTTCCTAATAATTCACCGCAATTTATACTTTCAGCAGCAAAGAAGTAATTGTCAGTTGTATCATCCCAGCACCTTGTTTTCCTAACTCACCTTGTTTTTTCATGTGTTATTTTTTTTGGCTGCCCATTAGGGGAAAAAAATCATAAACATCTTCAACAGAGGTTATTATCATGTGTACACAGTATGCCTGCAAAGCACATGCACTCGCCACGATCGATGAACAAACAATTGTTCTTCGGCACTAAGCTCGACGCGAGTCGACGGCAATACGAAAATAGGTTATTATCGTTTATGCCTGCAAAGCACATGCACTGCCGTCGCATTTACCGGTCCTTATTATCATAGCAGGTTAACAAGCGCTGCTGCAGTAACTTTGTCAAGACAGATTATGCATTTTTTATAGGAAGAAGTCTATTTTACTCCTTTAAACAATTCACTTTGTCTGTTTCACCCCCTAAACAAAATAATGGCTCACTTTACTCCCTCAAACAATTTTATTACACCTTATTGAAGTTTGTTTCTTTTGTTTCTCATTCTACAAGTAGAATTTGAAACTCAAATTTTGTATGATGTTAGTTTCCACAATAATCTATGTTAAAATATTTTTAACATATTTTTTATATCATATTTATGCATATAACGTTAAATTCTATTGAACTATGTAAATAATATCAAATAATATATAATGATTTTTTAACTATAGGTTTTTTTGTGAGTTACCATCATGCAAAATTTGAACTTCAAATTCCACTTGTAGGTTGAGATATAAAAAAGAAAAACTTTAAAAAGGTGTACATTGCACCAAATAGAATTGTTTAGGGGGTAAAATAAGCCATCATTTTGTTTAGAGGGTAAAATACACAAAGTGGATTGTTTAGGAGAGTAAAATAAACTTTTTCCTTTTTTATATATTTCAACATACTAGCACACGTCGACTGGCGAGCACATACTTGCACGTCTGGCGAGCACACTTAATTAACACTTGAGTATATAGCGACGGATAATATTCACTAGTTTGGGAGCAAATGACATGCCACCAGCGTAGAAAGTAAAACAACCTGAGCTGTGTTGGCGGAAATCATGTTTTTACCACCTCGGATCTACCGTCGTGGGGAACCATTGGTGCGTGGAAGAACTACGCTGAAATGATTTTTCCTACTTATTTTTAAATTTATTTATCAGAAGTTGTGCATGAATGGACGAACTTACAAGTTGCTGCCAAAGCACCCGCATGCACGATTGTATTTATCATGCTTAACTAATCGAGCAGTTGATCTGATCCATTCACTTGTCATTTCAAGTTTACAACAGGGCATTGTTTTTGCAAGCGTAGCCATAGATTCATCGGTTCTTCCTCCCGTTGTCTCATTCTACTAAAAAAGAACGGATAGTCATTCATCTACAACATTAGTAACAACCATACATTTTCTTCCATGGGCATGGTGGCTGGAAGCAAGGCAGCAACCTCTGAATTTTCTTCCATGGGCATGGTGGCTGAATTGGTGTGTATTGTCCTTGAGACAATGGGACCCCGTCGCCGGCATTATAGCAAAAATGACATGTCCATTTTATCCGTCCATGTAGGACAGAATGGAGGTACTATCTCCCACAGTCAAATGTATACCGTACTGTGGGGTCGCGATATATTAAGTTTCTAATGCCGGAAAGAATCCCTCGCTCCACGGTGACTCCGTACAAACCGTGCGAATCAACGACCGACGCCTGCGGTTTACGATTTTACCTGCCAATCTGTCGGAGCCACGTCGCGCTGTGGGCCCGCGCGTTTTGCCGAGACGCCGGTCGCGGACCCTGGCTTCCGAATTCTCGAGTCGTTCGTCGGCCCGTTTTTACTTCGTGCTTCGCTGGACCTGGCGCGCCACCGACGCTCGTTATTGCGTTCCACGCGCCGCTCTGCTGCTCGTCAAGGGACATCGGTTCTATCGATTCCCGCGCCGCCGACGCCGTTCTCTATCTCCCATCGCCTCGGTTGCTCCGGATCGCAGTCCGCCCTGTGTTCGCTTCTTCCCCGAGAGCCAGTGGCCGCTTCGTCTTCCAGTTTTGCTCCTCCCCTCTTCTGCTTTGCCCCGACATTTTCGCCCGATTTTGTTTCTCCGTTCTCCTAATCCTCTGGTTCCTCTGTTCGATTCCTTCGTCCTTTCTCGGTTCCGTGCCGCCCTGCCTGGCTTCATCTCTCGCTGCGTCGTCTGTTGCCGGCCGCCTTCTTCAGGTATGATTCGCGCCCTTTTTAGTGGATGCGATTTATTGCCCTCCCTTTGTCTTTTGATGCATTGCCTTCACGCTGTTTCTTCTAGCGTATTCAGTTTCGATGTTGGTTGGGTCCTGCTGCGTTCGTCCTGTTTCTTGCCTCCCTTTCTGTTCTCACAAAATATTTTTCGTTTCTTAGTGCAGGCTTCCCTCTCGGTGCAGACGTGAGTCGTGCTTCGCCTTCTCCTGCGCGTCCCCGCTGGATGCTGCTGCTGGGTACGTCTCCTCGTGGTTCCCGTTGCTCCCTCTTGCCTTCCTGCAGTTCTCTTCTATCAATGTTTGTGCCTGCCTATATTGTGTTTCCTGCTCTGTCGTTTACATGTTCGATTTGCGCTACTGCTTCCGTTCTCAATGTTATCTGGTTTATAGCTCGCCTTTAACGTCCATTCTTGGTTCTGGATTGTCAATGACTCGATGCCTCGCCGGCGTTGGCAAGACGTGCCTGGTCTGTCCAGGAATGTGCGCCCGCGCCTCCAGCCGGTTCCTCACGACCCTCGCTTCCGTCCTCCTTTGGATGCTGTTTCCTTTCGGCCAAATTGGTGATAGGAGCAACGCTGCACTTGTGACACAAGTGGAGTACTGCAGGTAATATCTTCCAACTCATTCTTTGTTCAAATCAGTTCGAATTGCAGTCGTCCTTCACGTTATCCATTCTTGCTACGAGTTTCCTGTCTCAGTAATGTTTTTAAATTTTGTATATCAAACTTTTGAGATTGCAATGCTTCCCTGGTTTTGCTACAAAAGTTATTTCCCGCAAATTAACATGTATAGACATATAGTATGATATATGAAGCTTCTATCCAGAGTTGACCTTTGTGAATCTTAGGATTGTTGAGTAATGCTCCATTTGATTTTCTTCTAGGTTTGTACCCAGCGCTATGATGAATCATAGGATTGGTCAGGCATATGTTTCCTTTGGTCTTTTTTTTTTAATAATATACTTCATCTTTGGACATTTTTTTCCATCCCCTTCTGAAGACGATTATTAGTTTTTTGACATAACGCTTACAATTATGGGTTTCTTAATTCATTGGTGCTCACTGCATGAAAATTAAGGGAAAACATGGAAGAAGAGAGGTGGAGAGCCATCGTCTGTCTACTTTGCTAAGATTTTCTTGGCATTGCTGACAAAGCATTATGCTATGGTGGATGTGTTTCTGTTAGATTATCGGCCAGAGAGAGGTAGTTGTTTTACTCAAAACTGAACATTTTCTTAATTCTATGCTGCCCTGTTTACTACTGCCTCAGGCCATATATTTCATTAAGTGGGTTCAATTGCCTGAGCATTCAGTGTCTTGCCATGGTGTTATAGTGAGTTCTTTGAGTGATCTTTGTTGGAATCCATATTGCGTGTTTGGCCATTGCAAGTATTGATTTCCTAATTACTTTTGTGGTCAGCTTTTGCAGACAAGGTAACCCTGTCATCTCAAACTTTATTTATGATGTCGCCCATTTACAGTCAGTCTTAATATGGATTTTACTGTTTTGCCAAGAGTTCTTATCCTTACAGTTTGTTTCCCACATCGTCTAGCTTTGCTCATGTTCAGTCTTTTTACCCTCCACAATGTTCAAAACTAGATTTTTCATACATGATGAAACAACATCCACAAATCATCTTCTCTTTCCTGGTTTTCAATATAAGTAGGTAGAAAAAGGTTTTTATCAAGCATGCCACAAGCTTTAGTCTCTGTAGTATTGTTTCCGTCGGTCACTCTTCTGCATTTTCAGTTACATGTGGGCTTCAAAATGCTTGGTTCTGGGAAAGGGCTGCAGTCCACATGCATATACTGACTGATAATGGTGTTTTGTCTTCAGGTTTCAAAGCCATGATTAATATACATGTTTGAGGTTTCAAAGCCATGATTAATATGTCTGCTTGGGATCGATTAGTACCAGCTTTACAAAAGCTGCTGCTCATTGCCTAACCTCTTATTTTTAATAGAAGAACAGAACTGAGGTTCATTTATGAGATGGTAACCACTCCTCCATATTTTAGGTTTGATACTGTGGTTTTTCTTTCTGTGCCAACTTAGGATTGAAATGACGATGTAAAGGAAAATTGTTCCTTCTGTGCATCTTTGGGATAATTGTTCCTTCTGTGTATTTTTGGCAGAATGATAAACATTATTAGTAAATTGCTGGGCATTAAAAAATATCAGGGGCACACTGAAAGTAGTTGCATTGAGAACATCATGTGCATAATACAGAGCATGCTACTGCCATTACACATTACATCCTCTTTCTAGATTTGGGCCAGGAGTAGAAATCATTTCCGTCACATGCTCAACTTCTGATGGCTATTAGATAAATAGTATTGCTCAATGCGCATTCCATAGCTCATGTACTTATGGAAATTTCTAAAATGAATCGTAACGCTCTGTAAATTATATGTTATCACATTGCTTCCTGTGCTATGTCTGATTAAGCATGATCTTGACAAGGGTATCCCTGGATAGATTTGTATTGTTAGTATTCACATTGTGAAATATAACATTCTTTGCTATGTCTCGATTGCTTGCAGGAAAGGTGTATTTTGCAGAATTCAGTGTGATTTAGTGTGGTTCAAGATGATGCATGCAAATCGTATGGATATGTCAAACTTAGGATTATAGGCAAAAACAATTATTCCACTGTTATGTCGGTTGCCTTTTTTAAGCACTGAATTTGCTTATTGTAGTCCTATACTAACAATATTATAAGAAGTTCTACAATTTGGTAACCATCTTTTGTTTTGTTTTTGGTTAGGCCAAAGCCTAAGAAATTGCATTCCTTCCTGTATACAACTTCTGGATGTTGAGAGCTCGATGCTCATAGCAAATTCGTTCTGAAACCCAATACTTTATGACCAACTTACTGTACTTTACGGTAAGGGCGCGGCGGAGCGCGCGGCCCGACCTAGTATTAATAACAAAACGAGCATTAGTGGCTCTGTCACTGTCAGGACAGAACATGCGCTTTATATTTTAAACACCTTGCTTGAGGAAGGGCGCGTTCGGCGTTTCATTTTAGAGCCTCTAAAGTTTAATTTTAAAAAGAATCTAATGACAAAATTTAGAGGGGGTTCTGCAGTTAGTTTTGTAATTAAAGTTTATTTAAGACAAGATTCTTTTTGTTTAGACCCCTCTAAATTTTAGCCTCTAAAACGCCGAACGCGCCCGTAGTGTTCTGCACTGTGTCACAGTGTTCTGCACCTGTTCGCTGCAATCAGCAGCTACAGTGTTACAGTTATTTGTTCAACAGCAGCTACAGTGTTCGCAGTTATTTTTCTTCGACGACAGCCGCAGCCTGCCGAACAGGTGTAGTAATAGCACATAGTATAATTTAATCCCTGGCAGACACTACAACACCTGTTCTTCAGTTGTTAATATCATGCTTGATGTGGCCTGACAGCTGCCTCAACGCTGGCTCACGTGGTGATATGACAAATAAAAACTGTTATTAAAAAGATCACAATAAGCGAAACAAAGAAGAAGACGAAGAAAAGAAGTAGAAGTATTGCAGAGTGATACAGGGTCATGTGTGATCTCCATTAACGGATCCACCAATCTTGAGTTTTCTAGATCTTTCTTCTTCTTCTTCGGCTACAGCGCCCCAGAGAACTGTGAGAGGGTAGTTACCCCTTGCACCTACTGAAGTACATTCCACACGGAATAGGACATAGTTGCAAACCATGAAGAGTTGGAGCCTCCCGGCGGCCGCGGCCGTTGCCGTTGTCCTCTTAGTCTCCGCCACAGACCTACCAGCGGCCACGGCCATCGTCGAGCACACTTTCGTTGTAAGAATGATACGATGCTCTTCCATGGTTTTGATCTCCTCAGTTTATCCGTTCTGCATATTGCTATCCAGCATTGAATCGAATTGAGCGAGGCAAATATGAGTATCTGTATATGCAAATGATTCATCTGTTAGAACATGTGCATATATATGTAGGTGAGCCAGGTGAACCTGACACACTTGTGCAAGGATACGCTGGTGGCTGGTCACCGTGGTGAACGGGCAGCTCCCGGGGCCGGAGATAGAGGTGACGGAGGGAGACTCGGTGGGGGTTCATGTTGTCAACAAGTCACCTTACAACATTACGATCCATTGGTAATCAATTAATAAGTACTTACTAGTTTCTTGACTGCTGATTCCTTAGTCCCAAAGAGAAAAAATGGTACCCTACATTTAGAGCAGTTTTACGGTTCAAAATAATGACAATTAGTTTCTCAAAACTAATGGCCATTAGTTTGATCCGATGGTCTAAATTTAATTTCGAAAATCTATTACTAATGACCATTAGTAAAGGTAATATCAGAAAATATAAAGTGTGATGGACTTGTAATAGTAATTTAATTTTTATAAAAAAAAATCAAATTTGTAATTTGATCAATTCATGTTGTTCATCAATGTAGTTCTAATTCCTAGGGTTAGTCAGTTAGGGTTGAATTATTTAGTTCATGATTATTAAACAATAAATAAATTAATAAATTAATAGTCAAATTACTAATCTATCCTCAAACTAATGGCCATTAGTTTTGGAGAACTAATGGTCATTATTTTGGACTGTAAAACTCCTCTACATTTTAACGCTTCAAGCAGCATTGCTGTTTGCAGTTATGGATCTGGTTGATGTGTTAATGCTTGAAACAAGTGAACCATACGAATATGTTTCCCCTGTCCTTTGAGAATTTGCATAATTGGCTTTCTTCTTGTTGTTCTAAATTTATTTTGGGTTTGTGTGGTGTAGGCACGGAGTGAAGCAGCTGCTAAACTGTTGGGCGGACGGGGTGCCCATGGTTACCCAACGCCCCATCATGCCGAACCAAAACTTCACCTACCGGTTTGACGTCGCCGGGCAGGAAGGCACTCTGTGGTGGCATGCTCATGTCCCCTGCCTCCGGGCAACCATTCACGGCGCCTTGATCATCCGGCCGAGGAACGGGACCGGCACGTATCCATTTGCGAAGCCCCACAAGGAGGTCCCCATCATTGTAGGTTCGTTAATCAGTCATCATTCAGCTGTTCGCCTCGCTGCTTTGCAGCAGTTACAGTGTTCGCAGTTATTTCTTCAGCAGCAGCTACAGTGTTCGCAGTTATTTTTTCTGCAGCTGCTACAGTAAAACGGTTGCTTCGCAGCGAGACGAACATGACCTGTTTTGAACGTTTTGAACGTTGAACACATGTTTTGAAACGGGCACAACGCAAAATTCCTTGGTGGTTCTTAACTAGATCCTGTTTTGAACGTTGAACACATGTTCTGCGCGCATTGGAGTTAAAACTATTTTTGCTCAAACTAGCAAGCAGATGTGTCATGACACTAGCCAGGTTCAGAGATGAACTGTTGTTCTGAACGATCCTGATTGTGGCAGGGGAATGGTGGGAGGCGGACCTTGCACAGCTGGACAAGAACATGATGGACGGTATATCTATCTATCTATCTATTATCTTAGTATTTAAAGAGAAAAAAAAAAGCAATCACGTTCGTTTTCAATGCCACAAAATTATCACGTTAATCAGAAAAAAAAAACAAAGATATGAACAGTTGGATTTTATGAAGATTGAATGGTCCAGATTAATTAAAAGAGTCCATGTTGCAAAAAATATTAATAACACAATTTCGGAATAAAAGATTACTTGCATGGAAAGAGAAATAGAAAAGTCCAAATCTTAGACAAAAACGTTATTTCTTCCCTGCTATCGCACTAGCTAGAATCTGTATCCAATTAAAGCTTTATCTGAGCTTTTATTGTTTTTCTCAAAATATACGTTGATCGAATCGTATACGTGTCCGCAGCCGCGGGGCATCGGCCGCCGTAGAGCAAGGGCATCTTCATCGGGATGCAGCCTCGCCAGAATAAATCCTGGCAGGGGAAGTAGTGACCGGTCCTTGCATGCGTATTTTTTTGGCGAAAATCTTGCATGCGTATATGTTTATCACGTCGCCATGGTGCGCAAGCCGAGCTTCGATTTTCCTCGATCGTGGTGAATGAAAAGAAAGTGATGCAGGCAGAGCAGATCGAGCACGATCTATGCATGCAAGAAGATTGTTGGGGATGCTAAATCAGATGGCACAATTTTCATCTAGCCGAAGGAATCGTTGAGCAAAATTAACAGTTTTATAAATTGAGCATGCATAGAAGATTGAGCGTGGGAGAGATGGGGACGTTTAGTTTATTCTACGGGGCAATCATCGAGCTGAAGATTCGAGGATGAACCGAACCCGTCAAGAGCTTCGGTTAAGCATTTGCTGGTGTAAGCTGTGGAGGGTTGGTAAAAGGACATCATGGCAACGACTAACAAGAGTGTCCCACGTAGCTCTGAATGCATGCATGCATGCATGAGCACTGCGTAGACGAGCTATGCATGGCGCTCCACTGCAGTCTGGATCTAAATTATTGGGGGGAACATGAAGCGAGTTCTTTCAAAGCGGTGGCGAACAGGTAAGCTTGGTGTTTACAGCATCAACAGAACGACGTCATGCGAGCATAAGCCTGGAGCACTGGTACAAGCGACAATGGAGTGGGGATTCATGGGTAGGCGAGTCAACCGCTGACTTAGGGTCTGTTTTGATCCACTTAAATTTTAAGAATCCAGATTTTAAAAGATATAGAGGATCCAAACAGGACAGATTATGCACTAAATTCTAGAATCTAGATTATGAGATTTTAAAAATTCCATAATCTACTCTAACCCAGCTTTTAGGTGATTTTATTTGTCAAAAGACCCACTACCCTTGAATGTTTTTGGATAATTACAGTTTGTACCATAGTTTTATCCTAATTTAGAAAGGGCGGGCTGGTCATTAACTACCTCAAAAACTGGTTTCTAAATTTTAAGAATACGGGATCCAAACACCTTCACCCAGATTTTTTTTTAAAACCAGATTATAAAAACTATACCTAGAATCTAGATTCTTAAAAACTGGTGAGGATCCAAACAGACCCTTAATGATAGTGTAGCAGACCTTATCTGAGTAGCTAGAGCATTGGATTAGAGCCGCGTACAAGAGAAGGAAGATCAACGTGGCGCAAAGGGCCCGCCAACTTCAAGAGCTTCTTCGCCTGCGATAGAGGCAGAATTATGATGGAGACAACTAAGGCCCCGGCCGCGTCTCGGCTCTCAAATAGAGCTAAAGAAGCAAAACAAGAAAACCAAAAAAGTTGGTTGCAACTTTTTAAAAAAGTTGTTGTGAGACCTGTGGATAAACAAATTAATTACTACAGAACCAATCGAATGACCATTTAAATCTAATGCGGGCATGCATCTTGCATTTTTCTGACTGGATCAAACAAAGCAAGAAGCAGAGCAATCAAGCAGTAAGAGCGAGAGAGGAGCAAGGAAGCATCAATGCAGCTACGTCTCCTTGGTTTGAACATATCTAAATAGGTCTCATGTGTTCATCATGGGTCTCTAGGTCTCGAGCCTGCCCCTCTTTAATTTCTCACCTTCGGTAATCCCACAATAAGATCAATGAGGGAGTCAAGAAAAATCGGCCTGTTCGTGAAAAATAACTGCGAACACTGTAGCTGCGGCTGAAAACTCTGTAGCTGCTGCTGAAGAAATAATTGCGAACACTGTAGCTGCTGCAAAGCAGCGAGCCGAACACGCTGAATATGACAAGCAAGCCGATTAAGCACAACTCAGATCAACATTAATAATGTACAAATGTGCTGCACCCAAAAATACTAATTGATCATCTTGCTCTTTAGTATCCGGTATTTATAAATAACCATACCTGCTTATACGTACCCTTTGGAACTTTGAGCTCTTGCAATCAATATACGATTGCAGTCAGTTTTTTCAAACAATTTTGTACAGGTTTACCTAAGAGTTAACTGATTGATTTCTACTATTCAAAGTTCCTTATGAGACTGGAAGTTGTGTGGTTTCAATTATACCATGATAGCAAACACAAGTTTTCCATGACAAAATTTATGAACTTCAGATTTTGCCATGTTTTAAATGTTTATACAGATGTTGTTCCTAAAGATTAGTACTACACATCAATTACCATATGAGGCTGATATTTGTGTTCCCCTATGACAGGTGATTTTGCTTTTATATCCAAACTATTCATCATCTATGAAATTTGCTTTTTCTTTTTTTCTTTTACCTCCGAAATTCCATCCTGTAAAAAATTCGTGTTAACTATGTTCACTACTAGAATTCACCGGTTTCCCTAGGCCGGAAAATCGTAGGGAAAGTCCTTAAAACCCTAGAGAAAAGGTTTCCCTAAGAAGTTTCCTAGGGAAAGAGTCCCAGGGAAACAGTCAACGGGAAATCGTTCTTCCCCTACCGTTTCTGATCAAATTCGTAGGGAAAGATGGTCTTTCCCTAGGAAACCTGAAGCCCAAGGGAAACTGCCAAGGTTGCCAAAAAAATATATTTTGAAAGGCCCCCACCCGCTGCCCAAAGCTGAGCCGCGGCTGGAGCCGAGCCGACGCCAGCGGTCGCTGCCGCCGTAGCCACCTCGCGTCAACACCACAGGAGCAGCCGGAATCCTGTCGGAGCCACCTCGCGTCGACACCAGCTGAAGGAGCTTGCCGCTGAAGGAGCTGCCGGCGCCCATCCAGTTTCACCGGCCATGATGCTTGACCCCTCGGCTGTATTGCATCATGGATTGGCCCCTAGCTGTGCAAAAGAAAGAAAAATTGTCCGATTAATATTGTATCCTACAAGCAAGCCGCAAAGGAAATCACAAATAAAGATCCAAATTCAAAAGAAAAAAGAAAGATTAAACAAGATGATGAATCCAAGTACCTGTGTTAAAACTTGGATGGAGAGGACCACGCATTTCAGCACAGCTGCCTCGCGCCTCCTGCAAGAAATCCTCCTTCTAGGGTGCTCCAGATCCACTGCTGCAACTTCAGCATCTCCAAACGATGAGGGGCTGCAGGAGAGTTCAAATCCCGATTCCTGCTGTGGATGCAACAATTACGAATCAGACTAAAAAAACAGTGCAAGGCAATGAGCAAGATTCAGATTTGAGACAAAGCAAAGAGAAAGTGCTGCATGCGCCGCTTCCTCGAGGATGAGAGAGAGGCTTCAAAAGAGGATGCCGCTGGAGAAGGGGACGGCGACGAGGATGCTGTCGTCGAATCGCCGTCAGCGCTCCCGCCCATGCGCCGCTGCCTTCTGTCCCCCGGTGTGTGCGTGTGTTTGAGAGAGAAGAGAACAAACGAAACGAGTGGCTTAGCGTGGTGACTGGTGAGAGAGAGAAACAGGATGAGGATGAGGGAGGCTTCAAAAGCTGCCGGCCTGCTGATTTCCCTACGAAATCAGGTAGAAACGTAGGGAACGACTTGCTTTCCCTACGACTTGAAAACAAACTCTAGGGAGGGACATGTTTTCCCTACGACTTGAAAACGAACTCTAGGGAAACTATGGCCTGTTCTTTTAGCGCTAAATTTTAGAGGCCTCTAAACAAAAAGAATCTAGTATTAAATAAAATTTAATGACAAAACCTTTTTACAGATGGGTACATCTTTACAAGACGAATCTAATGAGCTTAATTAATCTATGGTTTGCTACAGTAACCATCATCTAATCATAGCGTAATTACCCTCATTAGATTCGTCTCGCGAATTAGACCAGGATTCTGTAGTTAGTTTTGTAACTAAACTTTATTTCATATAGCTTATCTAGAGTTTTGACCCCTCTAAAATTTAGACCTCTATGCGCCGAACACCCCCTATCTTTGCCTAGGACTTTAGAAAAAACGCTAGGGAAACAAGAAATGTCCTAGAGAAACTGGGGAATTCTAGTAGTGGTTTTCTTTCCAATGTCAATATATATCTTATATTTTTCCTCGATGTTGATAAATATCTTAATATATTTTTTCGACTTAGGGCATGTTTGGACGCCTATCAGAAATTGCCACGCCGCCAGTCTGGCTGCGCCGAAGGTGTGGCGACGAATTCGTTCGCCACACTTGTGGCGTCGCGCGGCATGCAAATGAACGTGAGTTGTGCGTCTACGCCACACTTTGCCGCATATACAGTAACAATCCAAACACTTGCTGCAGGCGTAGAAATTATGGCGTTGCGTGGCGACTGGTGGAAGCAAACCAAACAGGTCCTTAGCTCAGTATGCTAGATGTGAAAATATATTAAAACATTCAGGTGCAGCCCCTACATCGCACATATTGACTCTTTGTTTTAAGTAAAGATTGATGGTTAAATTTAACTACCAATAACCATATTACTACAACGATTCTAACCGCGCAAAATGCGCGGGCCATCTTACTAGTTTGTTGATAATCCGTCTGCATCCACACTCAACGGAAAGCTTGGAGACCTCTACAATTGCTCCGGTAAAAATAAACTATTACCATTAACCATACACATTTCAATCGACGCTGAAAGTGAAAACATGACTATATGTGTACTGAATGGAAAACGATTTCATCAACTCTAAAGGTGCCGTGGAAGAAGGCTTCGTGCTGGACGTGGAGCCGGGCGAGACCTACCTGCTGCGTATAATCAACGCCGCACTGTTCAGCGAGTACTACGTCAAGATCGCCGGGCACAAGTTCACGGTGGTGGCCTCCGACGCCAGCTACCTGAGCCCCTACACCACGGACGTCATCGCCATCGCGCCCAGCGAGACGGTGGACGCCCTGGTGGTCGCCGACGCGCGCCCCGGGAACGGCAACGGCAACAAGTACTACATGGTCGCGTACCCCAACGAGCCGCCGCTGCCGAACCAGCAGTTCCCGCTGCGCGTCACGAGAGGGACGGTGCGCTACGGCAACAACAACCGCGATGCTGCACCCGTGGAGCCGGTGATGCCTGACCCGAACGACACGATCACGTCGTTCTACTTCCGCGGCAACCTCACCAGCCTGCGCCGGTGCCGGAGGCGGTCGACGAGCGCCTGCTCGTCACGCTCGGCATGGGCTCCGTTTGCCGGCGCGGCGGCGAGGTCTGCGAACGGAGCGGGAGCGACGAGTCCATCCGGGTGGCGACCATGAACAACTTCTCCTTCGTGCTCCCGAAGACAACGTCGACGCCTCTGCTGGAAGCGCACTACTACCACATGGGCGGCCTGGACGACGACGTCGTGAAGGAATTCCCCGACCGGCCGCCGAGGGCCTCTTCAACTACACGGACATGGCCCTGATCCCGTTCAGGCCCAAGGAGGCGCGGCTGGAGCCGACGTCCAGGGCGACGACGGCGCGGCGGTTCCGGCACGGCGCCGTCATGGAAGTGGTGTTCCAGGGCACGGCGGTGCTGCGTGGCGACTCCAACCCGATGCACCTGCACGGTCATAACATGTTCGTGCTCGCGCAGGGGTTCGGCAACTACGAGGCGGCCAGGGACGTGGCAAGGTACAACCTGGTGGATCCGCCGGTGAAGAACACGGTGCTCGCCGTTCGTTTTGTTGCAGATAATCCAGGTGCGTGCATGATTTGCTTGTTCCGCTATAATTTTTCAAAAAAAGTTAACTACTAAGGCAATAATAATATGTCAGAACTTAATCCGAGTTCAGAGCATGATATGTGGATTTTTATCATTCAAACACTGGTTTTCAATTCATGAGGACAACATTATTCCTAGTTTATTTTTTAGCTAAAAATGATTTGCCAATTATATCAATTTAATCGGAGCAAATACCTCATTTACTTTTCAACCTTGAACTTCACAGCAGTTACACAAACAAAGGATTTCAAATTTTTCTTGTTTCATTCCATGCGTCGAGTATAGATCATTGTAAAAACACATATCTGTACATGTCAAAAATCAATTTCAAGTTTCAGTACAAGGAATTTGAAACCGAGGGAACGTACAAAAAGTTCTTATCACGGGCAATAAAACCTGAAAAAAAGGAAAGGGCAAGCAGCTCCTTACTAATATTTATTTTCGAAGTAAAAAACGTTAATGATTCTATGGAAATCAAATCAAACCACTTCCTTTGTCCACAAATAGATTTTTTTATAAAAAAAATTATAACTTTGACCATCAATATCTATTAAACACATATTATTTTAAATTGAAAGAGTTGCATATTGTAATGGTGGGTTTCACCATGAATCTAGTTCAATCATTTATATGTTGTCAATATTCTTTAGAGAAAGTTATTTCTTGTTGATCTTGTGAGTTATTTCTTGTATGGTTTTCAGGGGTTTGGTTCATGCACTGCCACTATGAGTTCCATCTTTCAATGGGTATGATGGCATTGTTCATAGTAGAGGATGGGACAACAGTTGACACCTCCCTACCTCCACCGCCTGCAGATTTTCTTACCTGTGACCATGATGAACATGTCATGCCACAGGATCTGGACATGGAAACGAAAACTGAAATGCCACACATAGATAAAGTCTAAAAGTTAACTAGCATCTGGTTTAGGAGTAACCTGAATAAAAATAATTTTAAAATAAAATATGAGAAAATATCCAATTTAAACATTCTTTAGATCGTTGCATATTTCTGGTTCAGAAAGTATTTGTACAAGTTCACTCGCCGACTTGATCATATTACAGCAGGCTCAGAAGAACTTCCTTTCACCGTTTGTTTTTATCATATTGCAACAGCACTACTTTTCTAAAAGTTATACGCTTATTATACTGCTTGTTCGTAATATAAAGGAGTAATTCCTTCAAAGCCATTGGAAACTTGAATTGGCCCATAATAATACTAAATATGCAGTGGTGAAGCTAGGGTTGCGATGATCCGAATGCCACGGAATGCACATGAGTGTGTCTAGATGGTGCACATGAGGTGAAAATAAGAGCTAATCATTGAAATTTCGTTTTTTTCTTTGGCTCCGGTGCACTCGGGTGGGACAACGTCGCCCCTACAAATATGTCGGTGCTTGTAGTATGTAGTTTGCTAAACTTTTGTCCAGTATAGACATCAGATAAGGCAACATAGGTCAATGTCCGGACGAAATACAAAGTCCGACCTTGTATACAAAGTCTGTCATTGTTCAAAGAACGTGCATTTCATGTCTCGATTGAACTAACAGGTACTGACAAGTACATGCATTCTCTTTTTTTTAGTGAAATACGTGCAAAGCATGTTTTTGCAAAAGAAAACAAAATACTTGCATGCACACGACGATATTTTTTTTTCTTTCGTTGGACTGTACATATATTGCGACGGATCTGATCGAGTCATTTCAGTCATGCAACCAGGAAAATTACCACTACGTGAAATACAAAGCGTAATGATGTGGTGAGTCATGCACCTAGTTGGGGCATGTACAAGAATCACAATTTGCAGCTACGGCTAGTTAGAGTAGGACATTTAAGCATGTGCTCTCGCGGACGACTGGCTATCGGAGCTAGCTCTCAAGCCAGAGACCCGGGTTTGAGCCTTGCTTCCTTCTTATTACAAAGAGGGGGAGGCGGTCTGCCTCTTCCCGTCCAGTTTTAAAAAGAGTAGGACATTTACATTTTTTTACGAAGTGTGCAACAGATTCATTGATCCTAGCTCACGCTATCTGAAAATAGAAAATGCTATTGCTGTATCATTATCTCTCCATGTCTGTCAGTCTGACCGCAAAGCACACGCATGCACGACGGATTACGCACGCCCAATGTACTGCAATAAAATAGGATGGCATTCAACTGTTCTACTGGCGTATTTACTGGTCCTTATCCTAGCAGGTCGACGTAGTTGCGCTTCTAGCAACATTGTCGTCAGGGCAGAGCATACAGGTTTGTGCTTCAACAGATTAGCATGTTGTTCCCCCCAAAAAAAAACAGATTAGCATGTTTGCTGAGCACATTGGAGTGCTCTTTCTGGTTTTAAATTGTTGTCGTTAGGACAACAATTTTGATTCAATTTTGAACTAAATTTTTGTCTTAACAATATCAATTCGAAAACAGATGGAGTATACAATAACGAACAAGGTTTACCAGTATGCACTGTATCCAATCGTTTTAGCTGCGCCACTGCAAGTCTGCATACAACTGGTGCGAGCATATACTTGTATATTACATGCCGCTTGTTCTTTGGATCGGCGATTAAGTGGGATCTGCACCAATACTATACTGTACAAAATAGCATGTATGCCACGAACGTGTACAAATAGTTAAACGGCCTGAGCTGTCAGGACTAACCAGCCCATGTCGGCGGGAATCCCGTTTTTGCCGTCTCGGATCTGCCGTCGGGGGACGCCAAAGGTGCGTGCATGAACATGATTTTGTATATATGCCACTTGTTTTTCTTTATTTATCAGAACTGGTGCATGTATGGATGAATTACAATAATTTTACCTTGCAGGCGACAGTTAATATCACCTGGCAGGCACTACGCTTCTTTAGCTGTTGACTCAATCACAAAGATAATCTGTCGCCTGATGCGGCCTGACAGCTGCGTTGCTGCTGCTGCCGGCCTCTCCTCGGATGGTGAGGGCTAAAAAAAACAAAGCAACCAAAAAAAAAAAAGGAAAGAAAGACTGAAATGTTGCCTCGTAGAGTGACACTATACATGCGTGATCCTCTTAAAGGAGCCACCAACCGTGAGTTAATCAGAAGGTCAGACCCTTCTTTTTCTTCAGCAACTATATATTAGAGGCCCCATTGCACGCAGAAGTACAACAAAGTTGCAGACTATGAAGAGTTGGAGCTTCCTCCTGGCAACGGCCGCCATGGCCGTTGTCCTCATGGTCTCCGTCTCCGCCGCCACGGACCTACCAGCGGCCCCAGCAGTCGTCGAGCACACCTTCGTTGTAAGCACGATGCTCTTATTCCATTGCTTAATTTTGGGCCTCCATTGTTGATCATTTTTGCAAGCTGTTTATCAGCATCCACATGAATTGAGCAAGGCAAATCTGTATGCAGTATATAATTTGTTCCTACATATGTATGCAGGTGAGCCAGGTAAATATGACACACCTGTGCAAGGAGATGTCAGTCACCGTGGTAAACGGGCGGCTCCCCGGTCCGGCGATAGAGGTCGCCGAGGGAGACTCGGTGATCGTTCATGTCGTCAACAAGTCACCTTACAACACGACAATCCATTGGTAATCAAAAGAGAATGCTAAGCCTGCCTTTATCACTTCAATCCACGCGGTCGTTTGCACTTGTGTTTATTGGTGCTGTCTGGTGTAGGCATGGAGTGAAGCAGCGTCTGAACTGTTGGGCTGACGGGGTGCCCATGGTCACCCAACGCCCAATCCTACCAAACGAGAACTTCACCTACCGGTTTGACGTCTCAGGGCAGGAAGGCACCCTGTGGTGGCATTCCCACGTCCCCGGCCTCCGGGCAACCCTTCACGGCGCCTTCATCATCCGGCCGAGAAATGGCACCGGCTCGTATCCGTTCCCTAAGCCTCACAAGGAGGTCCCCATCATCGTAGGTTCGTCCATCACTGCATTTGATACGTTCAGATATGGGCGCAGCCATGCAATGTTCCATTGCGATTCTTAATTAGAACAATGTTTGTTGGAACACTGATTCGATGTTGGTGACTTGGTGTACGTTGCACAAAGTAGGTAGTGGTAGATCTGTCCTGGCACTATAGGTTGAGAAATGAGCTGTTGTTTTGAACGACCTTGGTTATGGCAGGGGACTGGTGGGAGATGGACCTTGAACAGGTGGCCAGTAACATGGAAGATGGTTATTTTGCTGATGATCCCATTGCAGCCACCATAAATGGAAAGCTTGGAGACCTCTACAATTGTTCCGGTAACAAATTGGAGATTTCTGTACAGTACCTGTCCATGTTGAAAACACCATTTTTTTCCCCCTCTTGATTGACTGGAGTGATTCGATTTTAAACAAATTAAGGAGTTGCTGAAGATGGCTACGTGCTGGAGGTGGAGCACGGCAAGACGTACCTGCTGCGGCTCCTCAACGCAATGCTGTTCAACGAGATCTTCATCAAGATCGCCGGGCACAAGTTCACGGTGGTGGGCTCCGACGCCAACTACGTGAACCCCTACACCACGGACGTGATCGCCATGGCGCCCGGCGAGACGGTGGACGCCGTGGTGGTCGCCGACGCGCGCCCCGGCAGCAGCTACTACATGGTCACCCAGCCCATCCAGCCGCCCAAGCCCAGCGACCAAGCCCCGCTGCGTGTCACGAGAGCGACGGTGCAGTACAGAAACAACAACCACAGCCCTGACGACGAAGAAGGAAGAGGAGGTCCATTTGGTGATGTACCTGTGGCGCCTGAGATGCCTGACCAGCACGACTTGCCCATATCGTTCAACTTCCACGGCAACCTAACCGGCCTGCGCGGCCACCCGCTGATCCCGCCGGTGCCGGAGCTCGTCGACGAGCGTATGTTCGTCACGCTCGGCCTGGGCTCCGTCTGCCGGCGAGGCGGCCAGTCCTGCAAGAGGAGCGGGAGCGACGAGTCCATCATCGTGGGCACCATGAACAACGTCTCCTTCCAGCTCCCCAACACAACGACGCCGCTGCTCGAAGCGCACTACCACCACCACATGGACGCAGAGCTGGAAGAGTTCCCCGACAAGCCGCCGAGGTGGTTCGACTTCACGGACATGGCCCTGATAATGCCGGGGCCCAAGGAGGAGCGGCTCGAGCCGACGAGGAAGGTGGCCGTGGCGCGGCGGTTCCGGCACGGCGCCGTGGTGGAGGTGGTGTTCCAGAACACGGCGATACAGCAGTGCGACTCCAACCCGATGCACCTGCACGGGCACGACATGTTCGTGCTGGCGCACGGGCTCGGCAACTACGACGCCGCCAGGGACGTGGCGAGGTACAACCTGGTGGACCCGCCGTTGAAGAACACCGTGCAGGTGCCGAACCTCGGCTGGGCTGCCGTCCGTTTCGTCGCCGACAATCCAGGTGCGCGCATACAAGATTTACTTGTTCCGTTATACTCCTACTTACAAAGCTAGTGCAGTGAAAACCTTCAGTTTCTTTCTATTCAGTCAATAGGTCGACTCAAAATTGCCAACTGGCCTGGTCTCAAAGCATCAGAAGTTAAACCTCGAATAGTAATTGGATTCTAACATAAAAATCATGGTGCTTTTTTTATTAGGGGCCTACTGCCATACTGTCACTTAAGAACGATAGCATCATACATATGTAGCTTTCATAGTTATGTAGTACTACCGACCATTAATTTCGTTATCACAACCATGAATTTCGATCTTAGTTGCACCATGGAGGGCTTGTTTGCCTTGCGTCCTAAGAGCAACTCCAGCATGGCATGTAAAATTGAGCCCCTACATGACCCCTACATTCAAGCCCCCATATTTTGCTTCCAACTGCTTCCAACTCCAACAGCACCCCTCACAACCGAGCCCCTACAATATATGGGCCCCACCCGTCATCCTCTCCCCCCTTCCATTCTTCCCCTTCTCCTCTTTTTTCTCTGCCCGTACCAGGGCGCGACCTCGACGAGGCCATCGAGCGCGGAGCGAGGCCAGGGGGTGGGGCAGGGCGTCCCCGCGCGGCCATGGACGACGATGCGCACACGACGAGCTCCGCGGCGAGGCGGGGTCGCGTTGCGGCGAAGGCGGCCATGGGCGAGCTCCACGGCGGGCTCCCCAGCTCGAATCGACGGAGTGAAGCTCGAATCAACGAATCAAGCTCGAATTGATGCTCGGTGCCACGACGAGTCTGGCACGGAGGAGCGCAGCCTCAGCGTCGTCTCGGGCGCAAGTGGACCTGCTGCTCCCGTGCGTCGCGGAGAAGGGCGCGCGCGGCCATGGCGTCCTGCCCCACCTCATGACCCGGGCCACCAACAGGCGCGGCGAGGCGGCGCTGGGCGGGCCTCGGCGCGGGTGAAAGTGGAGAGCGAGGCGGGCACCGCGGGGTGCGGGCTCTCGTGGCCAGGCGCGGAAGAGAGAGAGCGGAGGCGCGCGCGGCGCTGGGCGGGCCCCACCAGGGTAGCGACTCCGTAGCGGGTCGCCACATCTCGGGGCTTTGGGGCTGATTGTAGCGACCCCATAAGTGTAGGGGCTTGGGTAGGGGTTCTGCTGGAGTTTGTTTTTTTTGCTTAAGCCCTTACATCTCATCTAGGAGCTCTTGTAGGGGCCCTGGAGATGCTCTAAGAAAAGTGGCCGGTGCAAGCAGCGCTCGGTTTAAAGTGCATGAGGCTGAGATGGCTGTCTCTGGCTAGCGCCACGGAATCATCCATCCATACATGCTCTGAATGCATGGGTCCTGCACCCCATTTGGTGGAGTTCTGGTTTCTCTAAGAAAATCGATTCTGGTTTCTAAGATTGAAGCAGTGAAATCAGAAATCAGAATTTTGCGGTTTGTAATTCGTAGTGTAAATATGAGAAACATTTCTCTAGAAAATTGTATCTAGTTCGGACCATTAATTTGGTTGGGATTCTTCATCTTCCAGCAAGAAACCGAAAGTGAAACCCCGATCAAATGTTCACTAGATAACCGTGAAATTCTTGAAACAAAATGCATAAATTTCACATATTGACATGAGGCAGGAATTTAAACAATTTGAACCAAAGAAAATGAAAATAAAATGATAAAAGAGAAAGAAAAATAATTAAAAAGGGAAATAGAATCAAACTTCATATCGGTAATTGTTTTATTTTTCTTTTCTAGTTCAATATTTAATGGACCTAGAGTACTCCAATGGATCACATATATCCACAAATCTTGTAACGAATGTTTATCCAAGGTTTGTTTTGGGGGGTAATAAGATTAAGTTGTAGACTCAAATATTTTTCATCCCTTGTTGAGGTTACTGCAATTGCACGATCAAGATTTGATTCTTTGCCTTCTAATGTGTGTACAGGGGTATGGTATATGCACTGCCATTACGAGTTCCATCTTTCCATGGGCATGGTGGCTTTGTTCGTTGTAGAGGATGGGCCAACATCGAACACCTCACTCCTTCCGCCTCCAGATTTGTTGACTTGTGATGATGATGACAATGTCAACATGAATCTGACATCAGAACTAAGGGACTTGAAGTGCCACGCAAAAGCGACGTATAAAGATAAATCCCGTTTCTTTGCTTCAACAAAATAAACTTCACTATTTAAGATTATTTGGAAGTGAAATATAAACGTCTAGTGGGTCCAAAATCCCCATTAGGATGTTCTACATATATTACATATATAGTTTTATTCAAAAGTTCATTTGTATGTTTGGTATCATGTCTGTTTTCTATTTTATTTTAATATCATGTTTTATTTTTTATCATTAGTAAATAAACTACATACACTAGTGGAAATATGTGACACAATAGCTGGAGAAGTTGGGTGGAGTGACATGGATGATCCCCTGCAAATGTATTCCTTTTGAATACTAGTCTGAACAAATTGTGAAAATGACCAGACTTAATTCAACACTAATTAAACATTTCTCTCAATAATTTACAAGAAGTCAAGTTTTGAAAAAAAAATCTTAAAAATCAAGATAGTAAAACAAGCGTTCAAAATTTTGATGCAATCTCCTGACCTTCGTAGTTTACATAAAAATCACATTTGATTTAGGGCTACAAAGTATATTTGTTTATCACAATTTCTAAAAACGAATACAATTTCAAAAAGAAATGGATTTTTTTACAATGGAAATACAATATCATATATTAGAGGATCTATATCAGACTCGAGCACTAGATATTCCGCTTTTTGAAATAACTATTTGTTTTGATCCAATGGGATTCATACATTCAAGTCCTTCTTACCATAAAATTTGGTAATGGTCAACATTTGTTTGATCACTTTAGTGGTTAAATCTAAATAAAAAACGCCCTCAAAGAATGAAAGACAATCATCTATTGAAAGTAATTTCAAAGTGTCTTATAGGGATAATTTTTTACATGTGAATGTATATATCCTTGATCCTTTATTTGCCATTTTCATAGAGATAGGTTGGACCTAACTATCATTGACACAACGATGGCAAATGTGAGATTACTAATCAAATGAAATATAAAATTAACCTTGCTATAAGCAAAGTAGCACTGGGCATTCGGGCTACCCAAAAAGTTCGGGTCGGGTTTTTCGTGTTTTGCAAAATTCGGGTTTCCGACAATGAGACCCGAAATATCCCCGAAAAAAGGAATACCCGACAACTCGGGTTTTAGATCTGCAACCCGATATAGGTCACCCAAATTTTCGGGTTCGGGGTCGGGTTTTTCGGGTTCGGTCTTTGGGTTTCGGGTTATGTGCCCAGTCCTAAAGCAAAGCACCACTGAACTCTATCTCTAGCAATAAATTTCACCATTACTTTTGATGATAAAATCTATTCACAAAATTAACACCATTAGTAATGCGACCAAATCCAGCTAAAACCATGGACATATCTACTAAAATAAGTTCCATGCATTTAGATACCTTCGAGCACAAGAACTATCACTGACCTTAAATACGATAAGAATTCAAAGTTTTAGTAAGAGGAAGAAATATATAGTATATGTAGTGAAAATTAATGCTGGTGCAAAATATATTTAACAAAACTCTACCTTGAGAAATCATGAAGTACACCCAATTGTTTCAAATCCAAATGAACATTTCTAGTAAGCAATATAGCCATAAATATACTGATATTCTAATTGTTTATTTTACATTGTCATTGCTTTGAATAGGATCCTATTGCAAAGAGCAAACCTGGTCAATATCTTTTTAGTACTAAATATTAGAATAAATATTAGGGTCTATTCAAAAAAATCCCAACTGTATCTATTCTCTTAAATATTGAAATACTTCAATCCAAGTGTATCTTTCTTTGACGATAAATATTTTAAAACTTTATTTTAGCCTATATTTTATTGCCTTGAAGAGTATCCAATTTGAATGGACAACACCATCAACATCTCTAGTCATAATGGCCATAATAGATAGAAGACACTAAATAAACCAAATCCAACTCTATCTCTAGCCAAAAATATTCATACAAATCTCAAAAGATACCAAGAGAATAAAATTCATTAGTTGGAACACATATTAATTCTTCAAGTTTTCTATAAATATGTTAGCAACAAAGCTCTATTCACACAATTCTAACCCATTCAATCCCTAGCTTTCACCTATGGATGTTCATCGTCGTACACTCATATTGAGTTTGCTTCTTCTTGCAACCCTTTCAGCCTATACCACTGCAACAATCACTCATGCGAAATTTGGAATATTTGAGCGACACACATATATTGTGAGTTTGCGTCCACCAAACTTTTCCTTCGACATGAGCTCAAACAAATTTGAGAGCTGGTATAGATCGTTCCTCCCACCAGCATTGTTAGAATCCATGCCACATACACCCTTCATCCATACATACAGAGAAGCCATTGTTGGGTTTGCTGTAAACCTCACACAAGATGAGGCAGATTATGTCAGTAAACGAGCCGGGGTCCTTCATGTATATGAAGACAAACTTCGCCCACTCTTGACAACCCGCACACCCGATTTCTTAGGGCTACGATCCAATGGAGGGGCTTGGAATAGCTTAGGCATGGGTGAAGGAAGCATCATAGGGATACTAGACACGGGGATTGACTTTTCACACACCTCATTTGATGATGATGGCATGAAACCACCACCAAGTAAGTGGCATGGATCCTGCGAGTTTGGGAGTTTTAAATGCAATAATAAATTAATTGGTGGAAGGTCGCTAGTTGGAGGCTACGAACAACCGGAGGATGATATTGGGCATGGAACACATACTGCAAGCACAGCTGCTGGAAGGTTTGTAGAAGGTGCAAATGTACTTGGCAATGGAAATGGAACTGCAGCTGGAATGGCCCCACATGCACACCTCGCCATTTACAAGGTATGTAGCCCATGGGGCTGCTTTGACTCAGACATAATTGCTGGAATTGAAGCAGCAATTTCTGATGGTGTTGACATCTTGTCTGTATCACTCGGTGCTAGCTCGCAACCATTCCATGAAGATATAATTGCCATTGGAGCATTTCATGCAATGCGGAAAGGGATACTTATTAGCTGTGCTGCAGGAAATTCAGGGCCACTACCTAGAACGCTAGGAAATGAGGCACCATGGGTTTTGACGGTTGGTGCAAGCACAATGGATCGAAAGATGGATGCTTTTGTCAATCTAGGCAATGGTCTTTCAGCTGTTGGTGAATCAGCATATCAACCATCTAACATTTATTCTTTACCCCTAGTTTACGGACTAGGTGGTTCCGAAAATGTTACAGGGAAAGTTGTTGCTCTTGAGGTAGTGCAAGATGGTTCTGAGATTGATATGGGGAAAAGTGTCAAAGATGCTGGTGGTGCCGGGATTATATTACTAGGAAACAAGAAAAGTGGACACATAACTTTTGCTCAACCACATGTCCTACCAGCATCACATGTCAACTACCAAGACGCTGATGTAATTCGGCAATACGTTAAGAGCTCAAACAAGTTAACAGCCTCAATCATCTTCAATGGGACATCGTTGGGAAAAAAACCAGCTCCTGTGGTTGCATACTTCTCTTCTCGTGGTCCAAGTATAGCAAGTCCTGGAATTCTAAAGCCCGACATCATTGGACCAGGAGTTAATGTTATAGCAGCCTGGCCATTCAAAGTTGGACCGAACATAGATGGTCAACATGAGAAGATATTCAACTCTATTTCTGGAACATCAATGTCTACACCTCACCTTAGTGGAATCGCAGCCCTTGTCAATAGTATGCATCGAGATTGGTCACCTGCAGCAATCAAGTCAGCAATCATGACGACCGCCTATGTTATGGATGACAATAAGGAGCCAATCTTAGATGAGAATCTTAATCCTGCCGGTCATTTCAGTATTGGCGCTGGACATGTTAACCCTTCTAAAGTTATCAATCCAGGTCTGGTCTATGATATTGGTGAGGAAGAATACACTTCATATCTTTGTGGCCTAGGTTACTCAGATGATGAAGTTGAGAAAATCACACTCCAAAAGGGCGTGTGTGGAAAAGGAGGAAAAATAGCCGAAGCTGAGTTGAATTATCCTTCCCTTGCACTTAGAGCAGGTGCCGGCAAATATGTGGTGAATAGGACTGTCACCAACGTGGGAGATGCAATGTCATCCTATACTATCGAGATTGACATGCCCAAGGAAGTGAAGATTAGTGTAACGCCAGCAAAGCTAGAATTTACCAAGGTCAATGAGAAGAAAACCTTTAGTGTGAGTTTAAGTTGGGATGCCAACAAAACAAAGCATGTTGAGGGAAGCTTCAGGTGGATCTCTAGAGATCATGTTGTAAGAAGCCCCATTGTAATATTCTAATGTAAAAGACTGAAGCTATGACTTATTATATGAAATAAAACATATGTCCTATGACTTTTTATCGTTTATGCTAGGTTAAAGTAATTACTTAAATTATCTTTTTGAGTTAAATATCATTTTACCATTAAAATAAAGACATTTATATGCATCTTACAAAACCAGAGTTACAGTAATATGAAACAATCAGTACCAAGTTTTTATACAATAGCCAACGTTTCTGGTCCATCAATATAAAAGATGATGTTATTGATTGTGCGCCGATACTGTACTTTCTGTTTAACAGAAATCCTGCATTAAATTTTGCACTATCAAGAGTGTGACTGCAGAAAAGGGGCCTGGCCCGTGCCTCATTCAGAGTCGACAGTGGAATTGCTGTGAGCTTGTGGTCATTTCTGGTTGTTGAGCAAAAGTAGGATATTTCATTTTGAGTAAATCGCATATGGGTACCATAACTTGTATGGTGGGTACAAGTATGTCATAGAATTTGCAAATTGCTCAAATAGATCACTGAATTTAATTTGTGGGTGTATCAGGTAGCTGAGATTGGTAAACAGTGTCAGTGGGCACTGCATGATGCCCATTTATTTGACTAATTTACAGAGTGACACTTCGTAGATTGTAGCTTTTAAAAAAAAAAATAGTTTCACTTGTCTGTGAAACATCATGCCTCAATGTTTGTATACATTGTTCCATGGGCATTCACCTGTTCCTTGGTCAGGCATCTCTGGCGTACTTACTGGTCCTTAATTATCGAAGAAGGTCGACATTCTTACCCTAGCAACTTTGTCGTCAGGACAGAGCACATATGTTTGTACTTCAACAGATTAGCATGTTTGGTGAGCACAAAAAACAACCACTGCCCTGACGACAACGAAGGAGCAGGTCCCTCCGGTTATTTACCAGTAGAGCCAGAGATGTCTGACCAGCCTGCGCCACCCGCGGTTCCCGCCGGTAGCCAGAGCCAGTCGACGAGCGCCTGTTCATCACGCTCGGCCTGGGTTCGGTCTGCCGGCGAGGCCAGTCCTGCAAGAGGAGCGGGAGCGACGAGTCCATCATTGTGCATGGGCACCATGAACAACGCCTCCTTCCAGCTCCCAAAGACGACGACAACGACGCTGCTCGAAGCGCACTACCACCACCACACAGACGCCATGGACGCAGCGCTGGAAGAGCTCCCCAACAAGCCGCAGCGATTCTTCGACTTCACAAACAGAGAGCCTAGCTAGATAACGCCGGAGCCCAAGGAGGCGCGGCTTGAGGCGGCCGTGGCGTGGCGGTTCTGGCACGGCGCCATTGTGGAGGTGGTGTTCCAGAACATGGTGATACAGCAGTGCGACTCCAACCCGATGCACCTCCACAGGCACGACATGTTCGTGCTCGCGCAAGGGCTCGGCAACTACGACGCCGCCAGGGACGTGGCGAGGGACAACCTGGTGAACCCGCCGTTGAAGAACACCGTGCAAGTCTCGAATCTCGGCTGGGCTGCTGTCCGTTTTGTCGCCGATAATCCAGGTGCGTACAAGATTTACTTTTTTCCGTTATACTCCTATTGACAAAGCTAGTGCCTAGTGCATTGAAAACCTAAAGGTTTCATTTTGTTCAGTCAATAGGTCGACTCAAAATTGCTAGCTGACCTGGTCTCGAGCATCAGAAGTGCCAAACCTCGAACAGCAGTTTTGGATTGTAAAACTTATGGTGCTTTTTGCTTAGGGCACTACTGCCATATTGTCAAGAAAAATAGCATGAAAACAAATTATAGCTTTCTTAATCAATTACTCTGTTCTTAAATGGTTATTATCACCATTGATTTTTTTGAGTAACATTTGATTGTTCGACTTTGGTGATAAAACAAACTTATTAGCTCAAATATACAAAAATATAAGTTATGTTTCAATTTTTTGTGATAAAACAAATCATACAAAATATATGATAATTTTTTAAATATTTTGAATAAGACAAATGATCAAACATAACTCAAAAAGACAACGGCAACAACAATTTAAGAACGGATGGGGCTATGTACTATCAACCATTAATTAATTATCCCAACCATGAATTCGATCTTAGTTGCGTCATGTACCATGAGGACTTGTTTGCTTGGCATCCTAAAAATGTCTGGCTCAAGTAGCTCTCGATTTCAAGCGCGTGAGGCTGAGATGGCTGCATTGCTAGCGCCGGGGCATCATCCATGTAAGCCCTGAATGTGTGGGTCCCGTACCCCATTTGGTAGGGTTCTGGTTTCTCTAAGAAATCAATTCTCTTTTTTTTTAGAATGAAGCAGAGAAATCAGAAATCATAATTTTGTGGTTTCTAATTTCTAGTGTAAAAATGAGAAGCATTTCTCGCACAAATTGTATCTAGTTCGGACCATTAATTTGGTTGGAACTCTTCATCTTTGAGCAACAAACCAAAAGTGATACCGAGACCAAATGTTCCCTAGATAACCATGAAATTCTTGAGATAAAATGCATAAATTTCACATATTGACACGAGGCATGAATTAAAGCAATTTTAAACCAACTAAAACAAAAATAAAATAATGAAAGAGAAATAAAAAAATTTATAAAAAGGGAAATATAACCAAACTTCATATTCTAAAAGTTTTCTTTCTTTCTTAGTTCAATATTTAATGGACCTTCAGTACTCCAATCGATCACATATCAAATCTTCTAACCAAAGTTTGTTCAATTTTTTTTTGGTGGGGGGGGGGGGGGGGTGGATATACTTCTTTAAAGTTATATCGGTAGGCAAGAATGTTTTTTATTCTTTGTTGAGGTTACTGCATTGCACGACCAAGATTTGATTCTTTGCCTTCTATTGTGGGTACAGGGGTATGGTATATGCAGTTATGCACTGCCATTACGAGTTCCATCTTTCCATGGACATGGTGGCTTTGTTCGTTGTAGAGGATGGGCCATCAGACACCTCACTTCTTCCGCTTCCAGATTTGTTGACCTGTGACAACGATGACAATGTCAACATGAATTTGGCATCAAAACTAAGGGACTTGAACTGCCACGCAAAAGCGACATCTAAAATATAACTCCCGCTTTTTCACTTTAACAAAATAAAGTTTTTTTTTCCAGAACAGGGTTTATCCCCAGAATTTCATTACTTGGAGTAACGAAACCAGCATGAGTTCAGGTCCAGAAAAAGTAAAACGCAGCCTACTCTAGAGGTTCCGCATGGCGTCAGTGTTACAACCAACAAAGTATTACTACGGGTGGCACATAGAGCCAATTACCTCCCTATTACAAAACAGAAACTTTTGCTATCAGCGCTTCCATCCTGACGAAACCATACTGGTCTTTCCAGCATGATTTGTCTATTGTGCATTTCTTACTTTGTTGCGGCTCTGGTCAGGCACTTGCATCAGAACTTCCACTATGTGCTTCGGCTCTTGCTTTGGGTGCAGCAGGTTGATGGCCGTCTGCTGCAAGACCACAGCTCGTTGCTCAAGTTCCTTCTTGTCCTTGCCCGATTGCAAACTGCCCAATACTTAATGAATGAACAAGCATTACACACAATCTCGGTAGGAGATCGGATCAATTTTTTATCAAATACTGCTTTATTTCGCGGTTTCCATATTGCCCATTATATAGCTGCTAGCCCCACCATGTGATACTTTCTCCCTCCTGGTAGGTAGTGGTTCACCCAAACCAGATGCTGCTCTCTGGTTTCAGGTCGACAGTTCACCCCATCACCACAGCTACTATGCTTCACACATATTTGATTACTTCACACCCAAAAAATAGGTGTTGAATGCTTTCTTCTTTATCACAAAAGACACATTTCTTATCTCCATTCCATTTTTTCCTCTATAAAACATCTTTTATGAGGATTGCTTCCAGAAACATCAACAACATCTGTATTTCGATTTTCAGTGGCATTTTTGCTTTCCAGATTATGTTAAATCTTTTTTTCTTTCAGTATATCACAGAGGTTTTCATATGCAGAGCTCACAGTGAACCTTCCTGATTTGTCCCATAACCATTTGAGTGTATCTTTTTTTTTCTCTCAGTGATACAGCAAAAAGTATATCCCTGAGTTTCTCAAGTCATTTTGCAAATCCTCATCCAGCCATCTGCTGAATGTGAATTGCCAATTCTTAGACTGCTACAGAAACTTTTCTCATTACAAAATAAAGTTAGTTATGGAAGATTATTTGGAAGTGAGATGTAAACATATAGTCAGCCCAGAATACTAATAAGGATGCTTTACCTTTTGCATATATAGTTTTATTCAAAAGTTCATTTGTGTGTTCGTTATTATGTGTGTTTTCCATTTTATTTCAACTTCATGTTTAGTATTGAGCAGAACTTTAGTTATGTTTGTACAACATTGAATTATGTTCTATATTTGAGCAAGCATGTTTTATTACTAATCGCTGGTAAATAAATGACATTTTCCAAAGCAAGAACTTTGGGCCCCACAATTTTGTGTATAATGGTAGAGACACACATTTATGCTACATACACTAGTGGCAATATATCACACAATAGCTGGAGAAGTTATTGGATGGGGTGACATGGATGATCTGTCGCAGATGTATTCCTTTTCAAAAATAGTCAGAAAAAAATTGTGGAAATGACCAGGCTTAACTCAAGACTAATAACCATTTCTCTCAATGATTTATAAGAAACCTTCAAGATTTTGAAAAAAAAATCTTACAAATCAAAATAGTAAAACAAGCGCTCAAAATTTGATGCAAGCTCCGGAACTTTGTAGTTCACATTGTAGATAATGAAATCACATTTGAGTTTGATCACTTGAATTTGGGGGTTTTCCACAATGTTTATCACAATTGCTAAAATTGAATTCATTTTTAGAAAGAACTGGACTTTTTTGCTTTTGCGATGAAAGAAATATATCATTATATTAGAGGATCCTTATTATACCGTGCACTAAACATTATGACTTTTCAAATAATATCTATTTTAATGCAATGGGACTCGTACATGCAAGTTCTTCTTACAAATGTTTTTTGTAATGGTTAATTTTTTTACCACTGTAGTATTAAGTCTAAATAAAAAGACAGTCAAAGAATGAAAGGCAATCATCTAATCAAAGTAATTTCAAAGTGCTTTAGAGGAATAATTATTTTCATGCCACTGTAATTGTGCATGATCCTGTATTTGCCATTTTCATTGACATAGGTTGCCCAAATATCATTGACACAATGATGCCAAATATGACAAATAGGGAATTTGCTTGTATGTCTCAATGACAAGTGGGACTGGTAGTGTAATGACGTGTGGGCTAGGATGACATACAAGGGGTTTTAGTTTAAGCCAATGCTGTAAATAGTACTTTCCAACAAAGCAATGACAAATATAAAATTAACCTTGCTATAAGTAAGGCACTACCAAACTGTGTCTCTAGCAATAAATTTTAACATCAGTTTTGATGATAAAATCTATTCAAAAAATTAACATCATTAGTAATGCGACCAAACCCAACTAAAACCATGGCCATATCTACTCAAATAAAGTTCCATGCATTTAGATAACTTCGACCACAAGATCTATCACTAGCCTTAAATATGATAAGAAACTCAAAGTTTTAGGAAGAGGAAGAAAACTAATTGTGATGCAAAATATATTAAACACAAACTCCACCTTTTAGAAAGGTATTATTGTGTTTTTACCCCAGGTTTGACTCTCAATTGTGATTTTACCCCACCTTTTCCAACTTTGCGATTTTACCCCTGATTTTTCAAATTGAAGCATAAGTTTGCCCCTACCAGGGGTAAAATTGCAATAAAAATATTGCGATTTTACTCCTGGTAGGGGTAAACTTTGTCTTCATTTTGAAATTTCAAGGGTAAAATCTCAAACACTAAATTCCAGGGGTAAAATCACAATTGGGACACAAAGTAGGGGTAAAAATACAATAGCCCCCTTTTAGAAATGATGAAGTACACCCAAGTGTATCAAAACCAAATAAATATTTCTAGTAATTAATATAGTCATAAATATACAAAATACGCATATGAAAGCCACCCAAGTGTAGCTTTATTTGATATAATAATATTCTAGTTGCTTATTTACATTGTCATTGCTTTGTAGAGTATCCTATTCCAAAGAGAAAAATTGGTCGATATTTTTTTAATAGTAAATATTAGCATTTATATTAGGATACATTCAACAAATCAAATCCAACTCTATCTACTCTCATATCTCAATCCAAGTGTATCTTTCTCTTATAATAAATATTCTAAATACTTTCTTTACCTTACATTTTACTTCCTTGAAGGGTATCCAATTTGAATGGAGAACATTGTCAACATCTCGTGTCATAAATGGCCACAAAAGAAACAAATCAAATCCAACTCTATCTCTAACCATAAATATATATTCATACAAATCTCAGACATACCAAGAGAATAAAATTCATTGGTTGGGACACATATGGTTCTTATAATTTTCTATAAATATGTTAGCAATAAAGCTCTATACAGACAGTTCTAACTTGTTCAATACCCAGCTATCACCTATGGATGTTCATCGTCCTACACTCGTATTGAGTTTGCTTGTTCTTGTAGGCCTTGCAGCCCACACCACTGCAATGATCACCCATGGGAAATTTGAAATATTTGAGCGACACACATATATTGTGAGTTTGCGTCCTCCACCAAACTTTTACTTTGACATTAGCCAAAAAAAACTTGAGAGCTGGTATAGATCTTTCCTCCCACCAGCATTGTTAGAATCCAAGCCACATACACCCTTCATCCATACATACAGAGAAGCCATTGTTGGGTTTGTTGTAAACCTCACACAAGATGAGGCAGATTATGTTAGTAAACGAGTCGGGGTCCTTCATGTATACGAAGACAAACTTCGCCCACTCTTGACAACCCACACGCCTGATTTCTTGGGGCTAAGATCCAATGGAGAGGCTTGGAATAGCTTAGGCATGGGTGAGGGAGCATCATAGGGCTACTAGATTCGGGGATCGACTTTTCACACACCTCGTTTGCTGATGATGGCATGAAACCACCGCCAAGTAAGTGGCATGGATCCTGTGAGTTTGGAAATTTTAAATGCAATAATAAAGTAATTGGTGGAAGGTCGCTAGTTAGAGGCTACAAACAACCGGTGGATGATTTTGGCCATGGTACACATACTGCAAGCACAGCTGCTGGAAGGTTTGTAAAAGGTGCAAATGTACTTGGCAATGGAAATGGAACTGCATCTGGCATGGCCCCACATGCACACCTTGCCATTTACAAGGTGTGTAGCGCAGGGAATTGCTTTGACTCAGACATAGTGGCTGGAATTGAAGCAGCAATTTCTGATGGTGTTGACATCTTGTCTGTATCACTCGTTGGTAGATCAATACCATTCTATGAAGATATAATTGCAGTTGGTGCATTTCATGCAATGCGGAAAGGGATACTTATTAGTTGTGCTGCGGGAAATTCAGGGCCACTACCTAGCACGCTAGGGAATGATGCACCATGGGTTTTGACAGTTGGTGCAAGCACAATGGATCGGAAGATGGGTGCTTTTGTCAATCTTGGCAATGGTCTTTCAGTTGTTGGTGAATCAGCATATCAACCATCTAACATTTATTCTTTACCACTAGTTTATGAAGAATGTGATGATTCTAAGAATTTTACTGGAAAGGTTGTTGCTTGTGAGGTAGATCAAGATAGTATCGAGGTTTATATGGGGCAAGCTGTCAAGGATGCTGGTGGTGTTGGGGTTATATTTCTAGGAAACAAGAAAAGCGGACACATAACTTTAGCTGAAGCACATGTCCTACCAGCATCACAAGTCAATTACGAAGACGCTGATGTAATTCGACAATACATTAAGAGCTCGGACAAGCTAACAACCTCAATTATCTTCAATGGGACATCATTGGGAACCAGACCAGCTCCTGTAGTTGCATACTTCTCTTCTCGTGGTCCAAGTATAGCAAGTCCTGGAATTCTAAAGCCTGACATCATTGGACCAGGAGTGAATGTTATTGCGGCCTGGCCATTCAAAGTTGGACCGAACATAAATGATCAACATAAGAAGATATTTAACTCTATGTCTGGAACATCAATGTCTACACCTCATCTTAGTGGAATTGCAGCCCTTATCAAGAGTGTGCATCGGGATTGGTCACCTGCAGCAATCAAGTCGGCAATCATGACGACTGCCTATGTTATGTATGACAATAAGGAGCCAATCCTAGATGAGAATTTTAATCCCGCCGGGCATTTCAGTATTGGTGCTGGACATGTTAACCCTTCTAAAATTATCACTCCAGGTCTGGTCTATGACATTGATGAGGAGGAATACACTTTATACCTTTGTGGCCTAGGTTACTCAAATGATGAAGTGGAGAAAATCACACGCCAAAAGGGTGCATGTGGAAAAGGAGGAAAAATAGCTGAAGCTGAGTTGAATTATCCTTCCATTGCACTCAGAGCAGGTGCCGGCAAATATGTGGTGAATAGGACTGTCACCAATGTGGGAGATGCAATGTCATCCTATACTATCGATATTGACATGCCCAAGGAAGTGACGGTTAGTGTATCGCCAACAAAGCTTGAATTTACCAAGGCCAATGAGAAGAAAACCTTTACTGTGAGCTTAAGTTGGGATACCAGCAAAACAAAGCATGCCGAGGGAAGCTTCAGGTGGGTCTCTAGTGAGAATGTTGTAAGAAGCCCCATTGTAATATTCTAATATGAAAACAGAAGCCATGACTTCTTATATGAAATAAAACATATATCTTCTGCATTGTGGTCCTTCATGCTGGGTTAAAGTAATTACTTAAATTATCTTTTTGAGTTAAATATCATTACGTCTTTAAAGTCCAGACATACGTCTTACAAAACAAGTGTTTCAGAGTAGACAGTGGAATGGTTGTGGGCTTGTGGTCTTTTCTCTGGCTGTTGAGCAAAAGTAACAGCAAAGAGTTAACTGTTAACCTGTCAGTCTAAGAGTAACTCTAGCAGAGCCCTTATTTGGAACCCTATTTCATTTTTTGAGGTCTTAACCAAAAAAAATGAACTCCAGAAGGGACCGTACTTGGGCCCTCATTTTGCATGCCCCCTCAAACTCCGTCTCCAGGCAACCATTCCCAGGGTCCTCCCTGTTAGGTTATCGGCGGAACGACGGCACGTAGATCACGACAGATAACAAAAAGTAAAACTGGAATAGAGGAGACGAAATTCTTTATTGCGAAATTCTGGTGTCAGGTTACAGGGGGGTCTCCTCAACTATATATAAGGGGGGGACCCTAACTTCGTGTTGGGCCTGGATTCGATAAAGCAGCCCACATGGACCAGGACTCCTTCTTCTAGAAGGTGGGCCTGGCCCAATTAAGAGTTTTACAACACTCCCCCTTGGGCTCTTTATCGTGATAAGTATGCCTCATAAAAACTCCTAAAAACCCAGTGGGAAAAATAGAGAAAAGAGCACATATTACCACCACTTACATGCACACATTGCCTCGTTAAAAACCTTATTGAGAAAACTTCATGTGAAAAACTCATAAGGGAAAAAGAGTACAATGTTTTTAATCTTCGTGATTAATGTGTATCAATCTGCATGACTGATATGAATTATCTTCGAGATAACTCATTTAGTTCGGGAATGTGATGTACTTAGGGAAGTTATCCCCCTGTTCCAAGCACTTCTCTAAGTCTTCTCATGCCAATACCTTTCCGACACTTTTCGAGAGTGCAAGAAGGTAAAGCTTTTGTGAACATATCTGCAAGATTGTCACAAGATCGGACATGTGTTACTAAAATCTCTCCCTGCTCTTGCATTTCATGCGTGTGGAAGAATTTAGGTAACATATGCTTTGTCCTGTTCGACTTTACGTATCCCGATTGTACTTGTGCAATACAAGCTTTATTACCTTCATAGATAATTGCAGGGGATGGAGTATACGACACTCCACAAGTATTCATTATATGGCTTGTCATCCTCCTGAGCCAGGCGCACTCCTTTGCAGGTTCAAACAATGCGATGATCTCCGAATAATTTGTCGATGTAGCAACCAATGTTTGCTTCGTTGATTTCTAAGAAATTGCAGTTCCTCCAGATAAAAACACATATCCCGTCTGAGATATTGATTTATGTGGATCGGATAAATATCCAGCATCAACATAACCCACAAGGGTTAATTCTCCATTCTTCTTGAAAAATAATCCAAGGTCTTCAGTTCCTCTCAAATATCGGAGGATTTGCTTGATACCATTCCAATGCCTTCGAGTTGGTGCTGAGCTATATCTTGCAAGTAGATTAACAGCAAAAGCTATGCCGGGCCTTGTACCATTCGCAAGGTACATCAAGGCTCCAATGGCACTGAGGTATGGATATTGAGGTCCCAATAATTCCTCATCTTCCTGCTTTGGTCTAAAAGGATCTCCATTTATATCAAGTGATCTCACCACCATAGGTGATTGGAGTGGATATGCTTCGTGCAAATTAAATCTCTCTAATACCTTCTTGGTATAGTTTGATTGATGCAAGAGTACCCCTTCAGGAGTATGTTCAAGTTGCAAACCTAAACAATATGTAGTCTTGCCCAGGTCCTTCATTTCAAATTCAGTCTTCAAGTATGAGCAAGTCTCTTCAATTTCATTTGTAGTACCAATGATGTTCAAGTCATCAACATAAACAGAGATTATGCAAAAGCCTTTCTCTGATTTCTTTATGAATACACAAGGACAATCTTCATTCTTCACAAATCCCTTTTCCAAGAGAAATGTATTGAGCTTGTTGTACCACATTCTTCCTGATTGTTTCAAACCATATAGTGACTTCTGTAATTTGACACTATATAATTTGCGGTCATCTTCATTTGGAACTTTGATACCTTCTGGAACTTTCATATAGATTTATGTATCTAATGTTCTATATAGATATGCTGTGACCACATCCATAAGTCGCATCTGCAAATTCATATTCGCCGCCATTGAGATCAAATACCGGAATGTAATTCCATCCATTACAGGAGAGTAGGTTTCTTCGTAGTCAATGCCAGGTCTCTGCGTGAAACCTTGAGCTACGAGTCTCGCTTTATACCTAGTCACTTCATTTTGAGCATTTCTCTTCCGGACAAACACCCATTTGTGACCCACTGGTTTAATGCCAGTTGGTGTAAGGTTTACACTACCAAACACTTCTCTTTTCTTCAGCGAGTTTAACTCTGCACAGATTGCATCTTTCCACTTTGGCCAATCAGGACGCTTCTTGCATTCTTTTATTGATTTTGGTTCAGATTCCAAATCAATTTGTGTTGCAATCATTTCGGCAAAGTATGTATTGACTTCAAGTGTCTTTCTATTATATACCACTCCCGTCTCAACATAATTCGTTGAATTTTCATTTCCTTGATCCTCATTATCGATAGATACATTGAGGTCAGGAATTTCCAGTATCCCTTCGTGAGATTCATGCATATTCTCACTTGAATTTAATTCTTCAATTCTCACCACTTCATGTGGATCACTTTCACCATCTTTGGTTTTCTTTTGAGCAGTTTGCTTAGGCTTCTTCTCCGCAGGACGTCTCCTAGGAGTTTTAGCTTGAGCTTGTACTCTAGGCTTCTTGGGTGCCCTTGTAACCGGCTCACTCCCCCTCTTCCTAGCATTCGTTGCTTTTATAGAAGAAGGTAGGAATTCCATATATTCATCCCCTTCAAATGGGATTTCTATTCTTTCAGGAGCATTTACAGCCGGTATATGAGACTTCACAATGTCTCTTATATTGGTGAAAACTTCAGGCAATTCATTAGCAACTCTCTGCAAGTGGAGTATATTCTGAACTTCGAGTTCAGCTTCTTTAGTGCGAGGATCCATTCCTAGGATTCCTTTAGCATCCCAATCTATTTGCCGGCATTCTTCTCTACAGAGATACTTTCCTCCCCCTAATGCCGGGAAATGATCTTCATTAAAGATACAATCAGCAAACCTTGCAGTATGCAAATCTCCAGTGGAGGGTTCTAAGTATTTGATTATGGACGGACTTTCATAGCCAACGTAAACTGCGAGTTTCCGTTGTGCGCCCATAGCAGTTCGCTGAGGTGGAGGGATTGGAATGTATACAGCACATCCAAATCTCCGTAAATGGGAAACATTTGGTATTCTACCACGCACCAATGCTAATGGTGATTCTTCATGTGTAGCAGATGGTCGTAATTGGATAAGTGCTGCTGCATGCAACACCGCATGCCCCCAACAAGAGGTAGGCAATAAGCAATTCTGTAACAATGGTCGAGCGATCAATTTGATCCTCTTGATTAATGATTCTGCGAGACCATTTTGTGTATGCACGTGTGGTACGGAGTGTTCCACTTTGATGCCGATACTCATACAATAATTATCAAATACCTTCGATTTAAATTCTCCAGCATTATCCATTCGAATGGATTTGATTCTATGGTCCGGAAAATGTGTCTTCAATTGTATAATCTGGGCAGTCAATCGTGCAAATGCATGGTTTCTAATAGATAATAGACATTCATGGCTCCACTTCGAGGAAGCGTCTATTAACACCATGAAATAGCGGAAAGGCCCTGATAAGGGACTAATTGGTCCGCATATATCACCTTGAATTCGTTCAAGGAATGGCATAGATTCTGCTTGAATCTTAAGCTACGAGGGGCGAATAATAAGCTTCCCTTTTGCGCATGCAATGCACAAGAAATCTGCTTGATTTGGGAAATCTTTTGTCTTCAAATTATGCCCCGTTGCATTCTTCGTAATTCTCTGCATCATATTAAGGCCAGGATGACCAAGACGGTCATGCCATAGTCTATATGCTTCTTGATTGGTAAAGATTGTCTTGAACGTAGCAAATTCTTTGTTTGGCTTAATGTACGTATAGTACAAGCCTTCTTTGACTGACGGACAACTTTCAATAGTGGTCTTCTTATTGCCTTCTTTCTTGGTTATGATAAGACGTTCTTCACCTCCACCGTCATTGGTTTCTACATGAAACCCATTTCTTCGGATATCCTTAAAGCTTAACAATGTCCGGGTTGAATCCGGATAAAGTAGAGCTTCTTGGATTGTTAATTGCGTACCATTTGGTAGGACAAATGTGGCTCTTCCTGTGCCAACAATCTTATTGTTATTGCCAATAACAGTAAGAATATTTCCAGTGTACTTTCGAAGTGTTTGGAAATAGCAAGTGTCCCTTAAAATAGTAGCGGTGGTGCAACTGTCTACGAGACAGAGCTCCTCATCCATAGTCATTTTGCTCCACAATGCTGTAATTCATACATAAGAAATGTATAAACAAAGAGAGTAATAAATGACAAACTTCACAAACTGATTTATTCAAAGCAAATGTCTTCTCTTCGAGAGATTACATAAACGAACTAATTCTTTCGAGGAATTTAAACTTATTTCACTCCTATTACAAATAGATAACTAAGTAATTCTTAATAGTGTTCATGACTACGCAGAATCTCCATGCACATCTTCCTCATCATCAATGTCCTCATCCACGAGATCATTGTCCAACTCCAGGTCAGAGGATTTGCTTGGTGTTGTTTGGCCCATTGGTGCTTTTGCTGTTGGCTGCATGCCTTCAACAAAATTAGCCTCATGTTGCGCGAGCTTCTTTTTCAGGTCTTTGTACATGTCAACATACTTCTGTGGTGTTTCACATATTTTGGACCAATGGCCATGCATACCACATCTATAGCAATCTTGATCCTGTTCACCATACGCTCCCCCTGAAGGTGTCTTCTTTGACTTCCCTTTTGCGTTCTTCTTGAAAGCATTAGGTTTGTTTTGAGCCTTCGGGGGTGCATTTGGTAACGCTTTGGGAGCACCTTTACCCTTATTATTCTTGTTCTTCTTCTTCTTATTAAAGGAGACGGCATTCGCTTCATGCGGTGCCAATGAGCCAGTAGGACGATTCTTATGATTCTCCATGATCAATTCGTCCTCCCCCTGATCTTGCTGCAATGCATTACTCAGGGCGACATAGGTTTCATAATTCTCCTTCTTGTACTGGCGGCTCACGTGAGTGAACTTAGGGTGAAAGGTGGAGAGGGTCTTGTTAATAAGATCCTTTTGCGTGAGCTCTTTGCCACAAAGCTTCATGCGTGTGACAATCCCATAAAGCTTGGTGTTGTAATCCTCCACAGTCTTGTAGTCTTGGTAGCGTAGGTTTTGCCATTCACGCTCAACCTTGGGGTGTAAGACATTTTCAATCTGCTCAAAGCGTTTCTTCAATGAGTCCCACAAGACTTTTGGATCACGTTCTGTCATGTATTCACTCTTCAGAGTAGCACTTAAGTGGTGGCGCAAGAAATGCAATGCCTGCGTCTTCTCCACATTTGTTGCGGCAGTGTCTCCCGCCTTAGGCAGAACAGTCTTCAAAAGATCTTTGCTGCTTAGGAGGATCTCCGCATCAAGTGCCCATGACAGGTAGTTGCTTCCATGAGGTGTCAAGACTTCAAAATCTCTCTTCACGAGGTCAGACATCTGCATGATGTCAATGTGCGAGGATTAATTCATGTATCCAAGTAATAGAGAGCATAAGTATAACAAAAACTGCGTGTTTAAGTTATATTTAATGGTGTTTTTGCGTAAAATCACCAAAATCTGGGGTGTTATATGCAAAAATAACACAATCCAGCAATTTTCTATTTTTCGGGCAATTTCGGGAGTATCCAAGTCAATTTTCGTAATTAACAGGGATTTTCTCGGAATTTTTTAGATATTCTGGAGATATTCTGGTAATTTCCAGAACTCCAAAAAGTATTTTCGTAATATTCAGTAATGCCCGAGGGCGTCTTCGTAATATTCAGGAGTATCTGAGGACTTCTTCATGATATTTAGAACAGCGCGAGGACTTGTTCGCAATTTCACGATTTGTCAAGGTCCTTTTTGTAAAATGCCGAGGGGAGCATATGACCAGGGTGAAACCCTAATTTCTCACTCACTCCTCACTTTCTCTCCCACCAGCCGCCGGCTTCTTTCTCTTTTTCTTTCTTCTTTCTTTCCTCCCACCAGATCTGGTCCCATGGGGTAGCAGAGTCCATGGCGGCGTGTGTCCTGGCGCACGGGGCTCACCCTGGCTAGACACAACCCGGTGCGGTGGCCGGGACTGCGCTGCTTCACGCGCGCGGCCAGGGCCAGCTCGCCTGACGGCGCGGCGACGCGGTGGCCGGGACGGCACGTCGGCTTGGAGCGCGGCTATAAGCTTCCCTGGCGTCGTAGCGGCTTGCGCGTGGCGCTGCTGCTTGCGGGTGGGTCCTTCGGCGCGGTGTGGCTCGCTGGTCCCCTGCCGCGGCGCTCGGAGGCGGCGCGGTGGCCGGAGCCCGGAACTCGGGGTGGTGGGCCGTAGGCCGTGGCGACGCGGTGGCCGTGGCCCATGCGCGACGTGGAGTCCGGGCCAGGGCAGCGGACGGTGCGGCAGCCTCTGGAGGCAAGGCGGGGCCTGGTCCGGGCCGGGTCCACGGACTCGGTGCGGAGGCCGGGCTGGGTCGCACCGGCGCGCGGTGGACAGGGCCTGGTGGCGCGTCAGCGCATGGCGAGGTGGGCCGGAGGCGTCGCGCAGAGGCGACGGCCAGCGGCATGCTCTTCTTTTCTTTTTTTTCGTCGTCAGATCTGATCTAGGGTTAGGGTTTAACCCTTGTTCCTTTCTTTTGCTTCTGTGATGCGGATCTTGAACTCGGCGACGTTGCGCCATGTTTGTACCGGACTTCGTGCCGGGTAGGGTTAGGGTTCTTCGTGAACCGCTTCAGATCTAAGGAGCTGGGCACTCCGGCGACGTTGCACCGGGGGCTCGGCGTCCTGGCGACGTTGCGCCGGATCTGGTTTCTTTGCTTTTCTTGTATTTTTGGATCTTTGCGCGATCGGGATCTGCACATCATGAACAGATCCGACGATCTTCGCGCGGATCTAGATCTGTGCGGGGGTTATGCTCCAGATCCAGATCTTTTTGCGCGGAATTCCGGCGCAGTCTGCCAGGGCACAAGGCCCTAGCGAGCATGGTGCGCGAGGCACTTTGCTTGGTTTTCTTCTTGTTTTCGACGACAGATCCAGATCGTCTTCGGGTGGCCATAGCTGCTATAGCTCGCCCTTAGATCTGATCTCTTGATTTCTGGACAGATCTTGACTGCAACGAGTCAAGATAGCAAAAATCATACGTAAAATAAGAACGTACCGTAGCTCACCGATCTGCTGGGCGAATTCCTCGTAGAGCGTGCTGATAACGTGTTAGGTTATCGGCGGAACGACGTCACGTAGATCACAACAGATAACAAAAAGTAAAACTGGAATAGAGGAGACGAAATTTTTTATTGCGAAATTCTGATGTCAGGTTACAGGGGGTCTCCTCAACTACATATAAGGGGGGAACCCTAACTTCATGTTGGGCCTGGATTCGATAAAGTAGCCCACATAAACCATGACTCCTTCTTCTATAAGGTGGGCTAAGGTGGGCCTGGCCCAATTAAGAGTTTTACAACACTCCCGTCGCCCCCGTCCCCCGCACCCCTCATCCGTGCATCCGTGGGTCCCATCGTTTTTTCATTTTCTTTTTTTCTCTTCTTTTTCCTTTTTTCTCTCTTCTCCCTCCTCCTCCCGCACGCCACCGCCGCCATCTCGCCGGGCTGCCCGCGCCCGGCCACACCTCGCCGCGCGCCGCCCCTCTCCCTCGCCCTCCCTCTGCCCTCTCGAATGGAGGATTGGACTCCGGCCGCGCGAGGTGGACTGCCGCCGCCGCCTACCGCCGCGACAAGGGCTGCCGGCGCCGTCTACCGCCGCGACAAGGTACCGCGGCACGCTGCCGGGCGCCGGCGAGGTGGCCATCAAGCGGCTCCGGCCGGGGAGCGGGCAGGGCGACCGCGAGTTCCGCGCGGAGGTGGAGATCATCAGCCGCGTGCACCACCGCCACCTCGTCTCCCTCGTCGGCTACTGCATCCATGGCGACCAGCGCCTGCTCGTCTACGAGTTCGTGCCCAACAAGACGCTCGAGTTCCACCTCCACGGTACGTGATCGACAGGCCTCGCGTTGAATGTTTTGTTGGGTTGTGAAGGTTTTCTGATGTGATTGAGATTTTTGGTGCATGGTTTTCAGGAACCGGGCAGCCGACGTTGGCCTGGCCGGCCAGGTGGAAGATCGCGCTCGGGTCGGCCAAGGGACTGGCGTACCTTCACGAGGACTGTGAGTTCATGCCCACCTTGTCTGTTTTCTTTTCTGAAACTCTGTAAGTTCAGTCTGGTTGTAATGATGATTGATGAGACGATGCATGTTAATTACGTGCTTCAGGTGATCCCAAGATTATTCATCGCGACACTCGATTTCAACTTTGAGCCAAAGGTACGAGGGCAGGGTTATTCAACACGTAATGTTTGAGTATTTTTCTCGACAAAAACAGTCCACTTATCTCAGGATGAGCATTTCTTGTGCAGGTTTCAGACTTCGGTTTGGCCAGGATCCAAGCCGGCAGTGATACACACGTCTCTACGCACGTGATGGGAACCTTCGGGTAAATTGCTATAACTAGTAAAACAGCATTTAACGGATCGTGTTTTTCAGCACGGTAAACAGCATAGTCAGGCTAGTGCAGGGAGCGACATGCCTTGACTGAATTTTCATGCATTCAGAAATGCAGTGCAGAGTTTCAGTTAGAAGTAGCATAATGTATGTCATCTCAATGTCTGAATGTCAGTGTGGTTTTCTCAATGTCTGAATGTCTGAATGCAGTATTGATCAGTATATGTGAATGAGAAATTATTCACATATATGTGAATGAGAAATCAGTCCTTCTTGGTGCACTTATTGTGATCTACGTACCATCTGTATTTTCAGCTGAGTGATTGAATGCAAATGAATTATCCTGCTCAAATCAATATCAATGGAACCTAGAATAAGACTACTCTGTTCATTCTAGTTACGCTGAACCATAGGAGCACATTCTCCCAGATTAATTATGGAAACCATGATTGTGATAAAGATCATTTGGTCAGCCACATTGTTTCAGACATTGTGTTATTTTCCAGGAGCATAGCTCACAATAAGCCAATCCCCATACGCTGTTATGAGAATGCTGCCTGTGACATTTTTCAGATTGAAAACAGTACTAGATAGTTTTCTATGAAAAACATTCAGATTCCAAGTTTTTATTCTGTCCCATATCCTACAAGGCAATGGCCAGTTCTTTTGAGAAAAGCTGTTGGATACATGTTGAGTGGGAAAAGCTGTTGGATATATGTTGAGTGGAGGTGGTAGCCTGTAGCCATGCCAAGTGGGAAAAGCTGTTGGATACATGTTGAGAAAAGATGTTGGATACATGTTGAGTGGGAAAAACATCTTAATTCACTAATTTTTGTTCTCTCATGCATTGTAGGATCCAAGATACTTCACAACCTTTCATGAACCTTCTGGCCTAGGACAAGGAGGCTGATTTTCAATTGCTCATGCAAGAGGATGCCACTCCAAGCAAGCGTCAACCGAGGCAAGGCAGCAACTACATCCTTGGAGAAGACATCCTTGGAGACGTTCCAATATTTTTTGTTGAGTGCTAGTGTTCAGTCAATCGGCAATTCTTACAATTCACTGTAATTCAGGACTAGTATTGTAGTCCAAGCATATACATGCTCTGATGAGAAGTTGCATCTACCTGAACTTTAGTGTTGAGGTTTAATGTTGAGGTTTCTATAAGTGAGTTGTAAGTTTACACTTATCTGAAACGAGGCAACTGAGACTTTATTATACTCAATCTTCCTCGAGCATTTCACCTGTGTACCTTGCTGTTGATATATCCTTTCTTAAGATTTCTACTGTCATATAATTTTTGTCTCTCTTGCGATGGTTCTGAACTTCTGAACTTCTGATCAATTTTTTAGTGTTAGCTTCCAGGAATGAAGGCATCCCATATAAAATATTGGGAAATTTATTTTCTTGTTTCATTCACAGACCACAATTTATGTTTCAGGAAACTGGCACAGCAGTTTACGTTTCATCAGTTACTGCGTGTTCTTGGTGATTGCTGTAATATTTTGTCTTGACTCCTGTCACAAAATAGCACAGCAGTTGTTCCTATAAAGCAAAGGCTGCCTGGAAGTTCCTGGGAGCAAAAGCTTGAGTTGTTGTTGCTCAAATGAAATGAAAGAACACAGATCATATTGTTCAAAAAACAAACACAGATCAGGGTGAATAAATCACTCCCTGTACAAGCTCAGAGTACAAATTAAACTGACAGCCAATTAAAGAAACCAACAAAAAATGAGCACCTTCAAATAGTAATTGCTTGATAGACATTCATTTTTGGGTAAACAAATTCGAGCTTGGATGAACAAATTCTGTCAGCAACAGCAATACAAGTACATGTCTTGGTGTTCTATACTTGGCTGCTACTCTACTGATTTCTGAACATTCCTTCAGAGTCAAGCTATATGAATACAAGGACACAGCCTTGTAATGAAAGTAAAGGATAATCACCTGCACAGAATACAAGGACAGTAAACTCTGTACTAGATTTTCAGTGCACACATTGAGATCCCAACTGAATCTTATTTGAACTCTTTCACAAGTACTGCTAAATTTCACACGATGTGTTTTGTTCACAGACCACAATGATACATCCTCTTCATCCCAAAGTCGTCAACATCGGAATCGTCCTCTTCCTCTTCATCCCAAAGTCGAAGAGCTCTACTTTCAGGACTTGACAGCTGCCATAGGAACAAAATCAATCTCAGAACAAATGTTACTATGGCAAGAACAGTAATGTACACACACTAGTGCGCTGATCAAACTAGGCCTGCTGTACAATTCTTTACTCGTTGTCTAAAAGTTTTGTTCGGTGTTGAAGCAAGATTAAACTAGGCCACACTAATGTTACTTTTCCACACTAATGTTCTTTACAATTCTTTACTCGTTGACAAATCAAGGTATAAACTAGGCCTGCTGTACAGTTCTTGCATATTGATCCACAACCCATTTTGCTCCCAAGCTTGTCTGATCATCCCAAGGTAGAAATTGCATAGCTCGACTGTAGCTACAAGATCAAGAAATTGCATGGCCCGTCTGTTGCTACACTAGTGCGCCGGCAGGAGGACATCAGAAGCTACAAGTTCAAGAATTACAGAAATTAGATGAGGAAAAAGATTAAACTTTCGCAGCTATGAGCTTGCTCCTCTTCTTCTTGCTTCCTTGATTGCTAGCGCGAACACAGCCGTCGTCTAGGATGCGTGGCAGTGCCGGAGCAGATCGGGGGCGGCGAGCACGGCCGCGGCGGGGTTGGGCAGGGTGCTGCCGTGACAGGGGAAGCCGGGTCGTGGGCGGCGGGCGGGCGGGCTACGTCGGGCAGGCAAGCGGCGCGGTCGGGGCGGCGGTCAGGAGCGGTGGGCGGGGCGGCGGTCAGGCGAGCGGAGCGGTGGGCGGCGTGCGGCGTCGCACTGCTGGGAAGAAGACGAACGGATATTTTTTTTAACCCTGATTGATGGGTCCCACACGAAGGGTTTGGGACACTTTGCTGCTGGAGTTGAAGGCAGTTTTTTAGCCCTTATTTTTACATGTCGGTCTGAAAAATAGAAGTAGAGATTTTATTTTGAGGTCCATTGCTGAAAATGCTCCAACCGAGCCCTTTTTTGTCCACACGAGAGGATTGTATTTGCAAAATGAACCGAGAGCTTCCGAGTACAAGATGTTGCCATCACTAAGAAGTTTATCAACAAACGTTTAGGCACTAATACAGTAGGAAAGTTACTGTGGACGACACGTCCCTCTGCTCTGTTGATCGTTCAGCAACGATGCACCCTGTTCCGATCCCCTGCTGGCTTCATCCCTCTGACGACGAGCGGACACGGATCCGACGCCGCATTGGCTCCAATCACCTGCCAAAAGGCAAAACAAACCAAGGCGTTGTTCAGTGGACGACCGACCCGCGACGACGACGAACGACGTGCTCCTACTACAAGCTTACCCGACCTGCTCGCGACAAAACTCGCCGTTGTTTTCCGATCCTACTCACCGGTGCACGTACGCAGGGCTGCGGCCGAAAAAGGCCGCGCACTCGCACGCCGACCACCAGCAGCAGGTCCTCTCCTCGCCGGTTCCTGTCGCCGTCGCCCGCCACCACCCCGAGTAGCGCGCATGCGCGGGCGTGCGTGCGTGCGCTTGCCCTGCCGCGACAGCATGGATGGATGGATGGCCCCGCCCGAATGCCCCGCATCTTCCATTCTTCGCCCGCAAGGAAGCGTTTGTCGTGCTGGCGCGTGGCGCCGAGCTAACCTGAGCCGCCCTCTCCGACTGCGTCTCGTTGGACGACGACGACGACGAGCACAGCCGTCAGCCGGTGATGGTGCGTCCACGGAAGTGAACAGGCAGTATTCACGGTCCTCACGGAACGGGGAAGCAGCAGCGCCAGGCAACGAGCGATTTGGTGGCGGACGCGACACCTCTCGCCGTGTAGTAAACCACACCGCGCGCGGCGGCGCGGCACGTGTACTGGCCAAAAGCGCGGCCTCGCCCCGGTGATCCCACAGTGCACGACCGCAGCAGTTGTAGTCAGTCCACGTCCTCTGGTGCTAGCTTTTCCGCCGTCGCGCCAGCTGGTCTGCGTCTCGATCGCTAAGCTAGCTCCACTATGGCCTTAGCACTTAAGCAAAGCTGTGTCGCCCAATAATACGAGGCCCCGACGAACCTTCGCGCGCGGCGGCTGCGCCAGAGCTCTCGCTCGCCTTATATAAGCTTCACCAACACGAGCACTGAAACGCCTCCATTGCTCGCAGCCCTCGCCTCGATCGCCTTCTAGCCACCTCAAGTTTCTCTAGTAGCAAACAGTATTCAGGTGAACGAAGATCGTTTGATTTCCAGTTTTCTGCTACTGACAGTGTGATTAATAACTTAATCAGCTCGATCGTTTGGAGCAGTCGTGTCGGCGGGGGGCGGCTCACCGGTCCGGCACCGACATGCACAGAGCGTCACCGTGGCACTCCCACCGCAGCAAGCGCCACGCCCGGTTCGACGACGCCTTTTCAGCCGCCAAGCAGGCCAACAGCAAGCTGAAGCTGCCCTGGCCGTCGTCGCCGCGCCGCGGGGCCAGCCACCATGCCGTCCTCGTTTCCGGGCGCCTCTCCTTCCTCTTCCGCTTCGTCGCCCCTCTCTTACCTGATCCCTGCTAGGCCGCCGGCTCTTCCTCCGCCTCCCCTTCATCTCATGGTACGCAGCATGCATGCTCTGGAACGGTGTAGTACACATGCAACGTCGCATACGATCTGACTGACGCAAGCTTCGTTTCTTGTCTTGTTCTTGCCAGGGGCAGGGGCAGGGACAGGGATACGGTGTCAGTGGAGTGCCGACGAGTTGTGGCGGCGCCGTGGACGTCGTGAGCGCCGCAGCGGTGGCGCCGCCGATGCCGACGGCGGGGAGCAGGCCGCGCCCGCCGCCGCGGCAGTGCCCGCGGTGCGGCTCGGCCAACACCAAGTTCTGCTACTTCAACAACTACAGCCGCTCGCAGCCGCGGTACCTCTGCAAGGCGTGCCGCCGCCACTGGACCGAGGGCGGCACGCTCCGCGACGTGCCCGTCGGTGGCGGCCGCAAGAACAGGCGCGCCGGCAGCAAGGCCGGCGGCGCAGCCGCCGCGAAAGCATCCTCCTCCTCGGCGACGGCGACGGCCATGCAGGGCGGCGTTGGCGGCAACGCCGATGTCATGTTCCCGGACATCCTGCGGCAGGTGCTGTTCCAACCGGCGGGGACGATGGGCGGCTACGGCATTGACCTCGGCGCGTGGCAGCAAATGGCGGCTGCCACGGCGCCGCCGCAGCAGGGTACCGACGGTGCTGGCGCGCTCAGTGGAACGACGGCGGACGCGGCCAATTACGGGGCATTGCAGTACTGGAGCGGGTGGCAGCAAGATGACGGGCCCGGTCTGGACGGGGCTTGCTAAAAACAGTGCATGTATGTTCTCATCTACTCTCAAAAAAGGAAGACGAAGTAGTAGGGCTTGTATGTTGTATAGGTATAGGTACGTGCGTACCTACGTACTTATATACGAAGTAGTACGTGCCTACCAGTGTACTACTGTATGCAGGAGCTTGTTTCGCTCAACGTGGTACACGTATTAGGCTTGATAATCCGTACTGTTTGTAAGTGCTTCCTTATGATATTATTAGTTATGGCCAAATGCCCAGATTATCCTCCTACTATGAGTCTATGACAGGGTTCAGAGGTGCGCACGGTGTGCAAGCTTGCATGAGTATTTTCAATGTATAATGTCCAAGTATCGAGTCCAATTTGTCAACCAACCACATGTTGCCTTAATCAACTTCTAACGAAGCGAACACCCTTTGCTAGCTCATGTCTTTCACAACCTTTTTTCTCGTGCACAGAAGTATATAGAGCCATAGCAAAATGAATAACGGGAAAAAAAATAATTGATGACAGGTTAACTCACAAATCAGAAGTGCAATATGTGCAAATGCTAAGAAGATAAAAAGAACACCGCTATCAAAACTTTTACACTGAATGAATTTTTTTTGGGTTTCTGTCGGCAATCGTAGTAGCAGAGAGAGACTGTTACAACGGAGTCATGCCGATGGTGGCTTCCCGGCGGTGGATGGAGACTCGGGCTTTGGAAAAGAAGTAATAGTAGCCCGAGGTGAGCAAACAGGTGATGAAGGCAAAAGCGGCGCCGGCTCCGAACGTTCCCCTGCGTACCGTCTCACAGTCCGGCGGGTTTTCGAAGATTACTGTTCGGTAGCCTGTGTGGTAAGCAGATTGTACCAGCCCAGCCAGCAAGCACGCCTCAGCTATGATGAATGTCAACCTGTTCAGAGCAAGCAAAAAAGCTCAGGGTCTCTTTTGTGTCCGGGATGATTTGCATGATTATTCATTCAGAGTAGGGAAACACATAGTTTGACACAAGGCGGTCCAAGCAATTCAAGAGTTCATGCGCCTTGCATTTATGCTCAATCCTACAGGCAAGACTAATAGATGCTCTGACCGGTACGATCAATGAAGAAGTTCAAAGAATTGTGCACAATCGCTTCGTTAAACATGGAATTCATACCTTTTAGAGTTATCATAATTTAGAAAACTTCTATGATAAAAATAATGTACAGAAGGCATTACATGGAAATGTTCAAACATCAGAGGCAACCAGGTATTTTGAAAGTTCAAGGGGCCTTCTAGTTGAAGTTCTCTACAGGCCTTATTTGCCAAGTTTAGCAACGCTGATAATTCTGAACGCGTGATTCAAAAAATTTATCAGATATTAAATTTCCCATAAATAGTTCACATTATCATATCGGTCAAAGACTAATAAAATTTCAAGAAGGGCGTTGGTTCCACTTCTGTCATTCTTTGTGTTATGTGGGGAAGAACTTATGTCAGGTGTCAGAAGAAGTCCAGGGAGGACACGGCTTAGTAGATGCCCGAATTAGTTGCTTGCCAAGTAATTTAGTCGGTTGTAACAGAGATAGAGTCCAGAGTTGGCTAGGAGTTTTAGTCGTAAGTTTTAGTCAGTCAGGACTCTATAATTGGAGTCAGTTAGGATCAAGGATGCAAATAGCCCGCTATAGCTCCGCTATAGCTTCGCTATAGCTTTTTGAGATAGGTGCCGCGACGATATTGCAAATATTACCGCTAATGCCGCTAACTCCGCTATATCTGAGTTATGAACTTATGTTTCATGCTTTATGATTCATATATCATAAGTCAAGCGATATGATGAATTTTCTTGTTCATAGTTTAAATGATGCTTGCTTTGTTGATTTTCTGAACTGTTTTGCCGCTAGAAAAGATTATACATGCTAGGACGATGGTATGCTTGAACAATGGCATACATTTTTTGAAATGTAGGCTGAAATTGATGAATTTACTAATGTTTTGGCCAAAAAATTGCTTTATTTTGCAAACCGCTATTGGCAATAGCCGCCGCTATAGCTGCGCTATAGCTTTGATAGCTTTTCTGAGAGCGTGCCGCTAAACTTTATAGCCCGCTATTTGCAACCTTGGTTAGGATGTAAACCAGCCGGCTATATATGCACGGCGAGACCAATGAATAAAGGCAAGCAGAGTTTAAGATCAATCTCTCTCTCCCACCGAAACCTCTCAAGCTTCGGGGCGTTTGGGTCAGAAATGTTATGGGCTTAGTTGGTAACTAGAGCATATATTATTGTATACCGATGTGTTTCTATTACATTACACTGAGCTAAAAAAAAGTTTCCATACCAGCATCTCATAATCAATCTGGCATGCATGCAGGAATGAGAAGATGTCTATTGGGACAAAAACTATAGCAAAGCATATATTTGGGCCCATGATACATGGCTGACTGGTCAGTTACTTGGTTATTAGCTGAACGTTTCACTTATTCTAAAACAAATAACACTTATTCTAAAACAAATAACCACATAACACTGGAAGAAAAATGTCGATATAACGTAATGACTGTCCGCTTTTGGAGCTAATGCAGGCATAAACACGATGTTAATTTCTACAATTTTGTCTTTACCTACCAAACCTGAAAATGGCTATATACTAGATCCGGCTAAGAATAATTCCAGAGAGAAGTACTAGATGCCCCAAATTATAACATGCAAATAAGCATATTCATTGATTTATTGACCTGGCAACCCATAACCAATAAGACACTGACCAGTCCCATCTTTTTCCAACACCGGCAAACTCATCAATTGAGTCTATTGATTTATTTGTTGAATGTCATAATGTGTGAATACCTCTTCACTTTATTAAAATAATACTCACACCACCCTTTGGATTCTACGCTATCATTCCTATGATGCTACAATGTTCACTAGAGGGAACTGTGGGAAGCTATCATAGAATTTTTCTCCTAGCAAAATCAAGGTTTCAAAATCTCTCAATTTAAAAGTAACATTTTGTAGTCTACAAAAGGCACTGTGTAGTCTTTCTGGCTGGCAAATGTGACAAAGGACACATGCCTCTTTGAAAAATCAGGACTCTTCTGGTTTAAAACTGCTGATAGAACACCTTAACTAAGCAATAAGAAAGGACAATTTTTTTTAAAAAAAAATCTAAGGACCAGTAGCTACTCTAAAGCACATTCTACAAATTTCATCATTTTCTACATGTGAATAAGCACACACACACACAGTTAGAACAATTCCAGATATAACTGCTTGAAAGTACTTCCACAGTATGTCAGCCAGATCCCAGATATAACTGCTTCATCGCGCATTGTAGAAAGTATCCAAACATGAATTTTCGGGAGCCCAACATTGTAGTCACGCTGCGTGCTGGGAAAAGTTGGGCTGAGTAGTTGATCCGACACGCTTTCTACAAACAACTCGACTCTTGACTTTTCGGGAGCCCAACATGGACAGCTAAGATTCTCAATCTACTAATCGCTAAATCTGCGGGACGCTGCTTAAACAAACGAGGAGAGCACTACGAAACGAGACGCCACCGGCTCGCGGGGCCCGCGCGTCAGCGTCACGTGCGAAGTCAAGGTGGCGAGGTGAGCAGGGGAAGGGGAAGGAAGGAATGGATGGGGATCGGCGGTGCATACCAGGAGGAGAGGAAGAGGATGAGCGCGCAGGCCCGCGGGCCGCCGGGGCGGAGCGCGGCGCCGCAGCAGAAGCAGCGGCTGGCGACGGCGGCCACCGCCTGGCCCACGAGCAGCAGCGCGAACGCGGCGCCGCCCATGCCCGTGGCCGCGTCCGGGCGGTACTTGCAGTAGGTCCACTCCTGCGCCGCGTCCGTCTCCACCGTCGCCTGGGCGCCGACCGACGGCGAGCAGCGCAGCGCGGCGTCAGGAACAAAGAAAAAAAAAGAAACTTCAAAATGGGAAGCAAGCGAGGGGCGGCGGCGGCGTACCGATGGGCGGCTCTGCTCGGCGCCGATGGCGAGGCCGAAGGCGACGAGGTCGATGACGAGGATGGCGGCCAGCACCGTGGTTGAGCCGGCCATTGGTGTGCGGTCGACGGCTCGGCGCCGCGGTCAGCGGGAAGGCGCCGGCTTTTGGGTTGGTCCCGGGATTCCGGATGCGCGAGCGCGTCTTGTCTCGGGCGCTTTGTTTGGCGAGCTGGCTCGGGGCTCGGTCGGGACAAACGGGGAGAAGAGGAGGAAGGAATCGTCACCTGACCCTGCCTGGACGGCTGGACCTGGTCGTCTTGTCGCCGTCTCGACCTGCCGCAATGCCGTGTCAAGCAAAGAGGTGGGAGCATATGATTTTTGCTTTTGGGTTTGGGAGAAGGAAGAGCGAGACGACGTGAAATCGAAGCGCGTGTCGGAAAAATCGTGGCTTGAGCATCGTGTCGGCCGGCGGCCTGTGGGCAGCCGGACCGCACCGCGCGTCCGATCGCGACGGACTGGTTCGTCGCGTCGCTTCTCTTCGGTCAACCGGTGTGGTGCTTTCGCCTCGGCGCGATCACACGGTTCCTTCTTGGGGTACGGCGGATGGGAGAAATTTGCCACCAAGCCGGACCGTCGACATGAGCTAGGAACGAGTACTGTCAGTATACGAGTTACGATTTTTTTTTTTTTTGTAGCCTTACAAAAAAGAAAAATGTTTCATACGAAAACTTTTGTTTCAAAAGATGTACAAACGCATATCTCACATAGTTCACTTCAAGCAGACATCGTGATATTGCATAAGATAGGATCATCGACTAAAAATCATACAGCAAACAAATTGAAAAATATTTCACTCTACTCGTCCGAACGCCATTAATTTTCATCTAGTCTAAAGGTTTGAGAATGAAATACGAGCTCGATATTAAACTGTTCTCATGTAGCTTGCACAAAATAACATGGATTGTATGTGGCTATAATTTACACGTACGCAACCAATGTTTATATCAGGAGTTCCATTTTAAGTTAACGATATTTTTTATGTGAATCTTTGCTTGGGCCTTTATTGATTTCCTTTTGAGTTTCTAAGGCTACAGAGGTGATGCAACACCGCCTTTGTGCATCTCCGCATTATGTTTGGTAATGGACTCAATTTGAGAATTTTTTATTAAAATAATAGTATTTTAATAAAAAATTGCAAAACAGAGGTACCTTTGGAAAAAATTGCAGAAATGGGTGCCTGTCGGTCATCCAGTGACCTATTGGTCACTGGATAACCGATAGGCCTACGTGGCAGCCGACAAACGCCGAGGAGAGGACCTATCGGTCACCCGATTACCGACAAGTACCTGTCGGTCTTCCAACGACCGACAAGCAGCAGAATATCTCCAAACAGCGCTATCGGACCGATAGTCAGGGCCTGTCGGGATGACCGACAGGTACCTATCGGTCATCCCACAACCGACAGGTACCTGTCGGCCATCCCATAACCGACATGACCCTGTCGGTCATGGGATGACCGACAGGTCTCTTCCTTACCCTTTTTTTTTTTTTTGCCAGTTTGTGTTTTTCTAAATTTTTGTACATATATTTTTAGGATTGAGAGGTAATATTGTGTGGCTTTTAAAGTTTTTTTTTACGTGAGTAATGCAATAGAAAAGGTGAACTGAAAAATAACTCGACTTTAACAAAGATACTCAGCAACCAATATCGATAGACCAACATATACAGAGTGAACTGAAACAATGGCGTGTTTCGATGCACATGGCAAAGCTATGTGTCCATCGATCTACTCCTAACACGCCTTAGGGAAATAAATTTCACTCACAGTGAACGTAGTACAAACTATGAGGTGGAATGACATATTCGTCGCCTAGGTGAAACGACGCGTATCCCTCGTCGTCCCCTTTCGACTTAGATGAACCTCCTCCGCTTTTCTCGCGAAGCTCGTCCAACCTCAGATCTATTTATCCTCAGTGTCTACTGAGTGCAACGGGGATATTTCCCCTTTCTGAAGGCATCAGGACCTGCTGCCCTAGCGCGGCGAGCTCTCTCGCGCATCCTCTCCCTTTCGGCCTCACGGGCCTCATGAGCAAGGCGATCTTCCTCTTGTTTGCGCCTTCGTTCCGCCTCCTCTCTTTGCTTGCGTTCCGCTTCGTACTTGCATCGACGCTCTTCCTCCTCCTGCCTCATCTTCCTGCGTTCCTCCTCTCTCCTTTTCTCAGCTTCCATATCAAGCCAATGCCTTCTTGCACGTTGAGCGACACGGTAGACATGGGCTATATCCTCTGGTGTCTGCTCAGTGTCAACATACTCGATGAACTCACACAGAGGCGGTGGGGACTGCAATGTTATGAACGTATTAGTGAATAAGAATGAATGGTGGAAACAAAGAATGACGAAGTACAAGTAGTTACCCTTGGCCTCCTATCGGAAGAGTGAAGACGTTGCGAAGGATCATATTGGTAGTTCTTGCACATCCAAAGCCTTTTGCCGTAGTCATCACCGAGAACGAGTGACTTCACTAGCCTGCATGGAGTGCCACAGAGGCACATAGGGGCGATGAAGCCATCTCCGAGAGGTAACGTCTCTTTGTTGTGGGGTGGATCGTTGGGGAACTCCATAGCTATAGAAGAAATTCCGGTGTTGGTTAGATTGCGAAGTGGCTGAGCTTAATGGACAGACGATGTGTGCATTTTATAGGCATAACTAACGTGGTCTATAGACGAAGACTACAAAGAAAAGAAGAGGAGATGTAATCGGATGCTCTGCAAAGTTGCCCGTGAATGGATGTGTCGCCATGCGAAAATAATAAATGCGTGTCGTCACGTCACTAAAAGTTGTCTAGTCATGTCGCAGTTGTCTAGTCATGTCGCGTTGCAGAAGTTAGTAATAAAAAATAGTTCATGCTTAAGTTCTGAATATTACAAAAACGAAAGAAATCTACTAGTCAAGTACTGAACCCTGACCCCTGCCCTGATCTCCAAGTCATCCTCCACGCCTACGCTTGTTGGGGTCGCCTTCGGCCCTCTTGCCCTGGGCCTTTCTCCCTCGTCGAATCTGATCGGTGGGGTACGTGAGTGGGTCTGGTGCCTGCCTGACCCTGGGAGCCTCTAGTGGTGTCGAAGGAAACTGCTGGGTGGGCTGTGTCGGTGGAGGAGCCTCTGGCATCTGAGAGAAACCCTGGACATCTGGCTGTCCATAAGAAGACCCATGCACTAAGCTCCCAGAAGCAGAGTGCAAGGAGTAGTCAGGCGCGGCGAACTGTACTGGTGGTCCTGTAAAACAACAATGTAAGATTACAATAACAAAATGTTAGAAATACAAAATTAGCATGTTATTATACCTGTGCTCCATCCAGGAGTAGGCATGAAAGGCGGGACTACAGGTAGACCCGACGACGAGTCCCCGGCGTGGAAACGAGAAGAATTTGGTGCACTAGCAGGTGTAGAGAGCGGTGGAGACCTCTGTCGTGCCCTCGGCTGCACCTCTGTCGTGCTCGTACAGGAAGCGCACCGGAGAGCATCCCTACAGCGGCGCGCAAGACGGAGTAGGGCTGATCCCAAGTCACGTGGCTCGACTCGTGGAGGGTTGTCGTAGCATCGAGAGCCTAAATCCTCCAGCTCGCCAACGAGATCGCGGCACGTGTCAGTCTTAAAAAACGATAATAGAACATTAATAATTAAACAGAAAGGATAAATTTAAAAAAATAATGAAATAGCTTACTGACGGATACCCAAATCAGGGTATCCTGATGTGGGATGCTTAATTCTACTAACCGTCTCAGCTTAATTGTGTAGGGCCCACAGGAACAGGCACACGACAACAGAGCGCTCGAGGGGCCCACGGCCGACCCCGAGGGCACATACCAGTTCCGCCTCGTCCGACCCCGAGTCGGCCGGGGCCCACGACTTCCGCCTCGCCCGACCCCGAGTCGGGTGGGGTCCACAGGCTCCGCCTCGCCCGACCCCCAGTCGGGCGGGCCCACAAGCCGCGCTTCGCCCGACCCCGAGTTGGGAGACTTCGTCGAGAAGATTTCCCTCTGGCAAGGAGGACAGGCATTTACGACGAGTAGCTGGGGAGCCTTAACTCTACCCAGCAACTCATCTACTTGCAGGCACGCGATCTGACCTGCACAGTGACATCCGTCCCATCTCACAGCGCCGCCTGACACCTCGAGTAGAGCAGCGGGATGGCTACGGCATCATCATCACCCTGAACAGGGACGAAGACCGGACCGGCGACAAGACGGTCGCGACAGTCTGGGTTGACATCTCGACCACCTGCCCGGCGACCAGGCTGACAGGACGCCGCCTGACTAGAGCCACAGTAGCGAATAGGGATCAGACTAGTGCGGCGCGTAGCCGCGCTATCCACAACGGGAAACCCCGTTCTCATTTGTAAACCAGCTCACTCCATGATTATAAAAGGAGAGCTTGGTGCATGAGGAAGGGGGATCCAGAGATACAACGCACACAGACATAGAGATACACACGAAGAGGTTTGGAGTCTTTCTCCTCCCTCGCCAACACTTGTAGCTCCCCTCTGCAAGTCGAAACACGAACCACCCACGAACTGGACGTAGGGCATCGATTGCCTGAACCAGTATAAACCTTGCCTCTCTCGCAAAACCCTCGCCATCATAGAAGATTGTTAGGCGCCGTAGTTACAAATTTACTTGTCGGCCGGTTTCTTAACACCGACAGTTGGCGCGCCAGGTAGGGGACCTCAGCGCGTTTGACATCTTCAGTTGATGGCGAGCCACGACATCGATTGGGCTCCGGGTGCTCTCGTGTACTTCGGGAGCCTGGAGTTCATCGTGGTCCGGGACGGGGGGCTTTCGCGCGTCGAACCGCCGGCACCCCCACAAAGGGCCCTCACCCTCGCCATGTCCGCGGGCGCGGAGCTCGTGGGTATGGCGGAGTACGACTACGACAGCGACGAGGATGACCTCCTCGATTGCGACTCCGACGCCGGCAGTCACCATCCTTCGCGCGAGTGCATGGTGGTGGACACCGGCGGAGGTAGTCGCCGCAACGTTCACGACGTGGCGGCGCAGCCAGACCTTGCAGCGGCCGCGACGACGGCGGACGCCGGAGCGGCCGCAGAAGCCGCGCCCCTGCTTGTGACACAGGCGCAGCAAGAAACCCCTCCGGCGAGCGCCGACCGCCGGGGGGGCGACGACCTGGAGCGTCTGCTCCAACGCCAACACGAGCTCGCAGAAGCCGCGCGGCGGCTCAAGGAGGAGCGCGAGCGGCTCGAACACGAGGTGGCGCAGCGCCAGGCCCAGCGCGAACGTGTGCGTGCCCATGGGCGCGAAGCCCGGCAGCGGATTCTGGCCGAGGCGGGCAACCTCGTGCCCAGATACGCCAGGCCCAGCCAGAATGTCGCCGCGGCTGCGACACTTTTGCGCGCGCTCCCGCAACCGTCCAACGAGGACCAGCGAAGAATCCAGGGGGAGCTCAAGGACCTCCTGGACTTGGCGGCGGTGCAGCAGGCCGAGCGCGAGCAAAGCTCTGCTGCACGGCGGTGGGAATCCAGCGTTTCCTACCGCACGCCAAGCAAGCCGCGGGCACAACCCGAAAGTTCCGTCCACCAAACCCCCGAACAAAGTGGGACTGGGGACGCGCCGCCGGTCCATCAGCGGATCGGCAGGATCCGCGACGCCCGCGACATTCTGCGGGCAAGGCGCCGCGAGCAAGGGCGAGGTCCACGGTGCGAAACCGAGGACTTTGTCTACGCACCGCGGCGTGGTGGGAGATTTGACCCGAAGGAAGACAAGCCTCGGGCTCCGGTCCCGGCCGGCCCACGGGCTTTTGGCCGCGCCATCTTGCGGGCTCCCGTCCCCCAGCGGTTTCGGCCGCCCAGCAATATCACGAAGTACAACGGGGAGACGAATCCCGCGTTGTGGCTGGAGGACTACCGCCTGGCCTTGCTTGGTTGGCGTCGATTCGGCCGAGTCGGCCAAGAAGAGGGGGAGGTTGTGGCTGGAGGACTACCGGGGAGACGAATCCTTGCTTGCTTGGTTGGCCTTCCTACCGGCCGTCGACAACGACAGCAAGAACCAGCATTTCGAAAAGATGCTGGAAGCGCCGTGCCCCAACCACGCCTACCCCGTCAAGCACGCCCTCAAGGATTGCGGGCTCATGCTGAAGTTCCTGGGCGCGAAGGCCAAGAAGTCCGACCCCAAGGATTCTGACCCTAGGGATGACGGGAAGGACGACAAGGAGGCGGACGGTGGATTTCCGAAAACCACCGGCTGCCTCATGATCTTCGGAGGCGAAGGAGTCAGCTCCTCCAAGCGGCGCCAGAAGCTGGAGCGCCGAGAGGTGTACGCCGCCGAGCCGGCGACTCCGGCCTTCCTCAAGTGGTCCGAGGCGGCCATCACCTTCGACCGCGACGACCACCCCGAGCACGTGCCACGTCCGGGGCGGTACCCACTCGTCGTCGACCCCATCGTCTCCAACAAGCGCCTATCCAAGGTATTGATGGATGGTGGTAGTGGCTTAAATATTTTGTACGCAGAGACCCTCGATGCCATGGGAGTCAGTCGCTCTCGCATCCGACCTTCGGGCGCACCCTTCCATGGGGTCGTGCCCGGAAAGACGGCCATGCCACTCAGGCAAATCGACTTGCCCGTCACCTTCGGCACGCCGATCAACTACCGCACAGAGGTCCTCACCTTCGACGTGGTGGACTTCCCCGGCGCGTACCACGCGATCCTTGGTCGGCCATGTTACGCGAAGTTCATGGCCGTCCCCAACTACACCTACCTCAAGCTCAAGATGCCGGGGCCGAGAGGTGTCATCACCGTGAGCACGTCTGTTCAACGTGCTTACGAGTGTGAAGTAGAGTGCTGTGAGCTGGCCGCGGCGCTCATCAACAAGTCCGACCTCCCGGAGGTCGCCAGCGTGGAGTCCGAGGAGACGCCGACTCTGAAGAAGGCGTCCGGCTCGTTCGAGCCATCCAAGGACACCAAGAAGGTTCCCCTCGACCCGTCCGACCCCGAGGGGAAGGCGGTCATCATCGGGGCAACCCTTCCTGCCAAATAGGAAAGCGCGCTCGTCGATTTCCTTCGCGCCAACAAGGACATCTTCGCGTGGAAACCCTCGGACATGCCAGGGATTCCAAGGGAAATCGCCGAGCACTCCCTCAACATCAAACCGGGATCGAAACCGGTCAAGCAGAGGTTGCGCCGATTCGACGAGGAAAGGCGCCGAGCCATAGGCGACGAGCTGGCGAAGCTCCTTGCCGCCGGCTTCATCAAAGAAGTGTATCACCCCGAGTGGCTCTCCAATCCTGTACTTGTTAAAAAGAAAAATGGGAAATGGAGGATGTGTGTTGACTACACAAGTCTCAATAAGGCATGTCCAAAGGACCCGTTTCCTTTGCCACGCATCGACCAAATTGTTGACTGGACCGCAGGGTGCGAAACCCTGTGTTTCCTAGACGCCTACTCGGGCTATCACCAGATCCCACTAAAGATCGGTGATCAAGAGGCAACGGCGTTCATCACTCCCTTCGGCTCATATTGTTACGTTACAATGCCGTTTGGGTTAAAGAATGCCGGCGCCACTTACCAACGTTGTATGATCAAGTGTTTCGGTGATCTCATCGGACGGATCGTGCAAGCGTACGTGGATGACATCGTAGTCAAATCCATGCGAACCGACGGCTTAGTCGCCGATCTCAACGCCGTGTTCCAACGGCTAAGAGAGAATGGCATTAAGCTCAATCCCGAGAAATGCGTTTTCGGGGTCCCAAAAGGGATGCTCCTCGGATATTGCGTTTCACAACGCGGCATCGAAGCCAACCCAGAAAAAATCGAAGCCATCGCGAAGATGGGGCCGATCAAAAACCTGAAAGGCGTACAGAAGCTGACCGGCTGCTTAGCCGCACTCAGTCGGTTCATTTCCCGACTCGGGGAAAAGGGGTTGCCGCTCTATCGTCTCCTCAAGAAGTCCGACAACTTCGTCTGGACAGCCGAGGCACAAGAGGCTCTTGATCATCTCAAGGCCAGACTCTCTAGCGCCCCGATTCTCACCTCTCCGACCGAGAAGGAGCCCTTGTTGCTCTATATAGCGGCGACAACGCAGGTGGTCAGCACCGCCCTGGTGGTGGAGCGGACGGAGTCGGGCAAGGTGCTCAAGGTACAACGGCCCGTGTACTTCGTCAGCGAGGTCCTCTCCGACTGCAAGACAAGGTGGCAGCAGATCAAGAAGGTGATATACGCGCTGGTCATCACTCGGCGCAAACTCCGTCACTACTTCGACGCCCATCCGGTAACCGTCGTCTCCTCCTTCCCCCTCGCTGAGGTTCTAGGCAATCCGGAGGTGTCGGTCAAAATTTCTAAATGGGCGTTAGAATTAATGGATCAGGGAATAGAATTTACGCACCCATCTGCCGTAAAATCACATACCCTGGTAGATTTCATCGCCGAGTGGACCGAAACTCAGTTGCCCATAGTTCCTGTCGAAAGGGGATGTTGGCAGCTGTTTTTTGACGGCTCTCTCACAAAAAGGGGTGCCGGGAGTGGGTGGCTGCTCATCTCTCCGAGAGGTGTGCGAATGCAATATGTCATCCGGCTCAATTTCCCAGCATCACACAATGTAGCCGAGTACGAAGCTGTGCTTAACGGCATGAAAGCAGCTGTCGAGTTAGGAGTCCGTAGGCTCGAAGCCTTTGGCGACTCTCAGCTCGTTGTTAACCAGGTCATGAATGAGTCCACCTGCACTAACCCCAAGATGGCGGCCTACTGTGCCGAAATCCGCCGTCTGGAAGAAAAATTCGATGGTTTTCAGGTTGAACACGTCCCTCGACGGGACAACGAAACGGCCGATTCGTTGGCCAGGCTGGGGTCCAACCGGGAGGTAATCCCGGCAGGCATTTTTGCCCGCGATCAAGACAAGCCGTCCATCAATGATCCTGCGTCAGCCGACCCGACGAGAGAGCAAGCACAAGAACCGGCTCCGATTGAGGCCAACGAGGCCTTGGTCATCGAGCGCGACAAAAACTCGGGGGCTCCCGCCGACCCCCGCGACGCCTCGCCCGACTCAGGGGCTGACCCCGGGTCCCGCGATGACTGGAGGCAACCCTTCATCGACTATCTCCTGCGACAACAGCTTCCGCCCGACCGCACTGAGGCACGCCGACTCGCAAGGCGCGCCAAGACATTTGCGATGGTGGGCGGCGAGCTGTATAAAAAATGGCGCTCTGGAGTCCTCCAACGCTGTATCCCTCTCGACGAGGGTAGGCAGTTACTCCAGGATATCCATGGCGGAACGTGCGGCCATCACGCTGCACCACAAAGCTTAGTCGGCAACGCGTTCCGGCACGGTTTTTATTGGCCGACCGCTGTTGCCGACGCCCAACGAGTGGTGCGCACTTGCGAAGGGTGCCAGCATTATGCTCGTAAAACTCATCTGCCGGCTCAGGCCCTCCAAACCATCCCTATTACTTGGCCGTTCGCGGTGTGGGGGCTGGACCTGGTTGGACCCCTCAAAAAGGCACCGGGAGGCTACACCCACTTGCTTGTCGCCGTTGACAAGTTCTCAAAGTGGATAGAAGCCAGGCCGATCGGCAAGATTGACTCGGCGCAAGCCGTCAAGTTCTTCACCGACATCGTACATCGATTCGGGGTGCCAAATGCCATCATCACTGACAATGGCACGCAGTTCACGGGGAAGAAATTCCTGAACTTTTGCGACTAATACGGCATCCGAGTCGACTGGGCAGCTGTTTCTCACCCCCAAACGAATGGGCAGTGTGAACGAGCAAACGGCATGGTCCTCCAAGGATTAAAGCCCAGAATCTTCAACAAGCTCAAGAAATTTGCCGGTCGGTGGGCAAAAGAGCTCGATGCAGTGTTGTGGAGCCTAAGGACGACGCCGAGTCGCGCCACTGGCTACACTCCATTCTTCATGGTGTATGGAGCCGAGGCAGTGCTGCCGACTGACCTGGATTATGGGGCCCCGCGGGTGCAAGCGTTTGACCCGGACCTCAACGAGCGCTACCTCGAGGATGCGCTCGACCAGATCGACGAAGCACGAGAAGCCGCGCTCCTGCATTCCGCCAAGTATCAACAAGCGCCGCGCCGCTACCACGAACGAAAGGTTAAAAGCCGCGCTTTCGAGGTTGGCGACCTCGTTCTTCGCCTTTTGCAGGGCAATCAGGGTCGGCACAAGCTGACTCCGCCGTGGGAGGGACCATACACCGTTGCGGAGGTGCTCCGGCCCGGAACCTACAAGCTCAAGAACGCCGACGGACGCATACTCGCCAACGCGTGGAACATCGACCAGCTACGTCGTTTTTACCCTTAGCTTGTATCTCCAATTCCTTTTGTACCGTTCAAAGGCATGCAAACGAAATAAAAAGAAAGTTCGTTTCTTTCTGTCTTTTTTAAATTCACAACAAGTCCTGACCTGCCGACCGCCGATCGGAGAAGCCAGGCACCATGCCCAGCAACAAGCCCTCGAGGTCGAGGGAGTCGCCGTAGTGCGTCTGCTCCATCACCAACGTCCAGAAGACTCCGGCCTCGAAGCTCTCACGACGGAGGGCACCGAAGCGGTTGGAGATGGAAAGCAGGCGCGCCTCCAGGGTGGTGGTCCCGTCCGGCTGTGGCACCTGCAGCTCGTCAACGAGAAGCTCGGCGCCGATCCGCAGCCGCTCCAGCTGGGTGTTCTCGCCCCGCGCCACCTCCAGGTCCGCCTTGAGCGCTGAAAACCAAATAAACAAGAAAATCAAACAAGCGAACGCCGAGGCGAATGGATCAAGGCAGAGGCACAGCAACCTTACCTTCAACCTCCTTCTCCAACCCGGCAACCCGGGCGGTGAGCCGGGAGACCAACTCGGAGGACGTCCGCCGAAGCACTCGTTCGGAGTCGGCCGCCTCGCGTGCCTTGACCGCGTCCGCCTCCGCCTTCTCGGCTTTCTTCTCCGCCGCTTCGGCCCTCCTCTCCGCTTCCTCGGCCCTCTTTTCGGCGGCGGTCGCTCTCTCCTCTGCCCCGGCCAGCGCCAGCTTGGCCTGGTCGGCCTCCCGCATGGCCTGCGTGGCCTGCTCCACCACGGCCTGCGCCTCCTCATCAAGCCGAACTCGTTCGCTCTCTTGGAAGCGAATGCAGTTCGACTTGGCCCGACTCAACTTGGACAGTTCCTGAGACAACGAAGAGGGATAAGCAAAACAAAAGCGGGAAAAAGACTCTGCGAAAGAGTGAGGATGTACGCACCTGAGTCGGGGCCCCCATCGCCTTTATCAGGCGGAGCGCGGTCTCCAGAGCATGAATGGCTTGGCCCTGATGCTGGCCAAGCACGCCCCAGAGTTGCCGCTCCGCCGGCTCGTTGTGGACCCGCTCCTGTCCATCGGGCCCTTGGACGCGCAGGACATCGACGTCCGTGGGCGTACCCGAAGTCGACTGCGGCAGCGGAGGCGTGGTGGAGCTCAGATGAGGCCTCGACGGCCCGGACAGCGCGGAGCTGCCCGTCTCCGTCAACGCGGCGACCACTGGAGCCGCCTCTGCCGACGTGCTCGCCGCCGGTGCCGCCACGCTTGCCGCCGGCGCCGCCGCGCTCGCCGCCGAGCCGGGCGCCGTCCCCAAAACCCCTGAGGACCGGAGTAGCTGCTTTCGTGGCAGGACCTGCAGCGGACCCCTGAAACAAAAGAGAGTTAGCGAACGAAATAAAGAAGTAAAAGAAACGCAGCGAAGTCGAGCACTAACCGGAATGGCTGACGCTTCGGGGTCGGGCCGGCAGACGACCCAGCCTCATCACGCGCCCTCTTGCCTGAGAGGGCACTCGCCGCCGCAGCCGTCGTCCCCGCAGAAGACGCCACCGTCACCACCGCGGCGATCGCCTCCGAAACCGCCGTCGCGGGGATGGCGGCGGTCCCCGCCGACTCGGGCGGGGGAGTCACCACGACTGGCGGAGCCGAGGATACCGCCGTCGCGGAGACGGCGGGAGCCGTTGCCACCACGGTCGCCACGGCTGGCGAAGCTTCAGAAGCTGCCGTGGACGCCGCCGCCGTTACGGGCGCCGCAGTCGCCGCCGCCGCCACGGACGCCGAAGTCACCACGGCCAACGGGGCCGTGAGGGACGCCACGGTCGTCATCATCCCGGCGGACGGCAGCGCGGTGATTATGGTGGACGTGGTCGTGGAAGGGGCCGCGGTCGAGGCGCTCGTCGATGCCGTCGTCGCCGCGGCCACCGCCGAGCTCGTCGCCGCCGATGGCACGGTCACCACGACCGATGTCGTCGCGGCGGCCGATGCCATTAGTGGCCCCGCCATAGCCGTCGCCACGGGGAGCAACCTCGCGGGGGCGGGCGTAAGAGCCATGGAGGCGAGGGGAGCCGCCGGCCGCGAAGAGCCCGCCGCGCCCCCACTGCCTGAAGCACCGGCGACGTTGGGACCCGGGGCGCGATCTTCCAGTTGACCCCAGTCGACCTGGTCGTCATCGCCGTCGTCGCCGTCGTCATCGCCGCCCTCGTCGTCACCGCCGTCGTCATCATCGTCGTCATCGTCGTCCTCGGAGTCGGAGACCACGTCGCCTCGGCGGCGACGCCGTCTCTTCTCCTCTTCCCTCTTCGCCCGCTTCGCCTTCTTGGCGTCCTCGCGGTCTTTGAGGGCCTTCTGCCGCTCCGCCCGCTCCCTGTTGCTCGCGCGGACGGCGTCGTAGACTTCGGGAAGAGGGGCGGCAGAAGGAATGAAGGCGACGCCAGTCTAAATCCAAGAAAAGTGTATAAGCGAAAAATCGGAAAAATCGAAACAATGCCGAATCGGGATCGAAACCGAATCGAAAAACTTACGAATTGTAGGGCCCCCTGCTCCGGAAGCATCGGCGGGTGGCCCGGGATCGGATAGTTAAAGCTATCCCAATCCGCCGCTGTCTTCCCCATCGCCTCCGAGAGCCGGGCCTTCAGCTCTCGGACGGAAATCCGTGGCTCCGCGTGGGGGTCCACCATGCAGGTCCCCTTCCACGCAAAGTCGCGGCCCATCTCCCACATGGGGAGGCGCCGGTCTTGGAGCGGCGCAAGCCTCCTGACGTGGTAGGCGCCAATGATCCCGACGCCCGTAACGCCGCCCCTCTTGAGTTTGTCGATCGTATCCAAGAGATCGGCCAACTTCTTCTTGTCAGGGGCGGCCGGTCCCCAACCCCAGCACTCGGGCGCCTCTTCGACCAGGCGCCCGGTGAACTCCGGGAGCGGCGCGAGCGCGGTGTTCTTGAGGTAAAACCACCTCTCGTGCCAACCCTTGTTGGTGTCGGTGACGGGCATGGTGATGTACTCGCGGGCCCGGGTGCTCCGGAGCCGGAAGCTAGCACAGCCGATTGGGACGGCGCGCGGATTCCCTTCCGCGTCCTTCTTGGTCTGGAGCGCGAGGGTGAAGAAGTACTTGAAAAGGTGGAAATGGGGGCGAATCTTCAAAAAACCTTCGCACAAGGCGACGAAGGCGGAGATGTGCTGGATGGAGTTGGGGTTGAGGTGCTGCAACTCCAACTTGTAGTGGTGAAGCAGGCCGCGGAGGAAGGGAAGAGGCGGCATGCCGAAGCCGCGCTCGTGGAAGGAGCGGAAGGAGACAATGTAGCCGTCCGGCGGCGATGGTGTCCTCTCCTCCCCGGGTACCAGCCACTCCTGCTCCGCGGTGAGAGGCATCAGGAGGCCGCGCGCAACCAGGGCATCGAGGTTCCCCTTGGTGCTGTTGGACCGGCTCCAATCCGCCATGGCGAATGCGGGCGAGGGACGCGGAGCGACGGCGAAACGAAGGGAGGTTGGAGAGCGAGCGAGGCGAGGAAGACGAAGCGGTTTGCGCAAAGGCGAGCGGCGGTGGATGCGAAAGGTCGCGAAAACCTGGTAAGGCAAATGAGATTAGACTCATCCCCTTTTATAGTTATCGCGTTCACACGACGCATCGTTCCCCGCGCCTCCCCTGTTTCGCGATCTAACAGGTGCAGGTGCCTTAAAAACCGCCATCATGGCCCGCTCCACTACCGTACAAAGACGGATCGTGGCCTCGATCCGCGCGGAAGGCGAACCGTCGCGTCTCCACGACGCACGATGACGGCCCAGGCGGGCTTGGAATCCCGGCCGGGCCCACAGGTAATAAAGGCTAGGGGCTGAAAACGCCCCGACGGCCCAGTTTCCGGCCCAAGAGTTCGAAGGCCGGCCCCGCGAAAGGGTTCGAACGGCCGCTCCAGGGCAAAGCTAAGTGAGGGGCCACCAAAGAGGGGTCCCCAGCGACCGCAACCCGTACACCGTAGTACAATGGGCCTCTGACGGTAGCGTCCGAGTCCGAGTCTAAAAAACCTCGACCTTGATCTCCCATCGAGGGAGGGCATCGAGCCCACTGACTCCGAGCGAAAGGAGTCGGCGATCGAAAAAGGCAGGAACTCGGATCTTAATGAGGCCGACTCCAGCTAGTCTCAATCGGACCCCCGCGAAGGGCAAGCCGAGGCCTTCACTCGGACACACCCGTTTGCAGCTTAAACGAGCACCACGCATCGAACCATCGAGGAATGACGTGGCCGGCTCATTCGTGTCCCGTCTTATCGTAAAGACGCGCGGGTACGGACGAAACAAAAAGACGAAACGACCCTCGGACGGATCCGCGCATCGAGCAAGGACTCGGGGGCTCGCATTCGCAAACAATGACCTACTGCGTGGTCTCGGGAAAACCTTTTTTGTCACCCTCGGCACAAGTAAACCACTTGTACCGAGGCTCGGGGGCTACACCCGGCGGGTGCGCTCGCGCGCACCCACCGACAGGAGTAGTGCGAAAATACCCTCGGAAAGACAACGACAAGCCTCGACGGCGACCACGACCCCCGGCCGCCGCCCAGGCTCGGGGGCTACTGACGGATACCCAAATCAGGGTATCCTGATGTGGGATGCTTAATTCTACTAACCGTCTCAGCTTAATTGTGTATGGCCCACAGGAACAGGCACACGACAACAGAGCGCTCGAGGGGCCCACGGCCGACCCCGAGGGCACATACAAGTTCCGCCTCGTCCGATCCCGAGTCGGCCGGGGCCCACGACTTCCGCCTCGTCCGACCCCGAGTCGGCCGGGGCCCACGACTTCCGCCTCGCCCGACCCCGAGTCGGGTGGGGTCCACAGGCTCCACCTCGCCCGACCCCCAGTCGGGCGGGCCCCGAACTCCGCCTCGCCCGACTCCCAGTCAGGCGGGCCCACAAGCCGCGCTTCGCCCGACCCCGAGTTGGGAGACTTCGTCGAGAAGATTTCCCTCTGGCAAGGAGGACAGGCATTTACGACGAGTAGCTGGGGAGCCTTAACTCTACCCAGCAACTCATCTACTTGCAGGCACGCGATCTGACCTGCACAGTGACATCCGTCCCATCTCACAGCGCCGCCTGACACCTCGAGTACAGCAGCGGGATGGCTACGGCATCATCATCACCCTGAACAGGGACGAAGACCGGACCGGCGACAAGACGGTCGCGACAGTCTGGGTTGACATCTCGACCACTTGCCCGGCGACCAGGCTGACAGGACGCCGCCTGACTAGAGCCACAGTAGCGAATAGGGATCAGACTAGTGCGGCGCGTAGCCGCGCTATCCACAACGGGAAACCCCGTTCTCATTTGTAAACCAGCTCACTCCATGATTATAAAAGGAGAGCTTGGTGCATGAGGAAGGGGGATCCAGAGATACAACGCACACAGACATAGAGATACACACGAAGAGGCTTGGAGTCTTTCTCCTCCCTCGCCAACACTTGTAGCTCCCCTCTGCAAGTCGAAACACGAACCACCCACGAACTGGACGTAGGGCATCGATTGCCTGAACCAGTATAAACCTTGCCTCTCTCGCAAAACCCTCGCCATCATAGAAGATTGTTAGGCGCCGTAGTTACAAATTTACTTGTCGGCCGGTTTCTTAACACCGACACTTACCATCAGGTGAAAGGCCCGAGTCGGCTGGGTGGCGAAGGTGTCCGTAATTTGAGGCACGTGCTCTACAGGTGCCTCAGCCACAACGAACAACCGCACACGCGTCGCCCTGTGGTACCACCGAAGGTACTCCCCGTATTGAAACGGGTCGTACGGGCCCTGTGGAACGTGCACGTCTATCTCTGCACCAACCCACTGCTGTATCCACGACTCCATCTTTGTAGCCCACGTAGTCTCGTAAGCAAGACCCTGACCTTTCCTGTTAAACCTGCAATGAAGATATTGTCAATACGTAAACATTTAGGTAACTTGATGAATGGATTAATTAGTTTATGTTGCACTTACGTGTGGGTGTGATCTAGCTGCAGTCTAGGAACAGGGAAGTCCTGAAAGTATCCAAACTGGCGGAAGACTCGAATCACAGCGTATGGCTCGACACAGATGTCGAAGACTAAACGACGCCTCGTAAGCCAGAAAGCTGTGTCACGTGTGCACAAGGCGGAGAGTCCACGCGGTGCACGCCTCGCGACCTCCTCGGTGGTGTACGGCATCCACCTGACCCGGTCTGGCATCAGCTGATCGAAATCAGCAACGAACTGCATAATCCCGCATGGCGATCATGTAAGATGCAGACATTAGGTCTCTGCATAACAACCGCTCGCTTCACCCACCTCAAAAACCACAACCAACTCTCTGTATTCTCACTCTCCACAAATGCAAAAGCAATTGGCACAATCTGATTCTCCCCATCCACTCCAATAGCGGTGAGGATCTGCCCCTTGTACTTACCAGTCAAGAAAGTGCCGTCCACAGCAAGAACAGGTCGACAATGCATAAATGCTTGTATCATACAACCAAATGACCAAAATGCACGGCGTAGGACCCTGTCCCCATTTGTATTTTCAAAATCGTCCACCGCAACCACAGTTCCTATATTCCTCGCTTGCATAAGCTCAAGCAGGCCAGGTAGGTTGTGGTACGAGTCCTCGTATGTCCCGAACCTTCTTTCCAAGGCCTTTTGTTTCGCTCTCCATGCCATATCATAGCTGATCTCATAGCCTAATCGATTCTCTATGGCATGCATTATAGCAAAAGGAGACATACCGGTCTTCTGCACAATCTCAGGATACATGTACTCAGCTACAAATTGTGTAGTCATGTTCTTGTGTTTCAGAAGAGTCCTATCCAATGAACACGAATGGCCTACCACGATAGACGCTACAAATGACGTCTCAGCTTTCGGCAGGTATCCGTGAACCCTCCATGCGCAACCCGGAGCCGTGCACTTGACGTCATATGTCCTCGGGTTTGAAATGACCACCGTGAACTCCTTCTTCTCTGAGAACGCCCACCTCTTTACGACATGCTGAAAAGATATCTTATCAGGAAACATCTGCCCTTGACGGACCTCTATAGCATCATACTCCCAACATGAATTGTGGCCATCATTAACAGCTAAGTTCTCCATATTGATCCAGTCCTGCGGCTCTTCATATCCCATGCCCCATCCCTGACCAGCTGTTCCATCAACGAAGGTACGAAACTCGTCATCATCCCTGTCCATCTCATCAACAATTGCCTCATTAACCTCTCCCGAATCTGCTTCTAGTGTGCCAACATTTATTGGCAACCTATCCTCAGTGGTTGGATGAACCACAGGATTTGCAGCAACTTGACTTGGCTCGGCACCAACATATTGCTCCGCATGAACAATTTGTCCCACGACTCCATCTTCCTCTGTATTTACGACATTGTCATCAACCTCCTCCTCCAGACGGGTCGTTGTCGGATTACATTGCACCAGCAACAAGTGAGCAAAATGCCGTTGCAATCCCATCGTCACAAATTGCTTCCAATGTTTAGTGCTTCTCACCTCCACAAGTTCCCATTTCCAAGTGCCTTCATGCTTTCGAGGAATCATAGCTCTCACTACAAACCGATACTCTAAAGGATTCACATTCAAAAGACTATGTAACCAACCATACACTTCGCCTCGCTGCATCTCTACCGGATCATTCAAAACACTGTCCACATACTGAAAATTACTCAAATCTACCCCATAGTCACGATGCTCAATTTGACCTTCACCGTAAAAAACTCGGAAACTCACTACATCGGACATCCTGCTCAAGAACAAATTAATTACTACCGGCATTAACAACTATTTTTAACAAATAAAAATCAATCAATATTTATGGACAAATAAAAATCAATCAATATTAATAAACAATTTATTTAAACACATGTAATGACCAATGTCGATCAAATGTCTCATTGTATCAGTCAATACTACCATTGCTATTACTAACTAACTAAACCCTACACTAATCCCTAACTAAACCCTACCGGCTATATTACTAATTAAACTATCTATTTTACTAACTACTAACCTATAAAAAATTCCCTACACACTACTATAACAATCTACACTAATCCCTATTGTACTGACTACCTAAACAAATCAGGAAAAAAAAAATTACCTTGGACTGCCGCGTCGCGCGGCCTCCAGCGCCGGCGGAGCTCAGGCCGTGGGGCCCCGGCCCTCCACCAGGCCCACGGCGCACCTCCGAGCTCGCCGAGCCCCCCGCGCGCTGGCCCCGTCGCTCGCCCTGCCTCTCTCCCTCGCCGCCGGTGCGAGAAGCGAATGGAGAGAGAGAGAGCAGGGCGCGGGGCGTCAGGATAAGGTTCGCGGACCTGTCGGTCGCTGGCCAACCGATAGGGGCCTATCGGGTGCCGGATGACCGATAGGTCCCCAGTCGGGCTCTGGATGACCGATAGGGCCCTGTCGGGCGCTGGATGACCGACATGTCCGCGTGGACGCCCGACAGCCGACGTGGCGGTCTGCTGACAGGCAATCGGGTACTGGGTGACCGATTAGTGGTCTGTCGGTCATCCAGTGCCCGACAGGCACCTATTTGTGCAATTTTTGCAAAACGGACCCCAAATCTGCAATTTTTTATTAAAATACTATTATTTTAAAAAAAAACTCCTCAATTTGATATGTGGTGCAAAAAAATTCATACAAAACTATTGGGTGTACATATACTCTTACAAAACCATGTTTGGCCTTAGGTTTGGATAATTCATACGCTGTATGTGTTTGTTCACCGGACAAAGTATCTCGTTAGTAGCTTGAAAAATGGAAATTAAATTGTTATAACAACTTCTGAACGTTCGATCTCAAACTACCGGCTTAGATGTCTCTTCCCCTACTTGGGCCGCGTTGTCTGGGATGGACCCAAAGACGGCTGGACCAGTTTCGAACACACAACCAGCTCCTCTCTCTGCTTTCTTCAACCTTAAACCCCCCGCCGCCGCCGCCTCTTCCTCCTCCCTAGGGTTTTACCCTTCCCGCCGAAACCAAGCGCCGCCGCTTACCGGAGCCCGGCCAGAAGCCCCGCCATATCTCCGTCCATGGCCTCGGAGAAAAAGGCTGCCGCGCCCGCGGCGGCTACGAAGGAGGACTATGCGTCGCTGCGGGAGCTGTACCGGCCGCATATCGAGTCGTTCGATTACTTCATCGACAAGGGGCTGGACAAGATGCTCGAATCCATCCGCCCCATGGAGATTACCGACCCCAACTCCAACAAATTCCTCAGAAATATCCTTCATGCTTCAAAATAATTTCTTTTTTCTTTTTGTGCATGTGTCGATTTTGCTTTGCTCGGTGCAGCTGAACTGCGTCAACTAGCGGGAGCTAACGGTGTCTGGATTCTCTCGTTTTTGTCACCTAGTTAGTAGATATTACTGGACAGTGGACACAACTGCGAATTGCCCATTACCTATTGAGGAATGCTGGCTCACACTGAAATGTTTCATGTTCAATGAAATTAAGCTAAACTAGGATTTCTGTGAGTTGAACTTAGTGTCACCATAGGGTTACTGAAGCCAGTATTGGGTTTCTGTGTGCTGCTTATCTGGGCGAAGTGAAGATACCGAATTGCAGTGAAACCAATCTGCACTTTAAGAAACCAGTCAGTACTTAACCTTTTTATGCACGTTATTAAGCTTGTGGATGTTTTGGAATAATAGCCAATCTTTGCATCTGAACAGATTGATCAATGTTTTTTTTTGAGGACAACAGATTGATCAATGTTTCTTTCTCTCTTTTGTTCCCCTTAACTATTGTGCATACTATCATTAGAGAAGGGTCATTTACTTCCACCAATGAGAGATGGTCGGTTGGGTGTACCCCTCTATCCCCAGGAGGTATGTAATATTTCTGTATATAATTTTTTTTAAAGATATTGTCGTAGACACGGGGAATTTAGTTTCTCTCCTTTAACAGCATAATATATGTTGGTCTTCTGTTGAATAATTTATACAGATGCTTGCTAGTCTGACTCTTTTCCCGTTTTCTTTTGGTTGGAGCAGTGCAGGCAAGCAAGAATTTCATATCACGGGGAATTTAAAGTGGATGTACGTCTCCAGTGTAGTGATGAAGGAGCAGCTGTCAGCCAAACCTTCAATTTCGGTCATTTGCCTATTATGTTGATGGTTGTTACCCTTTCTTCTCTATGCTTCTATTGCAATTTTTCAAAAAAAAAAAAAGAAGGAAATTTTCAATGTTTCTGGTGGAATTTAGAGTTTGCAAGTATAGGAGCAAATAAATGAGTAATTTATATTACTCCTATTGTCTTTGCTGCTATCTCAATAAGTACTCCTCTGGCACAAATCGAAAGATTGTCGACCCGGTCATGGACACGGTCTTCTTGATGCAACTTTGACTGCATTATATTGTGTAATTTATTGAAAGCACCTAATGCAGTTGTGCATTATGCAAGAACTTTTATAGGCAAATGACATACCATTTTGGTGTGCTCATTCTCAATATTCATAGCGATATCAATATCTTAATTTTGAGAACATGCTCCGAACCGACACATTGTTTGATTGGAGGGAGATGCACCTAGGGTGTTGTACTAGTTCAAGCCTGCTTCTGGGAGCTTTGTCTGTACAGTTCTACGTGAGTATGATAATTCACAAGCCGGTAGTAATATCGCACGTGCCTTCGATATAAAATATGAGTGTGCTTTGGAAGTCCAAAAGCAAAGCATTGACAGGGTAGTTTTTGGCATGATCTGCCATTAAAGACTCTTGACACAGCAACTTCCATTTCTGTTGGCTGTGATTCATCAACATGTTCCTCTGTATTAACACAGGCTCTTTAATTTCGTCTTTTGAAACAAGTTTAGATTGTGCAGTTTCTCTTATTTGGTGGTACTATTCAGTGCTGAACCAATACTGTGGCCATATTCAATTAGGTTTCCTTTCCTTTTTTTTTTTTTGTGGGGGGGGGGGGGGGGGGGGGGGTGGTTCTCTCCTTTTCTCTAGGCTACTATATTCATCAAAGGGTTACTAAGTCTTTTGGGTTGCATATATAACTAATTCTGTGGTCTTCTGTTTCCAGTCAAAACTTTGCCACCTGAGAGACGCCGATCCACATAAATTAGTTTTCCATGGTGAAGAGGCAACAGAAATGGGAGGGTGAGCACTTTATTAATGGAAGTCCTTTCATATGTTTTACAATATTTTTTATAATACTTTGTCTGCTTTAGCTTACTTCAGAACCTGTGGCCCTCATGAATTCATGTAGTTATGGTGATCTTTGGTTTCGCTTTACATGATGCATCTGAAATTGGTTGATGATAATTGCTCATGGCTGAAATGTATATTGTCTCTGCCTTTCTGGAAGTGTACAAAAATCAGACACTGGAATATGTTATAGAAACTACACATGCCGATGTGGCTCTATGTATCTGCTACCTTTTCCTGATAGAATTATTTTGCCAAATGGATTCTTAAACGTCATTTGAACATAGGGGTTTTATGTTTACAGCTGTCCTATGTGTTCGCATTCTGGTGCTGTCCCAATACTTATAAAATTACTAGAATCAGTGGATAAAGTTAAAGCTTCTGATCATTACTGAACAAATTTCGTGGCTCTACTCCCTTATTTAGCATTTGAATCATCAAACTCACTATTGATATTCATTCTTAGGTACTTCATATGTGGCGGGATGGAAAGACTTATACGTATTCTTATTTTGCAAAAGCGTAACTATGTAAGACATACATGGCCTTTTCTTACCCTTATGTTAGCCTAGTATTATTAGGGGGGCAAACTAGGAATATCATTCTGATGAGGAGTATTGTATGACTAATTTTCAGCCTATGGGCTTGGTGCGTGGTTCTTTTCTTAAGCGTGGTGCTGGCTACACTGACAAAGCAGTCGTCATGAGGTTTTGTGTACTCTTGCTGCTTTTGTTGTTTCTGAATCACAAGTCTGGGATGATATTCAAACAAAATTTGGTTTAATCTTGACTTGGCCAATTTTGTCACTGTTGCAATATTCAACTGCAGTGAAACTGTCTATACTTTGAAGCCACAAAGTTTTATCATTGTCCACATGATCCTACTACTAATTGTCTGATTGATTATCTTCTGCTAGTATTATTTTACTAGTTGAATGCTGAATGTTTATCCAAAAGAACAGATCATTTCAGAAAAACTTCTCTTCAATTTTGTTAAGACACTGCTGGTGGACAAACTATTACTAGTGCTTTTAAAAGGCAGTTAGTGTTCTATGCAGCGTATTGCATATATCTTGATGTCATGAAAGAAATATCTTGCTGTTCCTTATTTTGTTGAGGGAGGCTATTCCTTATTTTTTCGTTTGATCTGAAACTAAATGTTTGCCATTTCTTGAAAGTTGAAAATTCTGTATAGTGCAACCTTGTTGAATGGTTGAACACTGGATAAAACGTTGAAGTGTCTGTTATATGTGTTACCTACTAGGTATAAAAGCAGAGTTGCTGCTATGGCACTAATGAACTATATTTTGCTTTTTATTATTGTTATAAACAGATGTGTCCACGACGACCAGTCCAGTGTGACAATAAAGTTGTATTATCTCCAAAATGGAAGTGCAAGGGTTGGGTTTTGGTAAGTTCTGTGTGAGTAAACACTGAGCGACTTTTTTGTCTTCTCAACTTGACTTTTTGATTTATCTTGTATGCAGGTTGGGGGGCAGAGAGTTTCTCCTTCCTGTTGGTATTGTTCTCAAGGTAGAATCTATCGCCATTTCCTTAAGCATGCCTTCCATTTCTAACCAGCAACAATACTACTTTTGTTCTTATTGTATTTCACTTTCTTTTTTTATTTATCTTCCTCTATTTTCTTCATTTTCATAGTTCTTGTGAGTTTCATCTCTAGCCTATCCCAAGTTGCTTGGGACTTAGGGTTTATGCGCATAGTTCATAGGCTTTGTTGTTGTCGTCGTCGTCGTCGTTGTATGCGGATAAAACCTACTCCCTCCATTCTTTTTTTTTTTGATGACGTTTCAGACAAGGATTTTAGATCAAATTTGAACTAAAATCATTGTCTGAAACGTCATAAAAATAGAATGGAAGGAGTATGCAGCAAACTATCTCCAAATTCACCATGCTAATCCTTAGCGTTAATTATATAATGCTGAAACTATCTCCAAAGAGGACCTTGGATCCTTTGTTGATGCGTTCCTTTTTGTAGCTGCTAATCTATGTTTTTCTAGTAATCTTTGAGTCCATGAGCTTATATTGTTTTGTACATCCAAAGGTTATTATGGTTGGGTGATAGTATAATTTTTTTCTGTATCTTAGTACATTTTATCTCTATTCCCTTCTTTTGGAAGACATAGGATATTTCTGTTGAAGTAGATATCATACACTTTAAAGAGCAATGTTAAACGTAGCACATGGTCTTATGCTTTTGTATTGTTGATGTTGCTTTATCCTTGCATCGACTTGATTGTAAATTGCTAATGGCAGGCCCTTATTGACACAAGTGACCGGGAAATCTTTACAAGCTTGACATGCTGCTACAGCGGTAAAAATGGAAAAGAAAAGGGAGCTGTCAGTACTCAACTTATTGGTGAAAGGGCGCAGATAATTCTTGACGAAGTCAGAAATCTGTCCCTTTTCACTCGCACACAGTGCTTAGTGCATATTGGTACTTTCAGCTTTCTATTCTTCTGTGTTTACAATCCCTTGAAGCTCTCTTATGTTCTTACAATGATGATCTTCCAAATGCAGGACAATACTTCCGATCTGTGATGGAGGGATTTGAAAAAGACGACTACGAAACTGTAATATTTTGTGTATTCTTTGTGTTTACCCTGACATGCTGTTAAAACTTGGACCGTGCTTCACTTTGGCCTTTCTACATTGTTTAGGTTGCTGAAGCGGTTCTGAAGGACTATATTTTTGTGCATCTGAAATACAACTATGACAAATTCAATCTGTTGATGTGAGTTAAAGTTCAGTTGTCTTTATGTAGCTTTTATTCGTATGACCTCTTTTAATTTGTGTTTCTCATTACTTTCCTGCTTTAGATTTATGCTGCAGAAACTCTATGCTCTCGTAGATAAAACTGCTGCCCCTGACAATGCTGATGCATTACAATACCAGGAGGCTCTCTTGCCTGGCCACTTGATTACAATTTTTCTGAAGGTTATTGAACTCTCTACTGCCATGCATTATTTTTTTCTTGGAAATATCTTCATTGCGCCTTGCATTGTGAAGTAATACAACCTGGGAATGACCATACCTTTGTTTGTCCCCTCTATCTTTTTCCATTGTACCCCTAAACCATCAAATAGCTAATTTTGGTGAATGTTAGTTACAAGATGTCCTATTCTGGAACTACCCGGAACGGATGCTGTCCTTCACGCAAGAGTTAGATTCTATAGCTAGCTCAAAATCAGCCACTGGTGCTCAGCTTTGCTGCAAACCTTGCATCTCCAGCTCCTGCCTCTTAGCTGAGGCTCATAGAACCTTCACGACTGAAGCAATTTGTAATGGGCTCTTTCAATGTGCATATTCTTGTCTACTCCCTCTGGATATAGCATGCTGCTCACAGTACCTAAGAATCAGGATAACGGTAGAGAATGGGTGGTACAGGTGGTGAAAAATTTGATATCCTAACCTAGTTTTCTTGTTTATATTTTCAGGATAGACTTCAAGATTGGCTGAGGAAGTCTAAACGTTTAATCCTTGAAGAGGCTGCAAAGAACAAAAGTTTTGATCTAAATGACGGTACATTACTCTATTTATAAGCTGTATATTGCTCTCTCATGTTGATACAGGCCAATGCATTGTCAAATAACAGAACAGCTCTCAGCATCAATATGAAAAAGGCATTCATTACAGATACTGCAATTGATAATTGCATTTGCAGCTGTATATCCATTAATTATGATTCTGGGTTCATCTGAATAATAAGGGAATGCAATACAGTTTTATACAAGTATGAAAACAAAGATAAACTAAGGACCTATAGTTAACTTTGGGTACTTGGAACAGGGGAATGCAATGCAATTTTTGAGAGGATATAAAAGTGGCACGTATTAGCATTACCAATATGGTAATATAAGAATTAGAATTAGAAATCTTATTTTCATTATTTGTCCCTTCTATTGAAATGAGCTTAAAAAAATGGCTATCACAAATAAGGATAGATTTTGTTCTTCACTCAGTGACAGTCGCCTTAAAGAAAAACAATTTCTAAATACTTTATGGGGGTGAAACATCTTTCCTTTTGAAAGGTTGGAGAGTTGAGACTTGGCTATGTGAGTTAGGTAAACTTTTATTCTGAAAGGTCTGCAATTTTAGTCCCCCTTCTCATGAGCCTTGGACCATGGTTTAAATCATGAATGGTTGTTAGTCTGGCGACTGCATCCACCTGAGGCACTCCTGCATAGAATTTATCCTTACGTGCGGGTATTGCCGTATTGATGCTATATGCATTTAAACCCGAGGACTGAGAGGATATGAAGCCATTAATGTTGCTGTATGTTATTCTGGTCAGTCAAATAACACCATGAACTGTAAAGATTGCACAATGAATAATGGAACAACATGGTTGCTCTCAATCTTACCAATGAATTAAACTATATATAGTTTGGTTAAATCAGATTGTTTAATTTCCTCTTTGCCCACATAGCCATAATCCATTTTATGGTCTTTTGCACTGTTGCATGTGGGTGACAACATCCTATTATTTCTTAGATTTTTTGTTTTACAACGGAATCTTTTTGCATTATTGTAATAAAATGTTGTATGTGTGCAGCACATGAGATTAGGAAATTTCTTGGTAAAAATACCACATCTGTTGGTAGAGCTATCGAGAGCATGATTAAGGTTGGCAAAGTGAATTCACAATCAGGATTGGATCTTCCACAGGTTTGTCTCTCATGCTCTACTTTATTCATAGGCTGGATACTGTTTAATTTAAGGCATCTTGTACCTGGTTTTTATTGATGAAATTGCTTTTTTCTTGCGATTAAGAGAAGCGTGACATCTATTTGCTTTTGTAAAACTGAAATGTTGACATTGATGAATAAACCTATATTCATCTGTGATTTTTTTTTTGGTGGGGGTGGAAAAATGTCCATTTTACGAAGGTTAATGTCTTGTATCATCCCACAGTTTTAACTTGAAACACTACTTACAATGGGAAACCAAATTGTTAAACTTTATTAGGGGGTATATTGACCTAGATTTAATAATTTGAGTAGTAAAATGTGTCGTAATTTTGTTTGGGAGATCAGACAAATAAGATGAATTGTTTGTTGTAGTAAACAGACATTTTTTTTCTATTCTATCTGAAAATATTTTAGAACTAATAGAGTTTTTGTTGTTAAATTTTCAGAGAGATGGGATGACCATTCAAGCTGAACGACTCAACTTCCACCGTTATATCTCTCACTTTCGTTCCGTTCATAGGGGTGCTGCTTTTGCTAAGATGCGCACAACATCTGTTAGAAAGTTACTTCCAGAGTATGGGTCCTTCATGTCATTCTGTTTTTATTCCCTTGGTTGCATCGGTTTATCTGTACTGAAACTTCCATGTAGGTCGTGGGGTTTTCTGTGTCCAGTCCATACACCTGATGGAGAGCCTTGTGGTTTACTAAACCATATGACTATCACATGCCGTAAGATATTCTCATGTTCTCTTAAATTTAATTTATCACTGCCCCCTATAAACACCACAACCTCGTTTCATATCCAAAGTCCAGGATTTCTTGCTTCTTTTCTGTCTTTGGCAATATGTTTGTGTGCTTATCTTTTGGGGCACTTAAGTGCTAATTATCTCAACTTCTTATTTTTCTTAGCATCAGTTTGTATTTTGCGTGTACAGGCGTTTCATCATTCTACAACTCAGAAGGGGCAGTTAAGAATTTTGAGACTATAAAATCGTCACTTTCTACTGAGTTGGTTCGTGTCGGAATGAACCCATTGTCGCCGAAGATTGAGCGAACTGGCCCCCCAGCAGTGCTAAATATCCATTTGGATGGATGCATTGTTGGTACTATTCCTTCTGCTAAGATTGAGGAAGCAGTTAATTATCTTCGAACATTAAAACTTCTGGCGCGTTCAGGGGTCTGTTCTCTTATGTTATCATGTTTTTTGTAAACTTGACCCATTCATTGTTTATTTTGCTATCATATTCAATCTCATGGACTCGTCCAAATTCTTAATAGATTCCCGAAGATCTGGAAGTGGGTTATGTTCCCTTAACTCTTGGCGGAGCCTATCCTGGCCTTTACCTTTTCACAAATCCAGCTAGATTTGTTCGACCAGTCAGGAATCTCATTAGTCTACCTGATGGAAAGCAAAATATTGAGCTTATTGGACCATTTGAACAGGCACGTCTCGTATCAGTCTACTTATTTATTTAATAGTTTGCTACCTATATCCCAATAACTTATTTCGTATTTGACATTAGGCGTTTATGGAGATAAGTTGTCCAGATGGTGGGAACGGTGGGAGAAAAGAGATATTTCCTGCAACTCATGAAGAAATCCACCCTACGGCGATTCTCAGTGTAGTTGCCAATCTGACACCTTGGTCTGACCACAACCAGAGTCCTAGGAACATGTACCAATGTCAGGTAGATATTGGCTTTACAATGAGCTATTGTGCATGATGATGGTTACAGCTCTTTTTGGATCAACTAATCTCCTGATTATTCACAGATGGCAAAACAAACCATGGGTTTTTGTGGGCAAGCTTTAAAGTTCCGTACTGATGTAAAAGCATTTCATCTACAGGTTTGTTTTGTGTAGAATAATTAAGTAGTTATCATGGAAGAGTTTTTTTTTTTATGTTGCTTTCACTGTAATTGAATAGGAATATTTCCTATTTTCATGTGGCCTTATATGATTCTTAAGGTGCTTGTATTTTAATTTCTATTGCGGTATTATAGCCAGGTTATTCTCAGTTATTACTAGGTGTAGGCGATCTCTTGCTTTGTCAGTATTGGGACCAGCTGTATCTCACCAATTTCCTGGCAGAACTGATAAATAAATGCCATTTGAACCTTTTTGGTTTCTCATTATATTTTGCAATGTTGTATGGAAATGTTGAGTTGGCAGCATATGTAAGAGAAGACTTCAGGTTAATAAACCATAATTTGGGTCTCCCTCATCAAATTGGTTCTCTGCAGACATGTCTGATGGGACTTTGCCTAAGGGTTATTTGTTGTTATTTGTTAGTGGATTATGGAACATGTCATTAGACAACTATTTCTGATTTCTGACTTCACTCTTCTTTAGAAGGCATGGCATGAAAATAGAATTTAAGCATGCTAGGTCATCTATCTGGTCCATTTTTATACCGTACGTATTTGGTAGCAGCCAAATCCATTCTGCTGGTTGGTTGTGTAATTGACAAAATGACACTTGGGTGAAACTTTTCCCCCAACTTTCGCCAGTTGTTAGAGAACACTGCTCATCAAGTCACCATGTATACTTTCTTTGTTACCCTGCAGACCCCGCAGACACCAATTGTTCGGACAGCTACATATGGCAAATATTTTATGGATGAATTCCCGTCAGGAACAAATGCTATTGTTGCAGTGCTTTCATACACAGGGTAAGGCTTTCAATATAGTATGAACATTTTTGAACTTTGCTTAACAAGATGAAACTGTTGGTGTGTGCTAGTTATGACATGGAGGATGCCATGATTTTAAATAAATCAGCTGTTGATCGTGGAATGTTCCGCGGACATATTTTCCAGGCAAGTTATGCTTCTCTATTTATTACGATCAGTGATATAATTTATCATCTAAATGCAGTTTAGTTTAAAACTACTACATCCGGTCAGAACTGATCCCTCCGGTCGGTGCGTCATATATATCCGACAGGAGGTAGTATTTATTTATCATGGTACCTATGTAGTGCAATCCAAGGAATGCTTAAGTGCCTCACTGCCTTCATTTTATCCAACTTTTCTTGGATCTGGACTATATTATTATTGTCTAACTAAAAAGGGATCTTTCTATGTGACTATGATTAACTTTATCTGAGCCTTGAAAGTTATTATATCCTTTATGAGATTTGCACCTATGCTATTTTTTTTGTTTTCAAATTGCTCTGTTGTCATTAAAAATTTGGAGCTAGTACTGTTAGAGATAACTGTATCTCCTTGTATTCAGTCTCATGCTGTCACCTATCCTATTCTTCAGGCACTAGCCGATACTCTAGGTTAGTTGGCTTTGCTGCACGTTATGCACCACTGGTGTATACATTCACTTGACATGATCAATACACAGTGTCGTTGTGAGCTCTCCACTCTTGTCCAGGGTATCAGACGGGAAATTGTATCCTTCATGGATCCGTTTGCTCCTGTGATTCCTCATCCTCTTCCGCTGCCATGGATGCCAGCTTCTTCGACCTTTTCTCATCCACTGCCTCCCACTCCTCTCCCGATTGTTCCTCCTCTGATCCGATCAGCCACCTGCTCCGTCATGCCTCACAGTCCCCTTCACCAGCCTCTAACCGGCAGTATCGGCTGCGCAGATCTAGATTGTGAACATATGTTCCCATGTCCCCAACACTCTGGATCTTCACGATGCGAATTACACGGTGATGGCGCTTCGATGACACTGTCCTCGGCATGTTTGCTCTGCGCCACCACATCAATCCCAAGTCTCCTCGTTCTGGCGATCTCTAGTGGATCATGATCGACGAAGCATCATCAACTGGTTCTACACCACGATCTCCAAGGAGATGTTCTGGTACAAGTACCAATGCCACACATTTGCCAACATGGCAGTTGAGAGGGTGCCACTAGTTTAAAGCTACAGTTAAAATTTCACAAAAAGGCTTGGTTACCCCTCACTCTCTCGTCCTTTACTTCACTGCTCTCTCTACCTATCTGAATCCGAAATTCCAAATAGATATACGCAGTACATAAATCCAGATGGATATCCACATGAATAGAAAAAGGAAACTGAAAACCTCTTAAAATTATAAATTACCATGGCATCCTTGTCTGACATGTAATAACTCAAGAAAAAAAGAATCAACATGAACTTGCTATAAGGCCAGAAGCATGAACTCGTGCCACTGCGCACAACCCTTTTCTTTTACATGTCACTGGCTGGATCTTGAACCGCAATTAAATTCACTCTGGGAGTGGGACTCAATGAGGAGGCCAGTGCGGGAGAGAAGCAATCAACCGACCTTGACCACAGCTACGCATCACCTTCGACCACGGCGGCTGTTGTGCTGTCGTTTGCTTGCAACGTGCAGTGTCGTTGACGTCAGTGCCCTCCTTGTCACGACTAGCGGCGATATGTCGACTAGATGTGGAAAAGAGCTGAAAGCTCGTTGGTGAAAGGTGAGGTTGGAGGGATCTCCCAATCACATGAAGAGATGGGAGGGAAGGCTCTCTGTCTATGGAATTCATTGGTGGCCTGGTGTTGCGGCATCCTCATTAGAGAAAAGTTGATAATTCAACAATATCCTGTGCTCTAACACTAGTGCCAAAACATGTATAGCTTGAAGTGTTTGTAAATTTTCAATGTACACAGCACATGTATAATGTCTACATTTAAGTACATGGTCGGAGTAGATTGGGAATCTACCCAGGAAAGGAAGATAGAGCGGTCACTGTCTTTTATTCTATATGCTTGAAGTCTGCAGTGGTCTTTGAACCCTTTCTTCCAAGCTTGCAAACTGGGAGTTTCATTGTCAAAGATCTTGTTGTTCCTTTGTCTCCAAATATTCCAGGCAGCTATTACTAGAATTTCCGTGAAGAAATTTAGTTGAGATGCTTGCTTTGACTCTATGATCATGTTGAAGAATGGAGAATTACTGTTCCGTTGAATCTGCAGTCAGTTCCAACATTGTTTGCTGAAGTCACATAGGAAGAACAAGTGCACGACAGTTTTCATCTGGATGTTTTGAAAATTTAATTGAGCAACTAATTTGGAAAATAAATAAATAGAATTAAATAGCTCTTCAGTTTTTGAAAATGCAAAAATAACCCTTTTTCTTATAAACACTTTTTGCAGACTGAGTGCATTGACTTATCAACAAAAAGTAGAGATAATGTTCCAGAAATGTTTGCGAAGAGTGCATTATCAAGGGACACGAGCACTGCCATTGATTCAGATGGTCTTCCTCGGCTTGGAGAGGTTCATATTTATTCATATTAAATTTAGTTAGTTGCTTGTGCAACAATAGCTGTTGAATTTCTTCGCTTGTGGAATTATCCTTACTTGGACATCTATTTTCATGAACAGAAAGTGCATCCATATGATAAGTATTACAGTGTCTATAACAGTCTCACAGGTGCAGTAAGGCCTGTCAGACTTAAAGGCACGGAGCCAGCATTTATTGACTATGTTGCTGTCAGTGGGGCAAGTTCAAAGGGTAGTCTGCAGAAGGTAATACTGCATACAAATACCCTTCTGAAAGTGTTTAGAACTGTCACAGACATGCATTTTTTTTTTTGTTTATCTGAGTTCTTAGAAAAGTGACACAACATTCTCGCATTCTTAAAAGTTTCTACTGGTATTCCTAGTCTGAACTGTCATTGTTTTTTCTTCCGTGTTCATGGTATGTGTTTCACAAGTTCATATTCCTGCAGGCGAATATTCGTTTGCGTCGTGTGAGAAACCCCATAATTGGTGACAAGTTCAGCAGCAGGCATGGGCAAAAGGGTGTTTGTTCACAGTTGTGGCCAGACATTGACATGCCATTCTCTGCAAATACTGGCATGAGGCCGGACCTGATCATTAACCCCCATGCATTTCCTTCAAGAATGACTATAGCAATGCTCTTAGAGTCTATGGCAGCGAAGGTACAAATCTTAGCTTCTCTCATAGCTTGGGAGAAACTCAATTCCTTTTTATCATGTTTGTATCATATTGCAACTTGCACTCTCAAAGATATGTAGTAACCGAATTTAATTTGCAGAAGAAGGATAACTGAATTCAAGTTCAAATTGACACTAAAGAGTTTTTTTACACCGTTAACTCTCCTGTTTCATTTTTATTATGTATGAAAATTACCATACTTTGTTGGCACATTCACACATAGACAGCTGTTAGGATCTTTACTCTTTAGTCTTGCTTGTTTCACCACTGCTTCACTCTATACCAACTTTTTTACCTGTTGCATGAAAACCTAGCTTTTAATTCCATCTCACAGTTTCTTGAATAAAAACTATTTTCAGTAATTCTTACGCCCTCCTTAACATTTTTGTACAAGTTTATAATCTGTAGTTTTATATTTATGTCAGTGTGTGATCCTAGAGATCCTAGAGATGTGTACTACGACGGTGCCTTTTTGTCTGATGATACCTTGGCATTTGTCCTCACAGGCTGGAAGTCTGCATGGAAAGTTCATCAATGCAACACCTTTCGCAAATTCAGTCAAAGAGGAGGATAAAGATCCCAAAGAGAAGGATAAAGATCCCAAAGAGGAGGATAAAGATCCCAAAGAGGAGGATAAAGATCCCAAGACACGTTCAGTCGTGGACGAACTGGGCCCCATGCTTGCATCTTATGGATTCAATTATCATGGAACAGAGGTCCTTTATAGTGGACTTTTTGGCACTGAAATGCAATGTGAGATTTTCATTGGACCTGTTTATTACCAACGTCTTCGTCATATGGTCTCGGACAAATTTCAGGTGAGCAATTGTCTTGTTCTACCAACATTTGGGCATTTATTGATATTTTTTACACCCACTGTAGTCTATTCAGTTGCCCTTTTTTTCTGAAAAATGAAGAAGAAATATTGGGCTATTACTTTCATTCAAACTAGTTAAGATCATTCCTTTTTCTTCTCTCTTTTTTTTTTTCTATATTGGATTGCGAACTCAGGATAGTTTGCCCTCACCTTTAGTACACTGAAACTGTACCGGACCAGTAACCTGAAAGTGTAGTTCACACTCCCTGTACCTTCTGTGTTTAGGAGTTGGGATTCTCACTGATGTCACCTATCCATGTAGGTCCGCACCACAGGTCGTATAGATCAGATAACAAGACAGCCGATAGGAGGAAGAAAGCATGGTGGAGGCATTCGATTTGGGGAGATGGAGCGGGACGCCCTCCTTGCCCATGGGTCTGCCTATCTATTACACGACAGGCTCCACTCCTGTTCGGACTACCATATCGCGGATGTGTGCTCTCTCTGTGGGAGCTTACTGACAGCGACAGTGATCAAATCTGATCCCCAGAAGAAAGCCAAGCGCGAGATGCTTGGACTCCCTACTGTGAGGCCTCAGAAGAACTTCGCGTGCCAGGCCTGCAAAACGAGTAAAGGGATGGAAACCGTGGCGATGCCGTATGTATTCAGATACCTCGCTGCTGAGCTAGCGGCCATGAACATAAAGTTGGAGCTACGGCTAAGCAACAAATCAGAGTTGCCTGCCAGCAAAGAATGACAAACTTCGACGTCCACTGGCAACGTATCATTGGTTCACCAAGGGTTCTTGGCCGGAGAAAGCTGGAACGGAGCCATGGCATGCATGCCCCCAATCTCTATGTACAAGACATAGCAAAATTTTGTTCGAAGAGGGAAGTGCGTTTACTGTCCCAGTTGCATTGTTTCATAGGAAAGAGCCTACTTTTGACCCGCTGATGTAGTGAGATTCGCGCCAGTTCATACATGGGCGTGATGTATCGTTGTAACCACAAAACATCAATGATAATGTGCGTGTTAAATGTCTCATCTTTTTGCACTAGCATGTGGGGATCTCCAGTGCGCGAGTGCCTGTGCCTGGCCCTCTGCTGCGTGGTGGTCGGCTCCAGCAGGGCGGCCGTGACCGGGCCCTCGGTCCGTATGGGACGCTGGCCCTTTGTGAAACTAAACATTACCCCTTATTTGTCATTGTGCATCAGAAAGTGGGCATTTTTTTTTTTTTTTGAGGCGATCAGAAAGTGGGCATGAATCGATTACTTCTGGCCAGCTTGCTTTCTTTGAACTCCATGCCTTCCCTTCAGGTAAATGAACAGATAATCAACTTCAAATAGCAGCAAATGGTGCGTCTCGCGCTCTGAGCCCAAGCATGGAAGCCGGGCCAGGCCGCTTGCGGCGTGACGCAAATTTTTTATATTTTTAATCGATTTTTAATTATATTTTTATTAATAACCGTTCGTTTTCAAAATTTGCAGAACTAGTCGCCCGACAAAGGGGCGATTAGGCCTTGTCGCCCGATCAAAAGGCGATTTATGCCGTAATCGCCCTTTAAAAAGTCGATTAGATGTTGGTGGGGCCTAATCGCCCGGACAGCGGGCGACAAGGGCCTAGTCGCCCTTTCAGCGAATTTTTCATTTTTCAAATTTTTCTGCGTTAACAACTAAGCCTTCCAAATCTAAATTAAAAATACTTTTACACATCTAAAGTCAATGATAATTTTAATGGTGGTGAATAATATGTTGATGCAACCATTTTAACACAGAACAGCCCAAAAGTTGTTAGTAGTTTTAAACTAAAAATCTCTGAATCAGGCTAGCTGTTAAGCGCTAATTGAATTTTTAGACCATCTTAATTTTCTCTAAAAATTAAGAAAAAATTACCTAAATGCATTGTATCCTTAGTAGTACCAATATTTTTTTTAGTGTTAGATTCCATATAAAATATTTAAATTTAAATTTAATTTGAATTTGAAGTTACAAATAACCATAATTTAAAATCTAATTTCAAACTATAACTTTCAGTTTGAGTTAAGAGGAGTCAGATTTTGAAATTAGATTTTAAATTATAGCCATTTGTAACTTCAAATTCAAATTCAAATTCGAATTAAATTCAAATATTTTATATGGAACCTAACGCTAAAAAAATTATATTGGTACTACTAAGGATACAATGCATTTAGGTAATTTTTTCTTAATTTTTAGAGAAGATTAAGCTGGTCTAAAAATTCAATTTGCGCTTAACAGCTAGCCTGATTCAGAGATTTTTAGTTTAAAACTACCAATAACTTTTGGGTTGTTATGTGTTAAAATGGTTGCATCAACATATTATTCACCACCATTAAAATCACCATTGACTTTAGATGTGTAAAAGTATTTTTAATTTAGACTTTGGGAGGCTTAGTTGTTAACGTAGAAAAATTTGAAAAATAAAAAAATCGCTACAGTAGCAAATTCGCTACAGTAGCCTAGGCTAGTCGCCCATTGAAAGGGCGACGACTAGGGTCGCCCGCCGTGCCTCACCAACATCTAATCGCCTTTTTGAAGGGCGATTACGGCATAAATCGCTCCTTGATCGGACGACAAGGCCTAATCGCCCATTTGTCGGGCGACTAGGCGACTAGTTCTGTAAATTTCAAAAACGGACTGTTATTAATAAATATATAATAAAAAAATCGATTAAAAATAAATAAAAATTCGCGTGACGCGGCGCCGGCTTGACTTCCCGAGTCGCAAAGGCCCATTTAGAGGCCCAAAACTGAGTTCATTACGGAAGGCTACAAAGGCCCAACACACATGCGTCCCAGACTCCCAGTCTTCAGAGAAACCCGCAACGGCCCCAGGCCCCCAACTCGTCTCTTTCGCAGCAGCCTCCTCTTCTCCCGCCTCCGCTAGGGCACCACCGCACGCCGCCGCCGCCACCGCCCCCTCCCGCCGCAGCTCGCCATGTCGGACTCCGACGATTACGGTGCGTTCCACGCCCATACTTTTGTGTGCTACTCTACACTGCCCGTTTTGACCAGGCTTTTAACTGACTGGCTACTTGTTTGGCTGCGGTTTTGGTGTGGGTTTAGTGGACTTGCCCGTGTCGGACGAGGAGGACGACGAGGAGTGGGACGATGATTTGGATGATGGAATGGAGGAAGAAAGTGAGGAGGAGGAGGAGAGTGGCGCCTCCCGGAAGAAGAAGGCCGAGCAGCACGCGGAGCAGCTCAGGCGGCTGCAGGAAAAGGTTCGTCTCCGTCCCCTCCGGTTCATGCTCTGTGCTAAGCTGTGTAATCCTCTATTATTATTATTTTATGGAAGAAATCGGAATCGTAAGTTGTTTCATGATCATTGCTGCCAATTGATTCTCGTGCGTGTGCACTGCTCATCTGATGCACACTACACTTATCTGGTTTTCTTTTGGGTGCTTTGCTGATTACATGGGTAGGTGCTAGGTTTGAATTGTGCATTCATGATATTTGTCCCTTGGATTCTATTAAATTGATTCCAATGTGCGGCTACCTTGTTTTTAATCAATATTTGGGTTTGCCTAGTAGCCTGCAGTTATCAAGTATAGCATGTAGATTGGGTAAATTTGTCTGGTTGGCCTTGTTTTCAGTAATTTTAGTAGATCCTGAAAGGTTTGCTATCTTCTGAATAACCATGGAGTCTCAGGAAAACTGATTAATTGGTGTCATCAAGAAGGATAGAGTGACATGGTGCTGCAACCAGTATTAATGCGTACCAAACTCTTCAGAATAAATTAACAAGAACTGATGTATTTTGCCATTCTGATCATTGGTTCTTCTGTAAGAGGTGATAAAAATAATTTACTTCAGCTCCGTCGGGCATAGGTACAGAAGGTTATCTGAAAGGGAAAATGCTACCTCATAAGCTATGTCGTTAAAGAGACTTAGATACATACATTCATTTTTTTCTGGTTCCTCAACTTTGAGTATGGAATGCATCCCCATTCACTGCTTCACCTGCACAGCAGTTGCATCATATGTCCATGGAGTTACACTGTCAACCCCATGGCTTTAACCTTCACCTGACCCTTTGTCATTCAATGTGGAAGATTGCATTGCCAGACATTTGGTCCCTCTAGAACAGCTTGCCAGTTTGTTGATTGGTCTATTGACTGTGACTGGCTATACGATAAATGGGTTATTCGAAGACATGATTTTGGCTGGCCTTAGTGTTCTGCTTATGAAATTCTTTGCTGGAGGCCTGAACTGTGTTGAGTATGATTGCAGAAGTTGTCATCAGGAACACAATCTGACTCTCAATTTTGTTTACCTGATTAGTTAATGTCTCATTCATCATGGTGCAAGCGTCACTGCTGGTTGATCCTGAAATTTATGTTCTTCTTTGCTGTAGGATCCTGAGTTCTATAAATATTTGGAAGAGTGTGATAAAGAGTTGTTGGAATTTGATGATGATGAAATCAAGGTAAGGAAAAGTGTAATTTTCTTTCGCTTCAATAGGAGCATATGAGTTGAATCACTGTTGAAAATTATGTAGGATGATCAAGAATCTCGTGGTGGTGGTGATGATGAGGATGAACCTAGTTCTGTGCGTAAGGAGGTTTTGAAGCAAAGTGTGAAACCTATTACAATGGAAATGGTTGATTCCTGGTGCGATGGAGCGGAGGATGGGAAGATAGGTTCTATCCGATCTATTCTTCAAGCTTTTCGGAAAGCCTGTCATTATGGTGAGGACCAAGGGGACAATTCAGCTCCAAAGTTCAGTGTCATGTCTGGCAGTGTACTGGATAAAGTCATGCACTTTGTTTTAAAACACATGGATAGAATCCTTCGCGAATTACTTAGTGCTCCGAGCTTTGGAGGGAAGAAAGAGACAATTAGTGAGCTAATGATGACTAAATCGTGGAAGAAGCATGGTAATCTAATGAGGATATATCTTGGCAATGCTCTACATATGATAACAGAGATGACTGATGAGCAAATGATAGCATATACTATACACCGTGTCAGAGCATCGGCTGTTTTCCTGGCAGCTTTCCCTTCTCTTCTGAGGAAGTATGTTAAGGTGCGTAGCTTACACCTTTTACTACTAGGTTGCAGTTGCTTTCTCCATTATTCTGATCTTCATGTGCCGAGCTTTCTATTTGCTTATGTTTGCATGCACCAATAATAGGCTCTGCTGCATACCTGGGCTAGAGGACGTGGTGCAATGCCCCTTGTTTCATTTATGTTCCTTCGAGACCTGTGCATTCGATTAGGTTCAGATTGCCTGGACACATGCCTCAAGGGTATCTACAAGGCTTATTTGGTGAACTGCAAATTGTCCAAAACTATAAGTGGATCAAAACTGCAGCACATTCAATTCCTTGGAAATTGTGTTAGAGAATTGTATAGTCTGGATCCACAAAGTGCATATCAACATGCTTTTGTTTTCATCCGTCAACTGGCAGTTATCCTTAGAGGAGCTCTTACTGAACGAGGACCAAAGGTATTTGCTATTGAACTCATTGTCATTCCCTTGAATTTCATGATTATTTATGAGCTGACGGAGAGCTATATTATTCTTGTTTTATGTTTGAAAGTCAGCCAAAGATAAAAAGCAGAAAGAAATTAGCAAGTCGGCGAAAAAACAAATGGAGGTACTATTCATCCTGCTACCTCAAGTCTTCAATCACTTTTCTGATATTGTATAATATTCCATTCTGACACACTTGATTCGTATTGCTGTTCTTTGAGTATTTCCCTTGTATTTGACATGTCATTCTTGCCTCCCTTATATTGAGAGCAACCCAATTATTTAAAATGCTAAAGATTTTCTTTCCTTGTTGATTGGATGCTATTTATCATACACTTGAGCGATGTTACTATGTCTCTGACTGATGCTGAATTGACCTTGATCTTTTGCAGAAATCTTACCAAAGAGTTTATGATTGGCAATACATATTCTGTCTTGAGCTATGGACAGGTGTTGTGTGTGGTTGTAGTTCTGAGGAGGAATTCCGACCTCTGGCTTATCCGCTGACCCAGATAATACATGGCGTGGCATGTCTCGTGCCTAGTGCACGTTACTTCCCTGTACGCCTTAGGTGTGTAAAGATGCTCAATTGCATTGCCGAAGCCACTGGTACCTACATTCCGGTGTCGTCCCTGCTGCTTGATATGCTTGAAATGAAAGAGCTTAGAGAACGTCCAGATGGAGGTGTGGGCAAAGCAGTGAATCTATTCAGTGTTAAACAGGTGTAACTTCTTGTACTTTAACATTTTTTACAGAACATACCATATGAAGAAGTTGATAACAGTCCTCTTCTCTGGCAGGTGGACAAGAAAACAGTGAAGACACGTGCCTTCCAAGAAGCATGCATCTATTCTGTGGTTGATGAACTGGGAAAACATATGGCCCACTGGAGCTACTCTATTGCCTTCTTTGAGATGTCTTATATTCCACTTGTTCGGCTTCGAAACTTTTGCAAAACCATTAAGGCTGACAGATTTCGGAGAGAGATGAAGGATCTAATCCATCAGGTTTGCTAAGCACATGTATAGGAATTCATAATTTTTGTATTTAGTTCATTGCATGTTTGATAATATTTATCACATCTCTGATACCAGATTGAGGCCAATGTTGAATTCATGAAGTCAAAACGTGCAGGGATTTCATTTTCGCCTAATGATCCAGCTGTAGGGTCGTTTCTACAGGCATGCGACCTCCTACTTGTTTTTGGCTTTGCTTTTAGTACATACCTTATTTTTACTGCTCTTATGTCATCATGTCAACTTGTAATATTCATTTCCCAACAGGCCGAGAAGGAAGAACGGTCCAGTCCTCTCTCGAAATACGTTGCTACTCTACACCAGAGAGCTCAGGATAGGATGGATGCTCTGGACGAGACAAGGTTGGTTCCATCTGTTTACTAGCCTCATATAACAAACAAATACCCTTCACAAGAATATTGCATTGTGTTTACTTTGTGATTGCATATAATTAATGGCATTTGCCTTACTAATTGGCTCTTCCCGACCAGTGTCATTGTGGGCGCGGAATCCTCAACCTTCTCACGGAGGTTATCAGAAGCACAGAAGCAACATGATGAGATGGATGATGATGAAGGCACCATTGCTTTCAGTAAGAACCTCTTGGCTGAAAAGAAGAAACCCAAGTATGTTCCAACTTTTTTTCTTGCTTTCTTTATTCGTTCCTTCCTTTCTTGTTGTGGATTTGGAAAGCACATTTATACCTTCACTCGGTGTGCAGAACCGTGAAGGAGAAGAGCAAGAAGCGGGACCGTGAGCATGATGATGAGGAGGATCTGGTTGAGGATTTGGTACTGAGCTCAGACGAGGAAGAGGATGACGAAGGTAATGATCAAGAATCAGATGAGGATGGGTCCGTCCCGGTCGAAGATGACAGTGACGAAGACTTTGTAGACCCGGACAGTGAGTATAAGAAACAAAAGAAGGCGAAACTGAAGAGACGGAACAAGCACCAACCAGCGAGCAAGGCACCCTCCAAGATGAAAAGGAAGCCACATCCCAAGAAGAAGGCGAAGCATTAGTTATGCTTGGTAGGAGTAGAACTTGGCAAAGATTTTTGGCAGAGTGGTATACTGGCAAACATGTAAGACATTTTCCTGTTCAGGAAAACTTGTTTTCTTTTCAGGAAAGTTCAGTTGTCTTTTATCTGTCATTTCCCTGAATCTTCTTTATTGCTATTATTTATATATGTTTGCTCGTTCAACTTGGGTGGTATTGTATATGTTTGTTATGTATAGACTTAACTGCCGAATACTATAACAGAAATTGACTCAGAATTTTCTGTGCTGAATATGAGAACTGATCATATGGAACAAAAGAACCTATATTATTTCCGATGAAATCTTGGATTTTTCCCTTTCTTGCCATTGCAAGTTCAGGTGAGGGGGCCCGCCCGACTGTTTATGAGATTGTGAGCAAACAAAATTCCCGACGCGACAATGATAATGGGCAATACTAGTTTAGCCATTATTTTAAGCTTATATCAATATTATGTTAATAGCTCCCCCTTTCGAAGTATTTTTTGCTCAAACAAGCTTGTTGGGCACTACAGCAGCAGTTGACAACTTGAAATAGAACGAAGGGGCCGTACGCGCCAAACCGAACCGTGTGGGCCCGGCCCACATCCCGCCGTCGCCATGACTTCGACGGCTTAATCCGCCTCCATCTCGTGCTTAGCTTCTTAATCGGAACCCAGATCGCAAGCTTAGACGAGACGACCTCTTAATCCAGCCCCTTCCGTTCATTAAACTCATCTCGCAACAAGCCAGAAGCAGAGTTCCAAACGCGCGCGTCACGTTCAGCCCGTCTCTCTCCCGAAGCAGCGTGGTAGGGCAGGCATGCACTCGTTGTTCCGACGCGGCAAGGCGCCGGCGGCCGACGGGGCCGTGCCGGCGCCGATGCCGATGCCGATGCTGACCTTCCCCGGAAAGAAGGCGCTGCCCTTCGCCGGCGACACCTCGGCCGCGGAGAGGGACGCGGACCTCCCGTCCCTGATGCTCGCCCGCGCCCACGTCGTCGCGCTCGCCGCCTCGGACAGCGCCGCCGGCAAGAAGCAGCAGGCCAGCACCACGGTGACCGCCGGCGAGCTCCGCAACTACCTCCGCCACATCTACGCGTCGGAGATGAAGGGCGCGTCAAGGCACCAGCTGCTCCGCTTCGCGTGGCGCGACGCCGGCTGGCCCCCGGGCGCCGTGAGCGGGAGCAAGAAGACGTCGTGCTCCTCCTCGTCGTCGTCGTCGTCGGCGGCGGCGGGGCAGGGGCACACGTCGCTGGCGACGGAGCATGCGGTGGCGCTGTTCGCGCTGGCGGCGGAGCTCGCGCGCGCCGCGGCGGAGGAGGACAGGCGCGGCGCCGACGGGATACGGCGCGCGTGCCGGGCGCTCGCCGACGCCGCCGGCGCGCTGAGCGCGGCGACGTCCAAGGGGCGCGGCGCGGCCGAGACCAGCGGGCTGTGCCACATGACGGACGAGTGCCTCGCGGCGTTCGAGCGCCTGATGCTCGCGCAGGCCCTCGAGTGCTACTTCGAGCTCGCCGTCGCCGGAGGCAAGCCGCCGGCAGTGTGCGCCAAGATCGCGCGGCAGGTGCGTATACTCGTAATCATGATTCATAAAAAAACATCTAAGCGAAATAATGCACTAACTATGCAAGTTTTTGAAACATAAAACACGGTAATAAGTTACTTGTTGCTCTATGTATAACCTTTTCAAAATCACGGCAATGTCGAGGAGATTCAGATTCTGCATTGCGAGTGAGAAGTATCCCAGTATGGACAACCTGGTCAAGTCCACGCACCAAAATAAATTTAAAGGAAAAAAATATGTTTTATCCATGCAACAAGCAGTTTCCTGTCAAGCTATGCTCTGGCAAATTGCCAGCATGAATACTGTCGAGAAAACGATCGTCGCCATTTGTAATAATTTTTTTCTGATTCCCTTCTTCTCACCGCGTTTTGCAGGTAAGCCTCGACTACCAGCAGGTCTCCATCGCTCTGGACAGCCTTCACCAGCAGCCGATCGACAAGTCGTGGGCGCCGCACGCGCAAGCTAAGTCCGCCTACTTCCGCGCCGAGGCCTGCCTCCTGCGCGCGCGGGCGCTGCGCGACGAGGGCGCCGGCTGCGTCGGCGAGGCAATCGCACGGCTGCGGTACGCGACGTCGGCCGTCCTGGACGGCTCCGTCGGCAAGGCCGCGATCAAGAAGTCGGCGCAGCCGGTGCGGGACGCCGCGGCGTGGCTCCGGCGAGAGGTGGAGGCCGAGCTGGCCGCCGCCGAGAAGGACAACTGCCAGGTGTTCTTCGAGCGCGTGCCGGCCGCCGACGCGCTCCCCGCGTTGCCGGGGCTGTCGGAGCCGCTGGTGCGGCCGACCGCGGTGGAGAAGGTCGTGAGTGACCCCGACTACTAGGCGGCCTTGGCGATAGAGAGACGGAGCGCCGGCGCCGACTACTCGACATTGACACACTCTACCATGGAGACGGTTAACGATTTTTTTTTTTAATTCATGTTGCATATGTGCATTGTTTGTTCCGCTGATCAAGCGCGAATCCAATCGTGTGCTCTGCCCAACGGTTTAGCCATGATTTGTGAATGGTTCCATTTTTCTTGAGAGTGTGCTCGTTTTTCATCGTTATACAGAAAAATCTGCTCATAAATAATTGTCCAACCTCGTTAATACAAGAAATAAACACCAATCTAGGGAACCACTGTACAAAGCCCATCCACTACCAAAGTAACTAAGTTCACGAAATATACCATCTTCTGTAATCTAAAAAGGTCAGTGAAAGGCAGCAACACACCATATGCATACTCAAGCCATAATTTGCTAAAATTAGCATAAATATGTGAAACACAAACTTTGCAACCTCATCAGCATAAGAAGGTAAATTATTACGAGTAATGTGATATATATAAATATATATATAAGGTTTCCTTATAATCTTCGAGACTGAAGACAGCAGCGAATTGCTCGTTTCATGCCTGTATCTATTGAAGCCAACTCATGCAGTTAAAAAATGATAATGCTGATGATAAGGGCCACACTTCAAGCAATCTCATTCCTCAAACCCAGTAAGGAAATTAAATGTGAGATGATCCATCACCACTCCACCTCTCATACCGAGCGCACCATTGCCAGCCCCACAGATGAACACTAAGGTGCCGCCGAAAGAAATGAATATCTAGTGTAAGTCTAAATTTTTTCCTAAATAGTACAGAATTCCTGCTCCAGCGATCAACATAAATCTCATATGCAAGTTTCGGCAATGAAGACGAATATCTTTTGATGAAACGCTCATTGGATTGGGTCCAGTAATCTGTGCCACCATGGGATGTACTTATTATTTACCACCAGATGACATTAAAAAAAAACTGTAAAGGGAGTAAATACCCTGTCAACGATTCTGGAACAAATAAGGAAACAATTTATAACACAAGCAACAATAAACAGAAGAAACATGAATTTCGCTGTAAGGATATTATCACCTTTCTTATTGAGAATGCATATATACTGACATCCTGGGTGTATTATCAGGCACAGAATACAAAATGATTCATCCATTGCATTCTTTCTTAAGGAAACGATGTTTTCCAGGGAGAGATTCCAAATTTTCCTGGTATTCCGTCTTCGAGGAAAGTGATACCAAAATTGAAGCAGTGGAAGCTTCAAGTGAGAAGTTATTCTCATCAATCCTGACGAGGTAAGCCCCAGCCCGGCTCAAGTCACCCCTGAGCAATAAACTTCTAGCTACAGAATTAAGCATGCGTGAGTTTGGAGCACACCCCATTTTCTCCATTTCTAAAAACATCATGTCTGACTCTTCCAGCAAACCTACTTTTATGAGATTCTTCACCATTACGCTGTAGGTCACCACATTCGGCGCTCAACCATTGTCTGAGATAGCAGCAAACAAATTCATGGCATCGTCCTTTCTTCCGACTTTGAACAATGCATCAATCATAATATTGAAGGTGGTAACATGAAGCTGAAGATCCATACAACGTAGGCTCTTCAAAATTCTAAGTGCATCAGCAACACAGTTACTTTTACAGAGTCCATCAAGAACTATGTTGTAGGTAGTAATATCCAAAAATATTCCACAGTTAACCATCTCTAGATAAAGCTCCTTTGCAGCAACAGTCCTTCCGGTTTGAAATAACCCCTGCAGCAGTATATTGAAGGAAACAGCATCCGCCTTAATACCCTTGCTCAACATTTCCTTGAAAAGGGCTAACCCATCCTCTGTCATTCCTTTCTTACAATAGCCGTTAAGCAACGTATTGTAGGTAACACGATCAGGTCTCAAGCCAATTGAAACCATATCTGTGAGTAGCTTCATTGCTTCATCCATCCTTCCATCCAAGCAATATCCATTTATTAGTATACTATATGAAAAAACATCAGGCGTTACACCTACAACTACCATCAGGTCAAAGAAGTTCTGGGCTTCTCGGACCCTTCCTTGCAGAGATTCCTCATAATTGTGCAGAAGAACACCGCATCGGGATGGATGCCTTGATTAACCATTTCAAAAGTTAATTCCTCAGCCTTGTCCCATTTTCCACAGGTACAAAGACCATGAATTAGGGAGCAAAAAACAGTTATGTCAGGAGTGGATCCATCTTCGATCATCTGACTGAATTGGAACATAGCATCATCAACTCTGCCTGTCTTGCATAATCCATCTATGATCGTTCCATAGCTGACTACATCAGGGCTCAATCCTTGCCGCCGCATTTTTGTAAATATAAGCAGTGCCTTATCAACCATTTGCCGTTTAGTGTATCCATGTATCAGTATATTGAAGACACGAAGATCAAAGGAAATACCGTCTCGAACCATCAAATCTAGAAATTCATGCATATCAGCTAGAGCTCCATTAGCAGCATACCCATGAAGCATAGTTTTGTAGGTCAGGGGACTGGGTCTTGGACCCCTGTGGATCATAGAGTCAAAAATTTTCCTAGCTTCCGTGCATCTTTGTTTCTTGCAAAGATGGTCTATCACTGTAGTACAAGTGACAAAATTTGGTCTGTGACCATGTCTGGACATTTCCTCAATAATCCTAGCAGCCTGTTCCGAGAGTCCTAAACAGCAATACCCATGAATTAGACTGGTATATGTGGTGCAGTCAGGCGCAATGCCCTTTTCAGACATTTCGTGTAGAACTGCCTCAGCCTTGTCCATTGCTTGAGCCTTGCACAGGCCATTAATCATAGAGCTGTAAGTCACAATATTTGGCAAAATTCCGTGATCCAACATTTCTTGAAACAGGCTGTAAGCCTTGCCCACCTCACGCTCTTTAAAGAATCCATCAACGACAGTGGTATATGACACCAAATCTGGCCGGCAACTGTCTCCATGTTCATGCATCAAGTGCAGCAGCTCCAGGGCTTCTTGACTCCTTTTGTCATCACAGAGCCCCTTGAGAAGAATGTTGTAGGAGATAACATCAGGCATGCAGCCAAACTCCTGCATTCGACGGAGAGCCAAGTCCGTTGCGTCACTCATCCTCTTGACACTACAGAGGCCCTTAACTAGTTGATTGAGGACAAGGATGTTCACCCTCCAACCCGACTTAAGGATCTTACCGAAGATAGCAAATCCGAGGTCCAAGCGGTCCAAGCAGCAGCAGCAGCCGATGACAATACTGTAGGTGAATATGCTGGGAGCTACTTTGTTGCCGCCGGCTCGAGCCATACGGTTGAAGAGCGAGACGACGAGCTCAGGGCCATCGCGCACGGAGGAAGAGGATTTCGGCCCCGCGCGCGCAAGTACAGTGAGGAGCATGTTGAGGGCGAACTGTGAGGCCGGCCTGGCTTGAGGAAGCAATTCGTCGAACAGTTGGAGCGCATCCTCGGGGCGGAGGCTCCCGGAGTGGAAGCGTTCCACAATGACCTGCTCCAGCTCCAAGCAGGGCCGAAGGCCCGTGCGCACGTCCGTCGCGGCCGCGGCCGCGGAGAGCCCACAGCGCGCGGCCATTTGTGGGAGACGAGAGGAAATCATGGCCGCCTATGCGTCCGCCTCTCAGCTGCACTTCGCAAACAGGAGACCGGCGGATGTCGTGTGCCTGGCGGCGCATTTTGGCGGGCGACGGCGGATGGAAGTACGGAATGCGAGATTGCATGCTGGTGGGCCGTGGCACTCGATTTGAATGGACCAAAAATTGTATGACAGGCCTTCATATACCAAGCATTCAACAACCTGAATTAAGACCAGATATTTTGAATTCATACCGCTGAATATATTTTAAACTCTGAATCAGATCCGGAGATGTAGGGCAAGCATGAATGAAAACGAATTAGTCATTCCAGATTTTCTTTGATGTTATTATGACAACATAATTAGTGTAGTTGCACCGATTTTCTGATAACGTCAACAAAAGAAATGTGAAATGCAGAAACCATTCGTGAGAAGTACTCCCTCCGTTAGTCAGTTTCCTGTCAAAGAGATCTGAAGGAGCCTGTCAAAGTCTAGGAGCCAAAAGAAATCTGAAGGAAAAATACAATAAGCAGTTTCACGTCAAGCTACGCCCGGCCTGCAAATTGCCAACATAACTAGATGTCGCAGAAACCATCGTCGCATGGTCGATGGTCCGCAACTCCGCATCGACATCAAACCGTGCGATATGTTTTTCAAATTTCCTTTGGCTCGCCGCGTTTTGCAGGTCAGTCTCGACTACCAGGGCAGCAAGTCTCCATCGCTCTCGACAGACTTCACCAGCAGCCACACCCACCCGATCGACAACGACGACAAGCGCCGCACGCGCAGGCGAAGGCCGCCTGCTTCCACGCCGAGGCATGCGTGCCTCCTGCTCACGCGGGCGCTGCGCGACCAGGGCCCCGGCCGCGTCGGTGGGGCTGTTGCGCAGCTGCGGTACGCGCTGTCGTCCGTCTCGGACGGCGCCGTCGGCAAGGTCGCGATCAAGAAGTTGGCTTAACCTAGCCGTCCGGTGTGCGACGCCGCGGCGTGGCTCAGGCGGGAGTTTGAGGCCGAGCTGGCCGCCTCCGAGAAGGAGAATTGCCAGTCGTTCTTCGAGCGCGTGCCGGCCGCCGACGCGCTCCCCGAGGAGTCGACATTGACACACTCTGCCATGGAGATGGTTAACTTATGTTGCATATATGCATTGTTTGTTCCGCTGATTAAACTGCAAATCCAATCGTGTGCTCTGCTCAACGGTTTAGCCATGATTTGTAACTGGTTTCATTTTTTTTTCAGTGTAATCGCTTTTCATCGTTATACAGAAAAGTCTGCTCATAATTAATTGTCCAACCTCGTCAATACAAGAAATAAACACCAATCTAGGGAACCACAGTACAAAGCCCATCCACTACCAAAGTAACTAAGTTCACGAAATATATCATTTGTAGGATAAACAAATCTAAAAAGGTCAGTGAAAGGCAGCAACACACCATATGCATACTCATGCCATAAATTGCTAAAATTAGCATAAATATGTGAAACACTAACTTTGCAACCTCGCCAACATAATAAGGTAAATTATTACAAGTAATGTGATATTAAAAAGGTTACCTTATAATCTTCAAGACTGAATACAGCAGCGAATTGCTCGTTTCATGCCTGTATCTATTGAAGCCAACTCATTCAGTTGAAAAATGAATAACGTTTATGATAAGAGGCCACACTTCAAGCAACTTCATTCCTCAAACCCGAAAAGAAAATTAAGGGTGAGATGATCCATCACCACTCTACCTCTCATACTGAGCGCAGCATTGCCAGCCCCACAGATGAACACTAAGTTGCAACCAAAAGAAATGAATAACTAGTGTAAGTCCAAAAATTATTCCTAATAGTACAGAATTGCTGGTCCAGCGACCAACATAAATCTCATGTGCAAGTTTCGGCAAAGAAGACGGAGATCTTTTGATGAAACACTCGTTAGATTGGGTCCAGTAATCTGTGCCACCATGGGAATGTACTTATTTTTTACCACCAGATGATATTTAAAAAAAAAAACTGTAAAGAGAGTAAATACCCTGTCAACAATTCTGGCACAAATAAGGAAACAGTTTTATATCACAAGCAACAATAAACAGAAGAACCATGAATTTCGTTGTAAGGATATTATCACCTTTCTTATTGAGAATGAGTATATACTAATATCCTGGGTGTATTATCAGGCACAGAATAGAAAATGATTCATCCATTGCGCTCTTTCTTAAGGGAACGATATTTTTGAGGAAGAGATTTCATATTATCCTGGTATTCCGTCTTTGAGGAAAGTGATACCAAAACTGAAGCAGTGGAAGCTTCAAGTGAGAAGTTATTCTCATCAATTCTGACGAGGTAAGCCCCAGCCCGGCTCAAGTCACCCTTGAGCAATAAACTTCTAGCTACAGAATTAAGCATGCGTGAGTTTGGAGCACACCCCGTTTTCTCCATTTCTAAAAACATCATGTCTGACTCTTCCAGCAAACCTACTTTTATGAGATTCTTCATCATTACACTGTAGGTCACCACATTCGGCACTAAACCATTGTCTGAGATAGCAGCAAACAAATTCATGGCATCGTCCTTTCTTCCGACTTTGAACAATGCATCAATCATAATAGTGAAGGTGGTAACATGAAGCTGAAGATCCATAGAACGTAGGCTCTTGAATATTCTAAGTGCATCAGCAACACAGTTACTTTTACAGAGTCCATCAAGAACTATGTTGTAGGTAATAATATCCAAGTATATTCCACAGTTAACCATCTCTAGATAAAGCTCCTTTGCAGCAACAGTCCTTCCGGTTTGAAATAACCCCTGCAGCAGTATATTGAAGGAAAAAGCATCCGCCTTAATACCCTTGCTCAACATTTCCTTGAAAAGGGCTAACCCATCCTCTGTCATTCCTTTCTTACAGGAGCCGTTAAGCAACGTATTGTAGGTAACACGATCAGGTCTCAAGCCAATTGAAACCATATCTGTGAGTAGCTTCATTGCTTCATCCATCCTTCCATCCAAGCAATATCCATCTATTAGTATACTATATGACACCACATTAGACGTTGCACCTACACCTACCATTAGGTCAAAGAACTTCTGTGCTTCTAAGACCCTTCCTTCTTTGCAGAGATTCCCCATAATTGTGCTGAAGAACACCGCATCGGGATGAATGCCTTGATTAACCATTTCAAAAGTTAATTCCTCGGCCTTGTCCCATCTGCCACAGGTACAAAGACCGTGTATTAGAGAGCAAAATACATTTATGTTAGGAGTGACTCCATCTTCGATCATCTGACTGAATTGGAACATAGCATCATCAACTCTGCCTATCTTGCATAATCCATCTATGATTGTTCCATAGCTGACTACATCAGGGCTCAATCCTTGTCGCCGCATTTTTGTAAATACAAGCAGGGCCTTATCAACCATTTGTCGTTTAGCGTATCCATGTATCAGTATATTGAAGACACGATAATCAAAGGAAATACCATCTCAAACCATCAAATCTAGAAATTCATGCATATCAACTAGATCTCCATTAGCAGCATACCCATGAAGCATAGTTTTGTAGGTCAGAGGACTGGGTCTTGGACCCCTGCAGACCATAGAGTCAAAAAAATTCCTAGCTTCTGTGCATCTTTGTTTCTTGCAATGATAGTCTATCAGTGTGGTACAAGTGACAACATCTGGTCTGTGACCACGCATGGACATTTCCTTAATAATTCCAACAGCCTGTTCCGAGAGTCCTAAACAGCAATACCCATGAATTAGACTGTTATATGTGGTGGAGTCAGGCGCGATGCCTTTTTCAGACATTTCGTGTAGAACCGCTTCAGCCTTGTCCATTGCTTGAGCCTTGCACAAGCCATTAATCATAGAGTTGTAAGTCACAACATCTGGCGAAATCCTGTGATTCAACATTTCTTGAAACAGGCCGTAAGCCTTGCCCACCTCACCCTCTTTTAAGAATCCATCAACGACAGTGCTATATGACAGCAAATTTGGCCGGCAGCTGCCTCCATCTTCAAGCATCATGTGCAGCAGCTCCAGGGCCTCTTGACTCTTTTTTTTTCATCACAGAGCCCCTTGAGAAGAATGTTGTAGGAGATAACAGTAGGCATACAGCCAAACTCCCGCATTCGACGGAGGACCAAGTCCATTGCGTCACTCGTCCTCTTGACACTACAGAGGCCCTTAGCTAGTTGATTGAGGGCATGGATGCTCATCCTCCATCCCAACTTAAGGATCCTACCGAAGACGGCAAAGCCGAGGTCCAAGCGGTGCACGCGGCAGCAGCAGCCAATGACAATACTGTAGGTGGTCATGCCGGGAGCCACCTTGTTGGGGCTGGCTCGAGCCATACGGTTGAAGAGCGAGACGACGAGCTCGGGGCCATCGCGCACGGAGGAAGAGGATTTCGGCCCCGCGCGCGCGAGTACAGTGAGGAGCATGTTGAGGGTGAACTCTGAGGCCGACCTGGCTTGAGGAAGCAATTCGTCGAACAGTTGGAGTGCGTCCTCGGGGCGGAGGCTCCCGGAGTGGAAGCGTTCAACAATGACCTGCTCCAGCTCCAAGCAGAGCCGAAGGCCTGTGGGCACGTCCGTCGCGGCCGCGGCGGCGAAGAGCCTACGGCGCGCGGCCATTTGTGGGAGACGAGAGGTAACCATGGCCGCCTGTGCGTCCGCCTCTTGGCTGCTAGGAGCAGCACCTCGCAAAGGGGTTAGCGGCGGATGGATGTCGGATGGCGTGTGCTTGGCGGGGCATCTGGCGGGCGACTGCGAATGGAAGTATGGAATGCGAGATTGAATACTGGCGAATGAGTGATTGACTGGAGGCGGCTTTGCGACTGCGAGCTGTTGAGCAAGACGGTGCTTTCGATACGGACGACTGGACCCTTCAGAACGGCGTCTTCTCGCTCTCACGGTCTCACCTGACCTGCGGTCACTGTGCGTAACGGCCGAAATGAGTTCTGTTTGTGTAAACCTGCTTTAGTTCCAGGTATCCGTGGATTCTGTTGTGTTCTTTTGCGCAATTTGACCAACTGATTCTTACATTTTCGTATTGGATGAGCACCTAAACTGAATTGTAATACGGTAGTTTACTTAGCGTATCGTGCATGATCTCTTGGCCCTCCTATCCCCACGGTGGTGTTTCTATAAACCGGTTCGGGTTAGATACGGAAGGTGCCTAGGCCTCCGGCCTATATATGTAACTCAACTATGATCGATCAATGCATCGCGTGATTTCCTACGCTATCATGGTATCAGAAGATTACGATTCTGCAAACCGCTTCCGCTATACCTAGCCGCCGCCGCCGCTAGTTTCCCCATACGCCGTTGATGGCCGACGAGACTGAAGCCGAGCGCCTCGCCGCCGCTCGCCAGGCTCTTGTCGCTCGCGTCGCTGCGCTTTCCGATGAAGAACTCCAGGAGGCTGCCCGTCTCGTCGCTGAGCGCCAAGAGGCCGCTCGCCTTGAGGCTGAGCGCCAGGCCGTCGCTCGTATCGACGCCGAGCGCCGCGAGGAGCAGGCTCGCGCCATGGTGATCGCCGCGCAAGCTGCCGCCGCCACTGCCTCGCTGCATGCCTAGGCCGTGGCGGTTCTGAACATCAAAGCTTTGGTTCCGGTCGTCCTCGACCGCGCCTCGTCCCACTACACTCGATGGCGTGCTCTTCTCCTGAACACCCTTGAGAAGTACACACTTTAGGACCACGTGCTCTCCGATGACGATCTTTCCCATGACGATGCCTGGAAGCGCATGGACGCCACGGTCCTCTCGTGGCTCTACGGCTCCATCACCCCTAGCTTGTTGAGGTGGTGATCTCCCGTGAAGAATCCCCCCCCCCCCCCCCCCGGCGCGCCTTGTCTGGCTTGGGTTGGAGCGGCAGTTCGTTGGCAATCGAGAAACTCGAGCCCTCCACCTCGACGCCACGTTCCGCACCTTCGTCCAAGACGATTTGCCCGTCATCGACTACTGCCAGAAGTTCAAGTCCATGGCCGATCAACTCGCCGCCCTCGAGGAGCCCGTCCGCGACCGCACGCTTGTCCTCAGCATCATCCGCGGGCTCAACGAGCGTTTCACCTATATGGCGCCGCTCGTCGCACGGCAACGCCCGTTCCTGACATTCGCCGACATCTGCGCTGATCTTGAAGTCGAGGAGCTCAACATGAAGGTTCGGCAATCCACCGCCCCCCCATGCTCTGGCGGCCTCCACGTCTCGTTCGCCTCCGACTCCATCCCCGACTACGGCTTCTTCCTCAACCTCGCCGTCGCCCTTGCCAGCTCCTCGTAATGGCGGCCGCCGCACCCGTCGCGGACGACGTCAAGGCCAGCAACAGCAGGGCGCCGGTCATGGGCCAAACTCTGCTCCGCGTCCCTATCCAGGCCCGTTTGGATGGCCCACGCAGTACAATCCTCTGACCGGCCACTTCCAGGTGTGGGCCGGCCAGATGGATCCGCGGCAGGCCGTTCCCTCTCGTCCACCCGCGGCCCACCATCCGATGCAGCAGCAGGCCCGCGGCGACTCGCTCCCTCAACAGGCCTTCTTCGTCGGACTGCAGGCTGGGCCTATCTACGGGCTCCCGCAGGTCGCTCCTCCAGCCTTTCAGCAGGCCGCCCCGCAAGGTTTTCAGCAGGCCGCCCCGTCAGGCTTCCAGCAGCCGGGCCTGGTGCAGCACCCCAGTGGGCTGTACTGGGACCAGAATGCCCTAGCCTCGGCGTTCAGCACGATGACCCTATAGCAGCCGCCGTCGACGGAATTTTACATGGACACTGGTGCTGAAACACACATGACATCAAACTCCGGTACTCTTTGCACTTCTCACCCTCCATCTCTTTCCACTCCCTCCCATATCGTTGTTGGTGATGGTTCTATTTTGCCTGTCACTAGTATTGGTTCTCTTTCTTTTCCATCCGCTCGGGGTGCCCTTCACCTTAATAATGTTCTTGTTTCCCCTCAGTTAATTAAGAACCTAATTTCTGTTCGTCAATTCACTATAGACAATCACTGTTCTGTTGAATTTGACCCTTATGGCTTTTCTGTGAAGGACCTCCAAACCCAGAGCGTGATCGTCAGGTGCAATAGTTCTAGTACCTTGTACCCTCTTCTGTCGTCGGTGTTTCGCCCCCTAGCATTGTCGGCTGGCTCCGCTTCCTCCACACTTTGGCATCGGCGTCTCGGCCACCTTGGTCATGAAGCTTTGTCGCGTTTAGTTTCTTCTTCCATCATTAATTGTAATAAAAATGAGTCAGAACATTTATGTCATGCTTGTCAGTTAGGGCGTCATGTCCGTCTTCCTTTTAGCCATTCGAGCACTCGTGCCACCAAGAATTTTGATTTAATACACTGTGGTCTTTGGACATCTCCCGTTGTCAGTGTTTCCGCTATAAATATTATCTCGTTATTCTTGATGATTGCTCGCATTTTCTTTAGACTTTCCCCCTACGGCTTAAGTCTGACACTTTTTCTACCCTTACTCATTTTTTTGATTTTGTTTCCACTCAGTTCGGCGTAACCGTTAAGAGCGTCCAGTGCGACAATGGTCAAGAGTTTGACAACTCTTCGTCCCGCACGTTCTTCCTCACTCACGGCGTCACTCTTCGCATGTCATGCCCTTACACCTCCCCACAGAACGGTAAGGCTGAGCGCATTATTCGCACCACCAACAATATTGTTCGCTCCCTCCTTTTTCAGGCTAGCATTCCACCATCTTACTGGGTTGAGGCTCTTCACACCGCCACTTATCTGCTTAATCGCCACCCCACTAAGACCCTAGACTTTTCCACGCCGTTCTTTGCTCTTTATGGGGTTTAGCCCTCTTATGCCCATCTCCGTGTCTTTGGCTGTCTTTGCTACCCCAATCTATCGGCGACTGCTGCGCATAAGCTTGCTCCCCGCTCCACCCCTTGCGTGTTTCTCGGGTATCCTTCCGATCACAAAGGGTATCGCTGCTTAGACCTCTCTTCTAACAGGCTCATTATCTCCCGACATGTCACTTTCGATGAAACCTCGTTTCCCTTCGCCAAGGCTCCCCCCCCCCCCCCTCCTTCATCCGACTTTGATTTTCTCATGGAGTTTGATGTTGCACCTGTTGTTTCGATTGGTCCTGCTTTGCTTTCAGGTACATCCACCACTACTGACCCCGCTGCCCCTGTCGCTCCACCACGACAGGCTGTTGCCGGTGGGGTCCCGTCGTCGGCCCCTGCTGTCTCTTCCCAGGTTGTGCCATGCACTGCTGCCCCTGTAAGCTCTCCGCTGCAGGTTGCTGCCAGCAGTGTTGCCCCTGGGACGTACACTGCACCGGTCTTCCCTGATGCTGGTCCACCACGGTCTCCTGCGCGAGCTGCTTCAGTCCCGGCTGGGCCCCCACGGTCCCCTGTGCCTGGCACTGCAGCCCAGTCCCCCGCGCCTGGCAAGGCTGCTGGCTTGCCGAGGCCGAGTACCGTGTTGTTGCTAATGCAGTGGCTGAGACTTCCTGGCTTGGTCAGCTACTACAGGAGTTACATGTTCCCATTCAGCGTGCCACACTTGTTTACTGTGACAACATCAGTGCTGTGTATCTCTCGACGAACCCGGTGCAACATCAGCGCACCAAGCACATCGAGATTGATCTTCACTTTGTCCGTGAGCGTGTTGCTGCAGGAGCTGTTCGGGTGCTTCATGTTCCAACGTCTTCCCAGTATGCTGACATTTTTACCAAGGGACTACCATCTACCGTCTTCACGGAATTCAGATCTAGTCTAAACGTCTTTCCCGGTGGCTAATGACGTTCTGACTGCGGGGGAGTGTTAAACTGAATTGTAATACGGTAGTTTACTTAGTGTATCGTGCATGATCTCCTGGCCCTCCTATCCCCACGGTGGTGTTTCTATAAAGGCAAAATTGTCTGAGACACACTGAGAAACAGAGGCTTCGTCCGTAACACACCAACATAGTCGAAATTGTCTACAACACACTATGATTTTGAAAACTCTTGTCTGTGACACACTATTACCATTTTGTAATAGTTTTCAACATTTTTATCTCAATTCATAAGATACATTAGAATATGAAACTTGGTACCAATGTACATTGTTGCATTGTCTATCATTAAAAAATAGATCCTGATTTTTTTCGATTGTTTGCATGATTTTATCGACAAATTAAGTATTAAAATAATGAGCACACAATGCAAACAATGGAAAAAAATATGTCTCTATTTTTTAATGATAGATAATGCAACAATGCACATTGGTGCCAAGTTTCAAATTCTAATGTATCTTATGAATTGAGATAAAAAAGTTGAAAACAATTACAAAATGGTAATAGTGTAGTGTGTCACAGACAAGAGTTTTCAAAATCGTAGTGTGTTGCAGACAATTTCGACTTTGTTGGTGTGCCGCGGACGAAGCCATCATTTCTCAGTGTGTCACAGACAATTTTGCCTTCTATAAACCGGTTCGGGTTGGATACGGAAGGTGCCTAGGCCTCCGGCCTATATATGTGACTCAACTACGATCGATCAATGCATCGCGTGATTTCCTACGCTATCATGAATTACTGCAATTTAGTTCCTTCTTCCTTGAGGTTGTTAGGTTTGTAGCTAAGCTCTTTGTGGCAACAAAGAGCCGTAGACGTAGCATTCCAAGAGAAGGTGGAAACTTATTTGTACTGTCTTTTTGAAGCGAAATAGCAGGTGTAGCACAATGCCTGAACACATGTGTAGTTCTCATTGACCTCGTACTGATGTTCAGAGTTCTAGGAGAAGGGTAATACTGCTAGAAAGCAGAGCTTAATGAATACTAGTATACTACTGGGAGTACTTACCCTCCTCCTTTTTTTGCGAGGAATGAATACCTACGTGTCCTGTCATGCACAAGCAAAAGTTGCTCAAAAGAAATTAAGCAACGTTACTTCGATCACTTATTTTTCTGTCCATAACCTGGTTACCATAAACAAAATAAAGGTTCCTTTAGAACTGACACTACCCTGGGAGGTAATGTGAGATGGTAGTGCCACTTGATTTGATTGGAGCTACTGAGAAATATTGCAGTATTGTAACAATTATAACAGTAATTCGAAATGAAATATGGAAGGATAATAAATTTGTGACAACACCCATACTTATTTCTTCATATGCTCCCCTACTGGAATGATCGAAAATTGGGCTAATAAAGTGCATATTCAGACTGGACAAAGAGGTCACATATCAAGTACTCCTGAATACGCACTTCGGTAAAGAGATCACCTCCATTTTTTTTTTGACCTCTTAATAATTGTACTCTGACCATCAGTTGAATTGCTAACAATCGCATAAGAATCTGATGCACATATTTGACAGTATGACAAGATGTAACACCCTTAAACTTGACATAGCATTGCTGGCCTTACCTTGTTCAGAGGATAGATTGCTGTCCATCACCTAAATTGGTGATAAAAAAGTATGATTTTAGGATCGAAAACAAATCTTAGTCCACACTCATATATAAAAAATTGGCAGTGATATTAAACACATCATTAGAATAGCAAATAGAAAAATGAAAAAGGTTGTTCAAATACGCTTCTAATTTTTTTTTATTTTTTTTGGCGAATGAAATACGCTTCTAAAATTGGCTTTATGTATAAACACATTTTTTTAAAAAAATTGGCGTCTAAAATTGGCTTTATGTATAAACACATTAGAACAGAAACAACTTCATATTAGTTCTCACTGAACTTTCGTCAGACAATACAATAATAATCTGGTGTTGTAGATGCTTGGAACCATGCACAAACCAGTCACGACTCACGAAAGATCAATGGAGTTGAAGATCAGTACGTGAGGTCCTGAGATTAAGAACCAGCAAGGCATAAGATCAATCTGATGGACATACATACCTTTCTTTCAGGAGATCAAGCCGAACACGTCGTCAAAGCACATCAGATTGAACTTGAGTGGTTGGAAAATTACTCCCTTCACATTTTTGTCAATGTCGAAATGAGAAAAAAAGTATGGAGTTCGTACTTATTAGTAGTACCAAACTAACACGTCGACACTCGATCCGTTTTGCATTGACCAGCAATAATATTTATTTATTTATTTATTCTTTTTTTGGTTTCCTGGAACCTAGTTGCAGCCTGACCGAAGTCTGCCCTCCTCCAGATAAGTGTCTGGTTGTCGAATTTTCCAACTTAGCTGTAGCTACAGTCCTAAGCAAGGACAGCACTATGAATCTACGATTGAGGCTCCACGTTCAAGACTACTCCTGTTGCCTCAGATGAGACCTGCTCGTGCATTCAGCACAGCGAAGCGCAGGAGCTGGAGCCTTCCCGCAATGGCAGCCGCCTCAGGAGGAGGCACTGCAAAATGCTGGGATCCCCACGCAGCGGAACCTTCTACTCGTCCGCTCTCTCGTCGCCACAGCACCGCCACGACACGCAGTGAGTGAGCGGCTGCCTTGCAGGCACACGCGCCAGCCATGAAGCCCGCCGAGACCTCCCGCGACGCGCACGCGCCGGGCCTCCCCAAAGCCGTCTCGCCCCGTGGCCGCCGCCGGCTGGCCGCGGTGCTCGCGCTGGTGATGCTCCTCTTCCTCGCCGCCGAGATCGCCTTCCCCTCCACGTTCCGCGCGATCCACCCGCTCTTGTTGCTAGCGCCCCCTGCTCCTCCTCGTCACGGCGGCGCTTCGTCGTCGTCTTCTTCTTCTTCTTCTTCTTCTTCTTCTTCTTCTTCTTCTTCTTTCCCGCCGCCGCCGCCGCCGCGTCAGGCGGTGGACCCGTCGTCGTCGGCGCCGCAGAGGGTGGCGGTGTGCCTGGTGGGCGGCGCGCGGCGGTTCGAGCTGACGGGCCCGTCCATCGCGCGCCACGTCCTCGGCGAGCTCCCCGCGGGCGCCACCGACGTGTTCCTGCACTGCCCGCTCGACGCCGACGCCCACAAGCTCTCCGTCCTCGCGCGCGCCGCGCCGCCCGGGATCGCGCTGGCCGCCGTGCGCGTGTTCCGGCCGCAGCGCATCCGCGAGACGCCGGAGCGGGTGCGCGCGCTCACCGGGCTCAACTCGCCCAGAGGCATCCAGGTCAGCTTCTCCATTCCCTGCCTTGCTTGCTTGCCATGGACCCATGTAGTGCCTCTGACAGTTACAAAGTAATTAAGGCCGTTACTAAATTCGTAACGAAATTTCCTTTCCAGTACAATACTATACACATATTATAATCGTATTGGAGACAAGATTCCCCAAATTGGTCGAAACGGACCGGTTTTTGCAGTTTTCAAATTCAAAATTTTAAAAGAATTAAAATTTTGACAAAGTCAAAACCGAAAATCGGTAAAAACCGGTGAAATCGGTCTGGTCTGCTCATGGACAGTTCAATTTTTAGGCTGCCAAGCAATTCTTCGCTCATCAAAAGGGAAGAAAACATGTTGTCAGTGATCCTCCTATAATCTTCTCCGCGTCAGTGATCCTCCTCTAATCTTCTCCGCCGGGTGCTCAAACCGTTCGGTACTTTACGTTGGAGAACCCCCACAGACGGACCATCATTCCACTGTTCGCCGGAACTTCCTAAAGTCGACGCTCCTGGCATGTGATACAGTAATTTACGAAAAAAGTGTGTACTAGTACTAGTCGCTTGTCGGTGTAACGATATAGCAAACATTTGTCGTTTGGCGCGTAGTCTCCACAAGGCTTGACGCACTTCCACCCACCTTCCAAATTCGCAAACAACTCGTGCTGTGATCGGTTAGCATGCATGTGCTTGCTCGCCACACCACTACCGAGTCGCCATCGCCATGACCGCTGGCGGCTGCTCCTCTTCTGTTTTACTGTTTATGATAGCACCTAGAACGCAGGGCTCGGAACAGCAGCATGCAGCCATGAGGAAGCTGATCGTGATCTCGCTCGGCGTTCCGGGCTTCCTCCGCTCCGCGTCGCACCACCGATGCCGCCGCCGCCGCCTGGCCGCTTTGCTCGCGCCGCTGCTCCTCTTCCTCGCGGCCGAGCTCTCCTTCCCTTCCTCGCCTCGCCTCGTGACTCGTGGCCACGGCCACGACGCTGCTGATTCTTTGTCTTCTTCCTGGCCGCCGCACGAGGCGCAGAGGGTGGCGGTGTGCCTGCCTGGTGGGCGGCGCCCGGCGCTTCGAGCTCACGGGCCCGTCCATCGCGCGCAACGTCCTCGGCGAGCTCCCCGCGGGCGCCACCGACGTGTTCCTGCACTGCCCGCTCGACGCCGACGCACACAAGCTCTCCGACCTCGCGCGCGCCGCGCCGCACGGGATCGCGCTGGCCGCCGTGCGCGTGTTCCGGCCACAGCCCGTCCGCGAGACGCCGGCTCGGTTGCGCGCGCTCACCGGGCAGCACTCGCCCAAGGGGATCCAGGTCAGCCTGTTCCATCTCCATGCCTCTTCCTCGCATGCCATTCGCCCTCCGGACACAGCTCGCCTCGCCCTCCGACGCCGCTCCCGCCCGCATGTGAAAGCATAACAGAAGTTTAAATAATGCACTCTTTTTTTTTAATTAAAAAAACAAAAGAATTCCAAACACGGACGATCGACTTGCAAGCTTCAGCACATGGTACATGTCACATAGCTCGATGCGTTTCTGGCAGTTGGGAGTATTTGTTTGACTAATAAGGTTTCCTGATGCGGACTAATAATTGTTTGAAGCAGTCCCACGTTTCAATTTGCTGCCTTAACCTAACCAAAGAAAGCATCAATCTAAACAATGCAGGGCCTGCTGCAGTACTTCCATCTGGTGGAGGGATGCCTGGACATGATCCGCGAGCGCGAGGCCCGCGGCAACTTCACCTACTCGTGGGTGCTCCGCACGCGCGTCGACAGCTTCTGGACGGGCCCGCTGGACCCGGCCGGCGCGTTCCACCCGACGGCCTACGTGGTGCCAGAGGGCTCCCGCTTCGGCGGCCTCAACGACCGCCTGGGCGCCGGCGGCCGGGCCGCCTCGGAGGCCGCGCTGCCCCGTCTCTCCTCCCTCCCGCGCCTCGCCGCCCTGGGCCGCCGCGACCTCAACTCGGAGTCCGCCTTCCGCGCGCAGCTCCGGGCCGCCGGCGTGGCGGCCCGCGAGCGCCGCTTCCCGTTCTGCGTGCTCAGCGACCGGACCTACTCGTACCCGCCGTCGTCCGCGTCCGCCGTGCCCGTGGCCTCGATGGGCAGCCCCGGCCCGCTCAGCGGCGCCAAGTGCCGGCCCTGCCGCATCCCCGCCTGCCGCGGCGCGTGCGTGGCGCGGTACGCGGGGCGGCTGCGGCGCGGGTGGAGCTGGACGGAGTGGCGCGGCGGCGCCGTGGAGCTCTGCGACGCCAGCGGGCCGTGGGAGCGCGGGTGGGAGGCGGTGTTCGACGAGGTCGCCGGCGCCGAGGCGGCCGCGGTGCGGCGGGGCGTCGCGCGGATGGGCGCCGAGGAGTGCGTGCAGGAGATGGAGAAGCTCGTGGCGCGCGCGGAGAGCTGGGACGCGCCGAGCCCCGCGGAGATATGCCGCCTTCGGTTTGGAGCCCGATCGCCGGCGGCGAGTCGCCGTGACACCTCGTCGTTGGACGGAAATACCACTATTAGTAGTGAGCATACTAGAGTGCTTTAAAAGAAGAACACCAAAAAAATGGTATAGTGATATATATATTTGATGGTTTCATACGTTATTATGCACAAAATTCATTTTAAAGGGAATCTCTAGTGTTGAGATCGATAGATAGAGAACAGAACCACTGGTTTCGCCACCATTGAGATTTTCATTTCGCGCGCAAATGGCCAATCCAGATCGTGGGTGCGGCAGTGCAGCTCTTGTCGTCGACTTGTCTCGGAGGCAAATTGATCGCGGCCGGTGACTTATGACTACTCCCGGCGCGGCCCGTCTCCGCATCGCCGCGATTTCGCGAGGTGCGTCGGGCATGGACGTGCGGCTGGGGACAATGGACACGGACCTTCCAGGGGACCCTCGCGTTCTGGTGCCTGCGTATCACCGGGGAAACTGTTGACAAATCAGAGTTTCCTATTTCGTCCCGTTTCCACACCTATCGCAGCAACGGAAAATTCCGAGATGCTGTAGTGAAATGTAGAATCTTCATGCCAAATTTCCGGTCCATCCGAAGCTTGGAGAGGAGGACTGAAAACAGGGGCGAAGCCAGCCTGGCAGCTCACCGGTGTCAGCTTCGTATTTTACTGGCGTCAACACCATTGTTAACTATGCTCATATAACATTTTACATAGGATTTTGAGAAATTCGTTGGTGTCAGTTGACACCAACAAGAAGCTGTAGCTTCGCCCCTGACTGAAAAGGAGAAACGGAGCATTATTTTCATCTCACTAGTTCAGAGGTGGCCTCATTTGGATCGCCCTTGTTTCTCTAGGCCCAGAAGACTTCTAGCTGGGAGGATCGGGCCGATAACACGTTGTGGAGCTAACCTGAAAAAAAAAATCCCTAAAAAAACTAACCTGAAAAAAAAAGATCAGCGCATCTCTTCTTCCAAAATTTTGCACAAAATGTGTCAAAATTATTACACAAAGAAAAAAGAAAGAAACCAAAATGGACAAAATCAGGAAGTTTTAACCGTGGCACTCAGCGACTCCCTGAAAGTGAAGTGAATTTTGAGTGTGTTGAATCTAATCACACACAAAAAAAGATGTTGATCAGTTCACCGTAATAGAACCTGGGGTAAATGTTGAATGAATTTGGGAAGGAAAAAAGTGCAACGAATATTGATGAAATGCAAGATTGTGTGGAAGTGTTGAAAACACAAAAAAATTCAATACTGAAATGTCAAAACCAGATGCTGCGCAGGGTTTTCCCTTAAAAAAAAAGATGCTGCTCAGGGTGGCAACATTTTCACCGGCCGTACCGTGCGCGTCGACCGACGCAGGGGTCAAACCCTGCTCCGACTGTGGACCCAGGCCACAGCCACGGACCCAGTCAAGTCACGCCCGCACGAATCGCAAAGCACCCAGCGGCCCCGACGCGGCGAAGGAAGCAACCTCCTCTTCTCGTACACTACCCTCCAGCGCAGACGACTCCTCCACCTCCCCCAAATTGCCCTCCTTCACCTCGAAGCAAACCAAACCCCATCTGCTGATCTGCGATCCCCTCCCCCCCCCCCCTTCCCCTGCCCAGCCCCGGCGCCCCCCATGGCGTCGGCGGCGGCGGCGTCCAACGTGATGCTCGCGATCCACGAGAAGAAGACGATCGCGACCGACCTCTACCGCCCGCTGCGCCTCTACATCGCCTCCGCCTACTCGGAGCGGGAGGCCGCCGCGGCGGACGACGACCTCTGCGTGGTGCGCGACTTGCGCGCCGAGGTCGAGCAGCCCTCCCTCCCGGACCCTTCTTCCCTCGAGCAGCGCCGCGACGCGCTCCTCGCCTACGCCCGCGCCCTGGCCCTCGTGGAGCCCCGCTTCCCCATCTCCTCCGACCGCGCGCACGTCCACTCCCTCACCTTCACCTGGCACGACTCCTTCAAGGTCAAGCAGAAGTGCGCCCTCGCCTCCGTCCACCTGGAGAAGGCCGCCGTGCTCTTCAACCTCGGCGCCGTCTACTCCCAGATCGCGCTCGCCGCCGACCGCGCCACCGAGGTCGGGATCAAGACGGCGTGCGGCGCGTTCCAGGCCGCGGCGGGGGCGTTCGCGTGGCTCAGGGAGAGCGGGGTCGCGGCCAAGGCCGTCGCGGCGGGGGCCACCACCGTCGACATCACCCCCGAGTGCGCCGGCATGCTGGATAAGCTCATGCTCGCGCAGGCGCAGGAGTGCTTCTTCGAGAAGGTCGTGGCTGGAGGGAAGCCACCTGCGTTGTGCTCCAAGGTGGCGCGCCAGGTGCGTGGTTACTGCCTGTTGTTCAGGTTGTTTTGTTGCTGCCAAACTAAGTGGTGCTGGCGATGTGTTTAAGGGAACGTACTTGGGTTGATATGGACCAGATCTTGTAAGGATCCTGAAGTTGTTAAACAGTGACACTATGTTTATACTGTGATGAACCTAATTCTGGAATCATCCCTTGGGATCCTTAAATTGTTTGGTTGGCATATAGGGTATTAGAAGACATCGAAGGAAAAAAGTGGCCATTCATTGAGTAAACATTTTATCTGATGGGCTTGCTTGAGTTAATATGTTTATCCTGATGGCAGTGAAATCAGCCTGCTATTTGATTTGATTTAGCTATATGTGACTTGCATGGTTAGTTTATGTTCTTATTGCTATTAATTCAGCACAGTCTTATTGATGACACTATCATGTTTCTTTGCATCTGTGAAATTTTGGTGTTGATGGGCATATGCTAATTCTTGGTCACTGCATGTTGACACATCTTTTCAGGTGGGCATATACTACGAAGAAGCTTATGCAGCTCTCAGTGCACCTCCTCTTAGTCAGCACTTTGATAAGTCATGGGTGGCCCATGTCCAACTGAAGGCAGCTCAATTCTATGCTGATGCTTGCTATAGGTATTCATTGGATCTTCATGAGAAAGAAGAAATTGCCGAAGAAATTGCACGATTAAAGATTGGAATGGCGGCCTTGGCAGATGCCAAGAAGGCTGCAAGGGGAGTTGCTGCCCAGCTTCTGGATTCCGTCAACAAGCTTGAAAGTAACATGAAAACCAATTTGGAGATAGCTATGAAGGAGAATGATCGTGTTTACCTGATGCGGGTTCCAGCTGCTGGTTCCTTGGGTGCCCTCCCTGCCGCACCCCTTGTAAAGCCTACTTCTCTGGCTGAAGCTTTAGATGCTAGTAAGGAAAGACTTTTTTCATCGCTTGTGCCCGATGGCAGCATGAAAGCGCTCTCTAAGTACACGGAAATGGTAGACAATATTATCCGGACCCAGGCGGAAAAATTGCAGCAAGCTAGTGAGATCACTAGAGTCAGGCTGAAGGAAATGGACTTACCGGATTCTATTCTTTCGTTGGAAGGTAATATCACATTACCTTTTGATCTGAAGGAAGACGTAGAGGCTGTGCAGATAAGCGGTGGCCCTGCTGGCTTGGAGGCTGAGTTGCAGCAGCTTAGGGATTTGAGGAGAGTCAACCAAGAACTACTTGTTCAGACTGAAGAACTTCTGCAGAAGGAGGCCAATGAAGATGCCCAATTTCGGACGCAATTCGGGAGTCGTTGGACTAGACCTCAATCAAGCACCCTGACAAAAAACATTCAGGATCGGTTGAATCTGTTTGCTGCTAATCTTAAGAAAGCTTCTGATAGTGATTCTCTTATCGAACGAGGCGTAAATGAGAACTATCCTTTGATGTCTATTCTTGACAAAAGACCGGTGAGAACATCACATGAGACTAAGTAGTATCAAATTTAAGAGTGTCACTTATCTTTATTTGCTTTACAGTGAACCACGGCCCTCATTTTTGTTACTACTATCTAATTTACGCGTTCATGTCATATATTGCAGATAGAGTCTGCACTTCCAAGCATTTCAAGGCCTATCATGTCCTTGGATGGGAACGAAGATGCTATTGTTGGAGCCCTGAAACAAAGCTTGGTAACACACATTAGCTCTTGAGTCATGCAGTAGATCATTTTTTTGAAACTTGGCAAAACTAATTTGGATATGTTGACACAGAGGCAACTGGAATCTTTAGGAGCACAAAGGGCAGGTCTTGAGGACATGCTCAAAGAAATGAAGAGAAAGGTAAAGTCATTGCTTCTTGTGATTTTTCTTGGTGGTTGTGCCCGTAGAATACTCTTTCTGGTTGGAGCGTTAACCTAAAAAGCAATGGGGCAGGTTTCTCTTCTCAGTGGAAAAATTGTGTTTGTGTAGTGTTCTTGGAGTTCTGTGTTGGTAGTGTACTATTTCATCATGAGCTTCTATGAGTGTTTTTCTTTGTGCTACTGACGCTGCAGTTAGTAATTTTCTGTTCTGCATTGCCCCCTCGAACTTGCACTTGAAGATTTTGTGGAGATGTGTAGCGTTTGGTGTTTGTTAATCCTTGCAATAGCTGAAATTAGAACTTTAGCTTTCATTACTGAACTTAGTGACAAATACCTGGTGATGTGATTATATACTGTTTTGTGCTGAGAGATTCATTCTACCAGGATGATATTCTACCTAAGTTGATGGCCGGTGTTGGATCGCATGATGATCTTTTTAAAAAGGAGATTTCAAAGTATGATCCTATCTGTGCTGAAATTGCTGATAATATTGTGGCACAGGAACAATTATTGCTGCAAATACAGGTAAGCAAACGTTCCTGATAACGAGTTAACTTCAAGACAATTGGGAAGTATTTATAAAAACCAGTCTGATATATTTTGCCATGCTAAATCTCTTGTGCCTTACACTTACATTTTGGAACCTTGCACAGGCACAAAACGAGCAATTCGCTGCTGTCTTCAATCTCGAGGATTATAAAGGTAACCTTTTGATTTATTTTTTCCTTTATCACAGTTATATAGATATCAACTAACAGTGACCTTGTGTCTGAAAGTTACAAGAAGCTCTTTCTTTTTTGGATTTGTTTATCCTATTGATGATAGAATTTGTGAACTTACTTTAGTAGTGGGCGGGCCTTGTACCCATACTTGAGTCCAACAATCAGTGATTCCTAGACTTGTTTTTATTTCTTGTACAAGGTTGGACAATTATTGATCCACAGACTTTTCTGCAACTTGCAGCAATTTTTCTGCTTCACTTATCGATATGTTCGCCTGCTTCCGTTCGCTTTATGTATATTGAGATAGCAGGCTACGCCCTGCATATGAGTACATTTTCTTTTCTGTGCATCCATTTTGTGGAGTTGCTTCAATTAATACTTCTTCTGTTTAATATAAGCACTCCTATGCTCAAATTTAGCGTGAAGTACGAAGAATCAGTAGTTCTTCTGCTAACACTGTTTTATAGTGCTAGCGCTGTTATGTAGTCTCTGCTGAAAATTTTGTTCATTCCTAACTTAATCATCATTATATCGAAATGAAGTTCAGTCTGTTCCATATAGTATCATGCCTATCTTCATTCTTTTGCTCAGACCTGTGGGAGAAATACCTTTCAAAACAACTCTGTTATTCTAATTTGTGAAACTTCTTTGTCAGCTGCTCGCGAGAGATGTTACAAGCAGATTGCTGCTGCTGTTGCTAAATACCAGGAGATTAAGAAGAATATCAATGAGGGCCTAAACTTTTATGTGACTTTACAGGTGTGTTGCATCTTCATTTGCATTTTGTACCAGTTTTATCGAATGTATAAGTTCCGATGTTTTCTCTTGAAAGGGCTTCTGATTCTTGAACAATTCCTGTGTACAGGAAGCAATAGGCAAAATAAAACAGCAGTGCAGTGACTTCATAATGACCCGAAACATTCAATGCCGCGAAATGATCGAAGATGTGCAGAGGAAGCTAGCCGGTTTCAACTTTTCATCCTCCAGCCAGTCCTCTCTGCAGAGGAACGCTTCGGTACCACCTGATCAGAGCAGTCCATCACCACCGCCGCATGTTCAGCCTCCCTACGCTGCTCCATCTGGGGAACACTCAAGGCCTGGGTACTCTCAACCGGAACCAAGGCCTCCATACTCACAGCCATACCCCCCATCCTATGGCGCTCCACCGCAACAGCCCCCTTATAGCGTGCCACACCCCGGGCAGTACCAGCAGCCACCGCACCAGCCACCTCCAGGCCATGACTATGGACAACCGGCATATCCTGGATGGCGCGGACCATACTACAATGCACATCAACCGCAGCCACAGCAACCGGGGCCGTATCCTCAACCACCCTACAACACCCAAGGGTCTTACCCTCCTCACCAGAACAACTACTATGGGCCTCGATGAGAGCAATTATCCTGCCATCGCAGCAGCTATTCGCTTCCTTTTCCGTTGTGTCATGTAATTGTGGATTACATTCTCTGTTGTACCACATACGAGATTGGGTGGTGTAATATCAGGTTGGTTGGACGGCAGCTTGTATGATTTGTGCGTATAATAATGTATTGGATGTTTTGTACACGGATAAATCTCACGCAGTTGCCACTCTTAAAAGCCTACAAAACCACATTACAAAGCTTCAGTTCTTGAGTGGACAACCTGTGAACTTTAAGGATTTTGGGAAATTTATATGATTTTGTTTAAGGCGAATAGAAAACCGTGACGGTGTCTCATGTTAGCTCATACATCAGCTCCAGCCTCCAGAAGACAGATTTCCTTCGTTATTTTTCCTAACATGTCCCGATCTTCTTCAGAGAACATCTCGCGATCTTCTTCACAGTCTGGCGTCCAACAGAACTGCTGTTATACTATGATAAGGGCCATAATTCTCTTGAGGGATTTACGTGATTTTGTTAAGACGGATAGGAACACCATGAACAATGTTGCATTTCATTTCATACAACACTAGAAGCTATTCCATATGCACTAGAAGACACTCCCTATGCAAAATTAAAAAAATTAAAAAAATGGAGGGACTAGTTGGATTTCCTTTGTGCTTCCCAACATCTCCAGACCTTCTTTAGGCCCCCTTTGGAACGCAGGATTTTCACAGGAATTGTACAGGAATTTCACAGGAATCAGTTGACTGTTCACAGGAAAAACGCAGGAATAGGAAAAATTCCCGCATTCCAAAGGGGGCCTTAGAGTTTAAAATATTCGACATTTCATCATTCAGGGTGTTAAAGTCCTCAAATATTCTAATGAAATTATTATTTCTTTGCAAGTGAATATTCTAATGAAATTAGCGTATGAGTTCAAAATATTTTATCGTAAAATTCATGTGCTGAATGCTATATGAAGGCTGTCATACAAATATTTGAAAATCATCGACTCCCACGGTCTGCTTGCTTAACAGCGTGCAAAGCCGCCTCCAGATATGAAGGCCAAGCCAGTATTTTTTTTTTCTTTTAGAAAAAAGGAAATACGCCCATCAGGGCTAAGAGTAAGATACTCTCCATTACTTTACTTGATTCTGAAACATTCGCTATATGCACAAGAGCTCTTAAAGAACTGATAATTTCGTTAAGGTCCTTGAGAAAATAAAAGAGGACATCAATAAAATAAAAAATTACAAGCAAGTTCTCTGATGAAGGAACCTGCAGACCAACAGCAGGCGCAGAGCGCAGATAGCTCCATCGCCGAAAGAGTAGAACTAGCCAAAATCCTAATCGCCAAAGCTCCAGAGTCCAGAGGAATGGATGGGCACAGGGCCTCACAACGGAATGGATGGGCACAGGGCCTCACAACGCAGCATGTTTGGCACGCCGGCGGACCACCCGGCGCCAAGCCAGTATTGAGTCCTTTATCGCCGTCATCCGCCGTATGCGCCGCCAGGACAACGCCATCCACCATCCGTTCCCGACCACTCCGATCGCGAACTGCTGCTCCTAGCAGTCGAGTGCCGGACGCACAGGCGGCCATTGTTTCGTCTCGTCTCCCACAAATGGCCGCGCGCCGTGGGCTCTCCGCCGCCGCGGCCGCGACGGACGCGCGCACCGGCCTTCGGCCCTGCTGGAAGCTGGAGCGGGTCATTGGGGAACGCTTCCAATCTGGGAGCCTCCGCCCTGAGGACGCACTCCAACTGTTCGACGAATTGCTTCCTCAAGCCAGGCCGGCCTCGGCGTTCGCCCTCAACATGCTTCTCACTGTGCTCGCGCGCGCGGGGCCGAAATCATCTTCCTCCGTGCACGATGGCCCTGAGATCGTCGTCTCTCTCTTCAACCGTATGGCTCGAGCCAGCCCCAACAAGGTGGTTCCCGGCATACGCACCTACAGTATTGTCATCGGCTGCTGTTGCCGCGTGGACCGCTTGGACCTCGCATTTGCCGTCTTCGGTAAGATCCTTAAGTCGGGATGGAGGGTTAGCATCCATGTCCTCAGTCAACTAGCCAAGGGCTTTTGTGATGTCAAGAGGACGAGTGACGCAATGGACGTAGTGCTCTGTCGAATGCGAGAGTTTGGCTGCATTCCTGATGTTATCTCCTACAGCATTCTTCTCAAGGGGCTCTGCGATGAAAAAAGGAGTCAAGAGGCCCTGGAGCTGCTCCACATGATGCTCGAAGATGGAGGCAGTTGCCGGCCAAATTTGGTGTCATATACCACTGTCGTTGATGGATTCTTTAAAGAGCGTGAGGTGGGCAAGGCTTACAGCCTGTTTCAAGAAATGTTGGATCACGGGATTTTGCCAAATGTTGTGACTTACAGCTCTATGATTAATGGCCTGTGCAAGGCTGAAGCAATGGATAAGGTGGAAGCGATTCTACACGAAATGTCTGAAAAAGGCGTTGCGCCTAACTGCACCACATATACCAGTCTAATTCATGGCTATTGCTGTTTAGGACTCTTGGAACAGGCTGCTGGAATTATTAAGGAAATGTCCAGACATGGTCACATACCAGATGTTGTCACTTGTAACACTGATAGACTATCATTGCAAGAAACAAAGATGCATAGAAGCTAGGAAAATTTTCGACTCTATGGTCCACAGGGGTCCAAGACCCAGTCTTCTGACCTACACAACTATGCTTCATGGGTATGCTGCTAATGGAGCTCTAGCTGATATGCATGAATTTCTAGATTTGATGGTTCGAGACCGTATTTCCTTTGATCATCGTGTCTTCAATATACTGATACATGGATACGCTAAACGACAAATGGTTGATAAGGCACTGCTTATATTTACAAAAATGCGGCGGCAAGGATTGAGCCCTGATGTAGTCAGCTATGGAACGATCATAGATGGATTATGCAAGATAGGCAGAGTTGATGATGCTATGTTCCAATTCAGTCAGATGATCGAAGATGGATCCACTCCTAACATAAATTTGTTTAACTCCCTAATACATGGTCTTTGTACCTGTGGCAGATGGGACAAGGCTGAGGAATTAACTTTTGAAATGGTTAATCAAGGCATTCATCCCGATGTGGTGTTCTTCAACACAATTATGGGGAATCTCTGCAAAGAAGGAAGGGTCTTAGAAGCACAGAAGTTCTTTGACCTAATGATAGGTGTAGGTGCAACGCCTGATGTTGTGTCATATAACGTACTAATAGATGGATATTGCTTAGATGGAAGGTTGGATAAAGCAGTAAAGCTACTCACGGATATGGTTTTAATTGGCTTGAGGCCTGATTGTGTTACCTACAATACGTTGCTTAATGGCTACTGTAAGAGAGGAGGGACAGAGGATGGTTTATCCCTTTTCAAGGAAATGTTGAGCAAGGGTGTTAAGGCGAATGCTGTTACCTTCAGTATACTGCTGCAGGGGTTATTTCAAACTGGAAGGACTGATGCTGCAATGGATCTTTATCTAGAGATGGTTAACAGTGGAATATGCTTGGATATTAGTACCCACAACACAGTTCTTGATGGACTCTGTAAAAGTAACTGTGTTTCTGATGCACTTAGAATATTCAAGAGCCTATGTTCTATGGATCTTCAGCTTGATATTGTGACTTTCACTATTATGATTGATGCATTGTTCAAAGTCGGAAGAAAGGACGATGCCATGAATTTGTTTGCTTCTATCTCAGACAATGGTTTAGCTCCGAATGTGGTGACCTACAGCGTAATGATGAAGAATCTCATAAAAGTAGGTTTGCTGGAAGAGTCAGACAGGATGTTTTTAGAAATGGAGAAAAAGGGGTGGGCTCCAAACTCACGTATGCTTAATTCTGTAGTTAGAAGTTTATTGCTCAGGGGTGTCTTGAGCCGGGCTGGGGCTTACCTCGTCAGAATTGATGAGAATAACTTCTCAGTTGAAGCTTCCACTGCTCCAGTTTTGGTATCACTTTCCTCGAAGGCAGAATACCGGGAAGATATGAAATTGCTCCCTGAAAAATTTCATTTGCTTACGAAAGGCAACAATGGCTGAATCATTTTCTATTTTATGCCTGATAGTACATCCACGATGTTAATTTAGAAGCATTCTGGATAAGAAAAGTGATGGTATCCTTGCAACAAAATATCTTTTTCTTCTGGATATTGTTGTTTTGGGGGATTAGAATTCAAAATTTTCCCAGAATTGTAGCCAGGGTATTCATTCCATTTACAGCTTCTTTTAATACCATCTGGCAGTACAAATAAAATATATTCCCATGGTTGCACAGATTTTCGAACCCAATTCAATGAGCGTTTCAACAAACAACCTTCATTGTGAAATCTTGGGTATCAAATTTTTGTTGATATCTTGACCTGCAATAAGGCACTATTTTCTTTTTACCCGCAAAAAGAAAAAAAGACACTATTTTTAGAATAAATTTGTGGCCTACACCAGATGTTCAATTCGTCTGTGGGGCTGGTAATGGTGTGTTTAGCACGAAATATGGAGTTGTGATGGATCATCTCACTTAATTTCGTATCAGGTTTGAGGAATGAGATTTCTTGAAGTGTGGTCCTCATCATCAACATTATTGATTTACAATAGAAGACAATTGAGAATTATCTATAAAAGCCAGTGTGCTATATTTTGCGCTGTTGTCTCCTTGTACCTTTTTCACAAACACTTACATATTGGATACTTCAACAGGCACAAAACTAGCAATTTGCTTCTGTCTTCAATCTCAAGGATTATAAGGGTAAACGTTTTTTTTAATCTACCTGTCCTAGTTAGCCTCATGCTGGAGGGGTTGCAAAGTTAATGTTTCACATATTTATGCTAATCTCAGCAATTTTTTGCCTTAGTATACATATGATGTGTTGCTGCCTTTCACTAACCTTTTTGGATTTGTTTATCCTATGGATGATTGATTTGTGAACTTAGTTACTTGGGTAGTTGGTCCCTGGTTGGGCTTTGTACAGTGGTTCCCTATATTTTTTTATTTTTTGTAACAATTATTGATCCACAGACTTTTCTGCAACTTGCGGCAATTTTTCTGTTTCACCTATCGATATGTTTGTCCGCTTCCTTTTGCTACTAGTATACTCAAATAGCAAGCTATGTGCTGCTTGCGTGCATACACTTTCCTTTATGTACATCATTTTTCTGGAGTTGCTTCAATTAATACCGCTTCTGTTTAAATAAACAGTTTAACACTCCTATTCTCAATTTTAACGCGAGATATAAAGCATCATCAATTCTTTTGCTAGCGCTGTTTTGTAGTATGTGCTGAAAAGTTGCTTCATTTCTAACTTCTAATCATCGTGATATGTACATGGAATCAGTCTTGTTCTTTTATATAGTATATCATGCCTATCTTCATTCTATTGTTTAGACCTCTGGGGGTCAGACCTTCTCAAACAACTTATTGAGTTATCTTGATTTGTGAAACTTTTTTTCAGCTGCTTCCGAGAGATGTTACAAGCAAATTGCTGCTGTTGCTAAAAAACAGGAGATTAAGAAAATATCAATGAGGGCCTAAACTTTTATGTAACTTTGCAGGTGCATCTCCTTTTGCATTTTGTTCCAGTTTTATTGAAGGAATAAGTCTAAATAACTCCCCAAACTATCATAGGTAGTATACTTAACCCCCCGAACTTCAAAACCGGATATCCCCCCCCCCCCCCAAGTATTCAAAACCGTTTGAATCAATCCCTGGCGGTTTCAGAAGGTGGTTTAGGCTGATGTGGCACGTGGGCCTTACATGTCAGCTCTTTCTTCTTCCCTTTTCTTTCCTCTCTCTCTCTCTCTCACACACATACACACACACACACACATTTGACCCTCTCGGTTCTCCCGCTCCAGAAGGCATCGTGCGGCCGCTGCTAGCGAAGCTGCCTCATCACCGCGGCGCCACATCGCCTCGTTGCCCTGCTGGGCCGCCGTGCTGCCACACTGCCTCGTCACTTCGTTGCCGTTGGAGCTCAGCCATGAGCCACCCGGAGTCGTCTCTCCTCCACCAATCGTCGAGCCTTGTCTTCCCGCCATGCTTCCCAGCGACCTGTGCGCGCGTCACAAAAGGTGGCAGTGCGATGTTGCAGCCGCTTGCTAGAGCTCCTCCACACTGCTGATGAACGGACAGACGAACATCCAGCAGCAAGCAAAGCATCAATCACTAGATACGAATACTAGTAGCAGGAAGCAGCTAACGCTACCACTGCAAAGCGACTAGCTAAGCTAAGGAGAGAGGAGTTTCGGGGCATGCTCAGGCAAGGGCTCATGGAATTTCGGGGCCACGAACCGTCCGCGAGATGGGCACCTGCTCCACGCTGCCGCACGCCTTTTCTTTGAGGGACAGAGCAGGGGCTGCTACTGCCGCGGCTCACCCTGAGGTGCCGAATGCCTGCGCAACCACGCGCGCGGTGGCACTGGGAGGCCACATCGAGGACGAACGCGGATGAAAAGAGAGAGTGAACTGACATGTGGGAACCACATCGGCAAAACCACTCTTGAAACCGGTCAGGGGGTGATTTAAACGGTTTTCAATACTTTTGGGGTTAGATATCCGGTTTCATAGTTTGGGGGGGGTTAAGTAGACCACTTAGGCCTCCTTTGGAACGCAGGAATTTCACAGGAATCTCACAGGAATTTCACAGGAAACAGTTCAATTTCACAGAAAAAACGCAGGAAAGGAAAAATTTTCCTTCAATCCAAAGGAGGCCTTAGAAGGCTAGAATAGTTGGGGGGACTACTTAGACTTATTCCTATTGAACATACATATAAGTTTCGATGTCTCTTCCCTAGGAAGGGCTTCTAATTCTTGAATAATTCCTGTGTACAGGAAGCAAGAGGCAAAAATAAAACATCACTGCAGTGACTCCATAATGACCCGAAACATTCATTGTCGTGAAATGATCGAAGATGTGCAGAGGAAGCTAGCCAGTTTCAATTTTTTCTCATTTTTTTCTCCCCAAGTTTAAGTATGTTGACCTCTGTCATTGAAGAAACAATTCGCAAGATGCTGTTTGCCTTCCCAATTTTGCACTATGTAGGGACAACAATTTCTCTGTTTCAGTTCAGTAGGCCTTCAAGGAAGAGTCTGCACCTTTCGTGCACTGAAGACAACTGGGAAATCTCCTCTCTCATTCTGCCTCCAGGCTCCAACGGGCTAGTCTCCCGTTCTCTGTACTAACGTTCCCTGCGAACGTTGCTTTCGAATAAAATTAAGGTGGGGATCCTCTCCCCCACCGTTTTGCTCAGAAAAAAAAACAACAACTGGGAAATCCAACCATGCTAGTGACTGGACCTGCATGTATTTTGTGTGATTATTTGACTTGCATGGCTTCATGCTTTCTTTATTGTAGAATATTATCTTACTCTGACATTCTCTGGTACAGAAATATGCAAAAATGGTGAGGCATATCGATTCCCAGACCTTGCAATGCGCTCATTAACAGAAACGTTGTAGCTGGGTTTAGTTACACGCTCTTGCTGCTGGTTTACTAAATTCTCGAGTATTTCAGATGTTGATTATTCACAGCCTGAATCGAAGGGGTGCTTCATGCTATGCTTGTAGTCGATCATCCCTGTTATGTGATATGAATGGCAAAAATGGTCGAAACTTTCTTATGTCTTCTGTCAACAAAAGAAGAATGAGCTAAACAACTCTCAGAGGAAAAGATATGCCATTCCATTTGGCTTCGGACCTCAAAAACAGCAAGAGTACATAAGCTCATAGTAGTTTATCGAGGACAGAGGCGATATTGCAGTTATTAACAGATATCTACCACTCCACCAAGAACAGCAACGTGACAACTGATCTGCAGTCAAAGATAGCTCCAGGCACACAACAACCATGATTGATACGTTTTCTTCTGCCATGTGACCAGAATCTAGCCCCAGCTTGGATAATGCGGCATGCGGGAAGACTGGGGTTGCTGCGTGCTCCGGGTGTTAGCGCTAATGAAGCCTTGCAGAAGGCTCTGCGCAGCTTTCACTTGGTCCAGCGTTCCCTGGATCTCCACAACCGTTTCAGAAGAACCGGCACCAGTTTCAAGTATCCTCAATCTTGCACCGGAAATCTGGGATCAAGTAATAGAGCATTCATGATGAAAATTATTGGATCATCAAGAAGATGAACTCCAGATTGCATTCTCAATGGAATAAAAGGCATGGCTTCTACCTGACGGATCTCTGCTAGATTGACCCCACCAACTCCAATGATAGATTCCAAAGAACTATTTGGAATCCTAAGTTCAATAGTGCTCGAGAACCTGCTGCCATAGGACCATCTTTCAATAAAAGGTCCAGGTTACATTAGATTTGAGTTTTGGAAGGAAGAAGGCCTCCAAAGTCATACCCGGCGGTAGTTACATTTGTCAGTCCTCGATGATCCTCACGTCCATACATCTGTCCAGCAGCCTGACAAGAATGAAACTGAAATCTACTTAGTACTTCAGATTTTCTGATGCACATAAACAGAATTAACATATTGGTTGCGGCAGAGAACATCTTGGCACCCGAATCTAGGATTTGCAAGAAAGAGATAACTGAAAGTGTTGAACCAGTGTCCACATCAGAGTGGATATAGCTGCAACAGAAGTGACAATTGGAAGGATAAAAGTGCATGACCATAATATATTATTCCTTTATCCAGGAATATTACCCAATTACGTAACAAAATTAGCTTAGTGGAATAGTTCTGTGTGTAGTCTCAAGATTTTATTTTTTTAAAAAAAGGAGGTCGTGGCCATCAGAAAAAGAGGGTAACTAATGCGTCAAAGATGTACCTCAGTATAGTCATAAGCATTTGTAGTTACATCTCTTGTGACACCTAATTGCCGTGCATCTTTACTAGAGTAGCCATCAGTAGGTACATGGTCACAATAAGAATGATGGGGCAGATAATCTGAACCGAGACTAAACGACAAGGGATCTCTAGTAGGCAAGCGAGCAGCTGCTGCATATCTCTGACAAGCAGATGATGGGGCATTACTGACAAATGGAGGGCTTCCATTAGGGTATTCTCTTTTAGAAAAGTAATCTATAGGATATGCATGGGAAGGGTCACGAGGTGAACTTTCGTTCAGTCTGCCATATGGTATACTACTCGAAGGTCTTCCATATGGTGGATCATTGGCAGGTCTTCCATATGGTGGATCATTGGCAGGCCTTCCATATGGTGAATTAATGGCAGGCCTTCCATATGGTGGATCGATGTAAGGCCTTCCAAATGGTGGATCGATGGCAGGCCTTCCATATGGTGGATTATTATTAGGTCTTCCATATGGTGGAATGGCAGGTATTCCGTGTGGATTAGCGGCAGGCCTTCCATATGGTGCATCAGTGGCAGGCCTTCCATATAATGTGAACTCCTTGTTAGGTAAGATATCAACAGGAGGACCATCGAAATGGGCAACTGGTGGATGATTATTGGCAGAACCTGCATCTCTCAAAGTCCTAGTTCTAAGTCTCGACAAAATCTCTATGAGGGCTCCTCTTGCGATAGCTGGAGGCCCAGCAACCTGAAAGCTTGGAACAAATGTAAAGGCCACAAAAGTTAACAAACAAAATAGTCCATATATAGAAACAATATACAAATCTTGATGTAGCTATGATCAAATATTGAATCACCTGCACAAGTTCGTCATCAAAAGACAAGTACTTTGGTTTATCTGCCTTCGAATAAACTCGAATTTCAGCCCCAGTTCGCCTTCTCATTTCCGTAATTACCTTCCCACCTTCCCCAAGAATACAGCCAACTTTGCTTGATGGTACAACAAGCCTGGTACTCAAATGGCGTTTCTCAGAAGGTGCACTTACTTTTTCATGAAGCAAAATAAGTGCCTCGATTGTAGGAGATACTGGATCAGCTGGAATCTGGATAATTGAAATGAATGCAAAATTGTGAGTACCCATGACAAAAGTTGGCATGGGAAGGGGAAGGCATTTGAAACAAACATCTGCATCATTACCTCTTTCGACGCAACAATAATCAGCCTTTCTCCAGAAGCATCTTTGTCAACTTCTTGAACTTTAATGCGAGCACCAGTCTGCTGCTCTACCTGCCGAACATTGGCCCCATTTTTTCCAATAACTGAACCAATGAGCTCAGAAGCACACAGAATTCTAACAGAAAACTCTTCAGCTTCAGCAGCAGGATATCGCAATGGTCCATTTCTATATGGATCAAGCAAGGCTATAGGTGGTGGATGATCAACATGCACGTATGGCAACATTGGATTCCCATCTGGTAATGACGGTGGAGGCTCACGTTTCCTTTGTGTGCTTGCATCTATTATTTCTTCAAGAGGTGGATTTTCTTTACGAGGATGCTGATGGAGACGAGTAGATATTTCATAGAGAGCTTTTCTTACAAGAGAAGGTGCTCCGGATATCTGAAAGTATATAAGCAAAATAGCTAATCATAATATCCAAGAGTAAAACTATACATCACGGGACAAAAACAAATTTCAATAAATGACAACATGCTAGATCCAAATTTTCACTATTTAGTTCATTTAATTACATGACAGGGAAATATCATGTTATCAACATCACAAGAAAATCGCCAAGTCTCACGCCATTGATATACACCCACAGTGCACTTTTGTTCCCATAAGAGCAAAACATTAATAGTTAGACACTAATCAAAGTTAAAAAAAAACGTTATATTAGGCCACAAGGATCAACAGAAGCTGAAGTCACCAAGCTGAGTAAGACAATTTCTTACAACTAGATAGACTTACCTGCACTAGTTCATCACTTTTAAGTGCGCACAGGGGAAGATTTTCAGATGGCATGACACGGATCCCTGCACCAGTATCACTTCGCAATTGTTGTATAATAGAGCCACCTTTTCCTAGCAAGCAGCCAACCTGATTGCCTGGAACCAAAATTCGAGCAATCACATCATCAATGGTTTCAGGCTTTTGGTGGGCAAATTCATCTTCCACAATCTTATCATGTATCTTCAACAAAGCATCTTGGGCAGAACAGTGGGGTTTCACATTCTCTAAGTTGGAAATGTTTTCAGCTGCTTTGTCAGCTCGTTCAGATTGATTTTGGTGGTTGAAGATGATAATTACTCTCTCGTCGGCACCAGGAATGGAATCAGCAACCCTTATCTTTGCTTTAGTTTCCTCTCTAAGGGCCTTGACAATGTCACCACCTCTCCCTAAGACACCGCCTATCCTTTTTACTGGGCACAATATCCGGTAAATGGTTTCAATTGGCTCAGAGGGAAAAGAAGCGTTATCATGCCCGGAATTTAATCGTTTCCTCTTTCCATCATCAGAATTCCAATGTGTCCTCTTTCTGGAATTACCACTAGAATTATCATAATCCATCAAACTTAACTTTAGAATCCACCTTTGCCTACATAAATAATGATACATCAGCATAAACAAACTGAATCGGTATAACCATACAAAGGCAATGTAGAAATGAAAGGATGCACAGGAACCTAAGGTATCTCTGATGATGAAACTACATAAACATGCAGTTTATCGCTTCATGCATACCTTCAAAGTCAGAACCTGATACTAAATGTTCATGATGCAATTTGAACTTCGGATTACTAAATAATAGTATATAGGTAATAATCAACAAGTACAACAAGAGGTGCTAACCGCACGCGGATCAAGACATCCTAGGGACCACAGGTCACACTGATTAAACGAACCGTTCACACGCCGTTACTTTCAATGCATATTCAAGCAAAAATCCCCTTTTTATTTAATAAATAAAAACATTGCCGTGATGTAATTTGGTCCCATAATAGCATCAATTTATGGGCCAAGAGAGATAGTGAATACAATCTGTGGCCGGAGTATTAAAAATCTAACCAAGTATTTTGACATTGAAGTCCAATTTTCCTGAATTACACAGATTTGCCAGCATGGGAAAAAAGGGGGATATAATATTTAGGTAGCACGCATAACTTAATAAGTAGATGAAAAACTAGATGAAAAACTGAAAACGAACACAGGATATAGAAGAAATAAATGAACCCACACAAGGTTGCTTCATCAATGTTTTCACTAAAATAGATTTAAAGGATTTCTAGCACAAGAAATGACCAACTATCCTTTCATAAAGGTCTAAAAGATAAAATCATATGTTATTTTAGTTGCACCAGGGCAGAAAGGCTGCTCGACAAATGGAAAGCTACAGTTTAATTCATAGAAACGTAAGTGGCATAAATCAAAAGTAACAGGTGGAAGCTGCACCCAATTTCAATTAAGGAAACTATCATTAACATTGCATCAAAAGGCACCTTCATAAGGAAATTTACAGCAACTGTGTGGATGACCTATACAGTTGCTTGTCTTTGTATCCGTAAATAACAAGAATAATGCTACAATCACACCTCATCAAGCCACCAAGTAACGGTGAAATGCCATATTCCCAACAGCGCTATCAGCATGAATCCAAGAAGAATAAGTAAATTGAACGCTCATAAAAATACCACACAAGGCCAGTACGTCATTGAGAGCATTTCAGCAGGTGTACAAAAGGTTGCATCAATGCAGCTCTTATAGCTCCCACTAACAAGCAAAAGCCGCAGTTTGGCCTCACATTTAAGTTCATTACAGCAAGCAAGCTCGAATACTAACTCCAACAGTTATAGCACTCTCGATTTACATTCAATAACACGCGAAAGATACCAAATTGAGCACACTGCAGATAAGCCCAATTAGAGGGGCAGAGGACGCGGTTGGAGATGGGGCCTTAGTAGAGTTAATTTGGGGCATGAATTAGACGAACCCCATGTTTCAGAAATCGTCATAACCAAAAAAAAAGATCAACAAGAGTAAAAATGGATGGACAATCTAGGTACTCCTCACCAAACAAAACCCAAAAGAAAACGACTTGGATCTTCACCCTGGCGCCAATGGAGCAGGGGAGGAGAAGGGCGGCCAGGGAAGTCCTTCGAGGTGGCGTGCTTTCGTTCTGCGGAGTGACCCCTTCGCGTTTGGCGTGACGACGGTGAAAGAGCCTGAGACAGACAAACCGGCCGGGGAACCGGCAGCCAGTAGGAACCACAGGACAGGCACTGATTGGTGCCCTCGCCTCGCCCTACCCCGCGAGGGGAAGGACTCCCGGAGGAAGCTAACGCCCCGGCACCATGGATGCCGAATTCCACACACCCCAAGTGATCCCCACCAACACCACCACCCAAGGGAACCACCAATCCCCCAAACGAAGAACGCCGGCGGGCAACCGGGAGCTTTGCGCGCGCAGGGAGAAGCAAGCAACGAGTAAGGCCAAGGCTTCCCAGAAGTTTCATCAGAAAAAGGAAGGTTACCTGATGGGCTCACCACGCGAGGAGACCTCGCCGTCGTCCTCGCCGTCGACTCGTCGGCGCAAGGCTTCTGGCTCTGGGGATTAGGTCAGCGTGGGCTCTGGAAACAGGGCCCCAGCAGGAAGCACGTTTAAAGATACGTGCGGCGCGGCCCGACTCCTCCGGTCGTGACGGTTCGGCAATCGGCTCGTATCCATGCCCGGCCGGGTATGTACCGTAATACGGTCATCCCATACCGGTCAATACCAGTTGATATCAGTCAATTCCGCTCGGTACCGACCGTGATATTTTGGTTCATATCGGTCTAGGGTTGAAAGTGACGTGAATAATTATCGGATCCGGTCCTAATCCAATTTTTGAGAATTTAGAGAAAAATTTTAGGTATCCTAAAAGATCCGATCCAAACCGCATCCAATTGAAACGGATGAGGATTAAGATATGGGATTAGCAAAATCCGACGAATATGGATTATCCGAAATATTCAAGCGGATTATCCGAAGCTCAAAATAGGATTATCCGACAATGCTTGCTTGACCCAACAAATCACAGTCCACATCAATCTATAATGAGATAATTGCATAAGTGCTCTTACTTTGTACCTCAATTATGAATTTACTCTTGTTTTTTCAACTTTGCATCATTGCCCTTGTTTTGACCAAGTTTGTTGCATCATTGCTCCTATTTTGATGGTAAAATTGTAATTTTTTTCATCAAAATAGGGGCAACCATGCAACAACTTGGATGAAAACAAAGACAATGATGCAAAGTTGAAAAAATGAGGGCAAACTTGCAGTTAACACTCAAAACAAAGGTAACCATGCAAATGCTCCATCTAATACGTGTAATTCTCTAGCCTACAAGGCTTCCTATATATTAATGAATTGTGTTTTCCACGTTATTCTGACGGTAGAGTTTGCTTGAAAACTTTTTTTTACGTGCTTCCTTGATATTTTAAACTGAGAACTTGTAGTTTAGATAGTGTGATTGTTTTATGGATATTGTATGGTTGCTTTTAGCTATTCTATATGTTTGGATGAATAATTGTTCAACATATAATTCTCTATTAATAGACAATTTATATCCGACATTTGAAGTTCCGCTTTCGATCCGCATCCGTCCCATTTCCGACATCCGAAAATATCTATACCCATAACTGCATCTGCAATTTATCCGTTATGCTTCGAAATTCGATGAAAAAATAAATTAAGATATGGGGAAGGAATTATCCGCTCCGCTCCAATCCGTTGTCACCCCTATTTCGGTCAAAATTCAATGCAACATCTAATTCGAATAAACATTATCTTATTATTAAATAAAAATCATTATAGATAAAAGATGTCTATTATAAGCATGATTATAAATAAAATTACATGCTAGATACATCTTTACATATAAAAATATAACTAAATAAAAAGTTGAAATGGTACATTGGTATGGACCGGTATTGATATATCCCATTTTGGCAGCCAAATTGAAATCGCGATCAGAACGGTATTTAAAAGTTAGTAGATCATATCCCACGTATCTGATGAGACAGTAGAAATGAGCGAAGCTGGATGAGCGGGTGAATCAGTCAGGTCATCGGCCGGTTTTTAGGAGCGAGAAAAAAAATGGTTCTGTCAAGGGATCAGGATCCCCTACCTTTATATTTTTTTTTTACCTCTTAAACTTGAGTACAAATGCAGTATCTGTTCATATCCATACAACCACTATATAATTCCTGAACACAAACCTACATCTATACACAGCTTAAACATTGCGTCCATCGAGAGATGATCAAGATCTTCATGATCCGATGCGCGACGAGGGGCGTCGCAGTCCCTTTGTGTCTCCACGCATGAGAAGTACCTAAAAAATATTTAGAACATCGGCGAAGCTTCTAGACTCTGGCCACGCTCGCTGCAACGCACGCCGGAATCTCATCGTCCATCATCCTCCTTCCCAGACAACTTCACGCATACCAACAGAAGTCATTGCCCGAAAGGAGGAAGAGGAAGAGCAGTCAGTCCACGGTCACCACCGTTGCCGTCGTCGACCGGAACAGAAGCAGACGCGTATCAACGTCAGCACAAAATTTCAACCCTTTGTTCGCAGGAGAAGGCGCCGAGAACGCCATCACCAGCAAGACAGCAAGGAGGACGAAAAAACTCTCCACCACCGCTCCGAAGAGGCAATCACCCATTCACCAGCGCAGCCTAGCTGCTCAAGGAACTGGGTGGAGGTGGAGGAAGAAGCGCGGTAACAGCAGCAGGAAGAGCAGCAACGCAGCGCCGCCGGCGACTCCCCCGTCGCTGCTCGCAGCCGGCTCCTCCGCGAGAGACTATCTCCATGATTTAAACCTCAATGGATAGCTTTATTTAGAACCTAATAGCTACCCTAGGCCTAAAACTACACAGCACACGGCAGTCCGGCTTCCCCACCCTCTCCTGCGCCGGCGAGGCCGCCGGAGACCGGAGAGAAGGAGGAAGCGGACGGATCGACGCCGGGCCGAGCGCATTTTGCCTGCTCGCTCCTGTAGCGGACGGATCAACGCCGGGCGTGCAGTCAGTCGAATCCACCGTCGGTTTGCATCGGACGGTCTTCTGATGTCCTCTCTACTCTCCTGCTTTAGGTCTTGCCCCACGCCGCGATAGAGAAGGGGGAAGAAACTCTGAGACAAACTCCGGTTACAGGACTTGGGACTCGGTCGAGCAGGCTCGAAATGGAGCAAACCAGCTGTCTATTTAGGCCTTGTTTGGTAGGGATTTTAAAAGTGCTTCTGCTCTAGATTCTTAGAGAAGCTTGCCAAAAGGTTTAAACCAAAACAGATTCTGCGGGCGAGTATCATTCTTGTACGCGCAGGGGGGGCGACTCGGGTGGCGGACGAAACCCTAGCCGCCGCCACCCTTTCTTCCACCCCTCCGGCCTCGCCGCCGCCACCCTTTCTTCCACCCCTCCGGCCTCGCCGCCGCCAGTGCTCGCTGCCGGAAGCCCGGGCGGCAAGACAGGACGGCGGCGGCGGGGTCGTGCTTCGAGGAGGGGTCGCCGCTGAGAGGCAAGGTGGAGACGAGCGGGCGTCGTGCGTGGCGGCTAGCTCCGGGCGTTGTTGCCCACCAAGCGCGTCATTCGGCTTGGGGGTGCCATGGCCGCGCAGATGCCCTGCTCGGGTTTGGCCGCCAGGGCGCAGATCCGCCCCCTTCCGCTCGGGCTCGGCCCCTGGGGCGCGGATCCGGCTGCCCCCGCCAGCACTTGGCCGCCGACGTGTCCATCTGGTGCCGGTGCGTCGATCTTGGTTGCTAAAGACGGTCGCTCCGATCTGGTGCCCAGCTCGAGTTGTGGCGCGGTGTATCATCTCTCCCCTCTCGTTGGTGGTGGTCGCATGAGAATGATGGTCGTGCAGGGCTGCCCTCCCCTGCGTGTCTGGTCGTGGTCGCATGAGAAGACGAAGCCGGGCCGCGCGTGACGATTGGCGGCGCGCCAAGACGGGCTCGAGCTCAGCTCCTCCCTCTTGCGTACGGCCGCATCCCGCTTGTGCCCGGCAGCTGGAGTGCAGATCCGTGGTCCGATCGTTGGCGCGCAGTTTTGGTGACCCCTGCTTGGCCTGTCTGCCGTCGCTCGCCACCGAGGCGTTCGCCCCTGCAGGGGACGCGCGTCATGGCTGATGCGCCAGCGGCAGGGGACACACTCCCTCACGCGGAAGCGGATGGCGCCTGGGATCGCGCGGCAGTGGAGGAGGCCCGCCCGCCATGGGGTCGCGCGGCAGTGCGACACGGCGGCACCGTGACGCGGCGGGCTGGAAGGTTCGTCGTTGGAGTCGAGGAAGCTCCGCCGCCGGAGCCGATGCCATCCCTCAGCCTACCCCAGAGGATGTGCTGGCCCGAAGGAAAGGCTTGCCTGAACACGACTGAGAGCGGGGCAGCAGGGATTAGGAGCGTGAACTGGAACGTGTTGTTCTTGCCAAGCTTGAAGGCCGTCTAAAAATTCAATTTTGTCACCGAACCTCTGTACAAATCGTTGACTCCATGTTATTCCAGACATCACCACGACCATGTAGATGTAGGCATATCGGCATGCTGATTCGTCTCTCGGAGCATGGAATTACATCCGTGCCGCTGTACGTCGCGCCGTCCGGGGAGGCCGGACGCGAGCCTGGCCGCTGGTCGCGCCATGCGGGAAGCAAGGAGTCGGCAGCCGCATAGGGCGACAAGGAGCGAGAGCTCCTCGATTGCGTGCATCCGTCCGAGGAGAGACGAATCCCCCCGCACGATGCTGCGCCGCCCTGCTCGCTTCGCTCAATCTGTTTCCCAATTCCATGAGCTGTTTCCTGTTCAGAGCAGGCATGGGCAAAAACAGAAAAGAAAAGAAAGATTTTGGAGCCTTTTTGTGTTTTGGAGTGAGGGTTGCATTCGGGAGTTGTACGAGGATTGCATTGTTACTGATGGGCTTGGGAGATGGCTTCATCGTTGCATGCCACATCTGCGCGGGCTCAGTCCTGGTCGTGGCCTCGACGTCGATGGTTCGGAGCATACTCTGCTGGTCGTGGTCGCTCAGGCCTTTGCGCCAGTGGTTCGGTGGCGAATCCGCCGCCGCCGTGGCCAGATCCGACGGCGCTCGAGGATGGAGCGGCGTCCAGGTTTGCAATGGTGCCGACACCCTCTCCCTTTCCTCCCTTGGGTCGTGGTCACTCTTGGTGGGTGCCTTGGCGCTGATGGAGTCAGGTTGGGTGCATGAGAAACCTTGTTGCCGTGGTCGCCGCCTGGACGTGGATCATATGGTCATGGTCATAGTCGCCGCTATCTGAACGCGAGTTTGTGGTCATAGTCGCTTGGTCGTGGTCGCCACCGGCGCCGTTTGGATGCGGTCTTCGCAAGGAGCTCATCATTGCAAGTCAGTCGGTCGTGTAACTTTCACACTGGTCGTAGGTCGCTTTGGTCGTGTTTTCTATGTGATGTTCTCGATTGTCTTCGCATGGCGGCTTGCCCAGCAATGGAGCACACACTGGGCCTTTGTCATCGTTCCGTTCCGCGTGTCACTTCGGTTGTGGTTTGCCCCGCGCTATCGAGGATTGGGTCGTCTCGTCGTCTTTGGTCGTTGGATGCTCTAAAAAGAGTGAGTTTCTCGGTTTTCATGCATTCCAACCAGTCGCGCGTTGGAGGTTGGATCCGCGCCACAGTGGTTGGGCTCGCTCTCCGTGCACCGGCGAGCGGCCTCCCAACTAGGTCGCAAGGTTGTGGGTCGAACGGTCACTGCAGCGACCACGCCCACCTCGTCCTCTGCCGCCGTCTCGTCCTCCACGCCGGTGCCCGGTCGTCGCGGCGGCGACGGACCCCAGCTCTGCCCGGCGTGCGCCTCCGACATCTACTCCTACCTTGGCTCCATAGAGGCGGAGCCGCTGCGAAGGCAGACTACACCGAGGCCGGATCCAAGGCAGACGCGATTGGATCTGGCCCTGCTGCATCCAAATTCCAGTGACGACGAATGTGGCACGGTGGTCGCACTTGTGGGAGGTGGCGGTGGCCGCCGGCGAGCGGATCCAGCTGCCCTCGCCGAGGCCTAGCCGCCAGGCCGCGAATCCATCGCCCGCTAACCCACCCCGGGCTGGATGTGGAGGCCGGAGCTGGTCGCGTTCTCGGTGTTCTTGGTGTGCGGCGTGCCTCTTCCAATGTTGCAGTTGTCCTCTCTTCTCCCCCTATGGTCATGTTGTTTATGGAAGTGGTCGCATTGTTGATGGAAGGAGTCCCCACTTGTCGCCTATGGTCGTGTCGTTGATGGAAGGAATCACAATACACTTGTCGCCGACCGGTTCGATCTCCTCGTCGCCGACTGTGCACCTTCCTAGGTTGTTGTTTCAGGTCGTGTTTGTAAGCTACTTTATCTTCGCAAGGAGCTCATCATTGCAAGGCCGTCGGTCGTGTAACCTTCACACTGGTCGTAGGTCGCTTTGGTCGTGTTTTCTATGTGATGTTCTCGATTGTCTTCGCATGGTGGCTTGCCGAGCAATGGAACACACACTGGGCCTTGGTCATCGTTCCGTTCCGCGTGTCACTTCGGTTGTGGTTTGCCCTGCGCTATCGAGGATTGGGTCGTCTCATTGTCTTTGGTCGTTGGATGCTATAAAAAGAGTGAGTTTCTCGGTTTTCATGCATTCCAACCAATCGCTCTCTTAGGATTGATGAAGCTCTAGCTTGCATGTCGAGGTCGACTACCCTCCGCCGCCAGAGTGGCCCGCCACCGACGTGTGCGGCTGCATGGACGGCGGCGGTGGGGTTTCCTCCTTTGATGAAATGTCGGAATCGCGTGGTCATGGTCGCCACCGCCTCTAGGGTGGAGCGTCGTATTTGTGTGGTCGTGGTTGTCTTCGCATGGACGCGGAACTCGTGGTCATGGTCGCCATCGCCTGGGCGCAGAACTCGTGGTCGCTATCGCTTGGTCATGATTGTTGCCGCCTGTACACGGAACTCGTGGTCGCTATTGCTGGGTCATGGTCGCCGTCGCTTTGGTCGTTCTCGCTGTCGCTTGGTCATGGTCGTTGCCGCCTGGACGCGGAACTCGTGGCCGCTATCGCTTGGTCATGGTCGTTGCCGCCTGGACGCGGAATTCGTGGTCATTGTCGCTTGATCGTGGTCGTCATTGATTTGGTCGTGGTGGCTTGGTCATGGTCGCCGTCGCCTGATTGTGGTTGTCATCGCTTGGACGCGGAACTTGTGGTTGTGGTTGCTATCGCTTGGTCGTGGTCGCCTCCGCTTGGACGTGAAACTCTGGGTAGCTGCGGCTTGGTCGTGGTCTTGGTCGCTGTCGCCTGATCATGATCGTTGTCGGAATCGCTTCGACCCGCTCTCCTTTCTCTCCCCTCATGGTTGTGATGCCCTGAGCACCTCTCCGCTGGCCAAATCGGCGTGTTTGGCTCGCCTCCCCTCTCTCTTCTCCCTCCTATGTTTGTCTTTTTTGTGCTAGCATTGGATTCCACTAATCGCTGTAATTCTAAGTAACGAGTGCTGGGGGTGATAAGGGGGTCTCTGTTGAGGATTCTTTCAACCCGAAGTCGTGACTTACAAAGAACTTGATCCGGGCTTCCACCTGTTTCACAGAACTGGCTGCCTTTCTTCTCTATCACTGAACCCGAAACGTGTTTCCCCCTGTCGAAGGTCGTCACTGTTCGAATGTCAAACAAGTGGTCATGGTCCCTTAGTCGTGGTCGCCATTGCCGTCACCTGGATGTGGAACACATAGTCATGGTCGCCACGGGAATGCGAAACACGAGGTCATGGCTGTTGCTTTCTGTCTGGATGTGGAACACGGAATCGTGGTCGTCTAGACGTGAAACATGTGGTTGTGGTCGTCTAGACGTGGCACACGTTGTTGTGATCGTCTTGTCGAGGTCGACACCGCCGTTGTCTGGACACGTGGTCATGGTCGCTACCTCTTGGACATGGAACACATGGTCATGGTTGCCATCGTTTGGACGTGGTACATGTGGTCGTGGTCGTGGCCTGGCTGTGGTTGGGAACTTCTTTACAGGCTTTCTTGAGGGTCGTGAAGTTGTGGTGGGTTGTCTCGTTGAGGCTACTTGCGCTACTTAGAGGTGGACTCTCCTAATTATTGTTCAATGTAACGAATGGTGGGGGTGATCAAGGGGTCTCCGTTGAGGATTCTTCCCACCCGAAGCCGTGACTTACAAAGAACATGGTATGGGTCTTCACCTGTCGCGTAAAAGAGTACCCAACCTGTTACACTTTGATTTTGATACTATTCTAATCTTGGTCGCATGGAGGCTTTGAAAGGAACGTAACAACAGGTCACTCTAACCTGTCGTGTGGAGACTTTGAAAGGAAAGATGAGTCTATCACCCATGGCACAAGCCTTTTTGACAACTCGCTTTCGGTCGTGGTAGGGGACGGAAAATCGGCACTCTTTTGGCATGATAAGTGGCTCTACGGAACATCAATGAACACCATCGCACCGAACCTAGTCGCTGCGGTCGCCCTAATACTCAAAGTACAAGGCTGGTGTGCGACGCACTAACAAATAGGCGCTGGATCATAGACATAGAAGTACCACCTACAGTCCAAGTCATCTTAGAAGTCTTCAAGGTCGTTCGCCTACTTTCGAGAGTAACCCTGACAAACGAGCCACACCAATTCAAATGGAAATGGACATGAGACGGTCGCTTCACCTCGGCTAGTGCTTACAATGCATTCTTCATTGGCCGGTCAGAGGTACTTGGGGCACGCCTGTTCTGGAAGGCAAAGACACCTAACAAATGTCGCTTCTTCTTCTGACTCGTTTTACTTGGTCACAATTGGACATCCAATAGGCTCCTCCGCCATGGCTTGAGGGATGATGATACCTGCGTCCTATGCGCTCAGGAACCAGAAACGTTGGACCGTCTCCTCCTACAATGTGTCCATAGTCGCCGAAACATGGTTCAGGATCCTTAGTCGATTTGGCATCCACCACTTTACTCCTTCATTGGACGACATGCCTTTTGTGGACTGGTGGTGCATGCCCGCAAAAGAGGGAACAAAGAAACTAGACAGGGGTTACTCCAAGACTAGTCGCACTCGCGCAAGAAATCGATGACGAAGCCAACCTTTGGGCGATGGCGGGTTACTCCAAACTTAGGAAGCTGTTTTCTCCGCGTTTAGGACGGGCTTAAGCCCAGGGTCCTTGTTTCCCTTACTTGCTTGTATTCCTAACTTGTTTTGGTAGTTTTTTTTTTAGTGTCCTTTCTTGTTTTTTTGTGTATGGTCGCTTGTAACCTCTTCGTAGTTGGATTTTGCTGGATCCTTTAGGGGGTCTAGCCCTGGCCACGAAGTAACAATTTCTTCTTCTTCTTAATGAAAAACGTGCTCCGCACGTCTCAAAAAAAAAAATAGATTCTGCTTCTCTCATCAAGAAGCACTTCTCAATTTTGTCCTAGAATACAGAATTCACAAAAACATAGCTTCTCATGACTTTTCTACTCATCATTGTATTAGAATCCATAAGAGAAGCTATTTTGCCAAATAATTTGAAAAATGCTTCTTGCATAGAAACTGTTTTTTTAGAAAAATTATTTTTAAAAAAGCTATTTTGTAAAGAAGCTATTTTCTTGAGAATTCATGCCAAACATGCCCTTATGCGTTGACGGCACCAAGGGTGAAAGGCCAGCACCCGGTTTTGCTTGCCCGGAGAAGCGCATGGCCAAGGATGAAGGGCTAATGGCACTCGCTAATGGCCTTCTAGTTCGGACAGCATGGTGAAGGGCAACAAGGTGTCTGACTGGGATCACGATTGTGCGAGATTAAGAGTGAATTCCACCTGGACTGCTCCTATTTTGCCTGCTTCGACGGCACTGAGTCGCGTATGGCCGTGTTGCACATTAGGACGACGCCGCAGCTGCATATGTGCCTCACACCTGCGGCTGCGTTGTTCGGTGAGCAGCTCGCCTTGCCGCTGTGCGAAAGCTTTGGGCTCCGACCGTACACTGCAGCTTGTAGAAACAGAGGTGATTGGAGGACAGCAGGAGGGATGAGCGCTGGTCACCGTTGGATGCAACGGACGGCGATCAGCTTGACTGCACGGGTGACTTCAAACGACTGAGATGCGTTTGGTTCTACTTTTTAGTGCTTTTGCTTCTTAAAAAAGTCAGAAGACAAATCAAAGGCACCGGCTTTCTCGCAGGTGCTGCGAAGAAAGCAGCTTTCACGCAAGTCATTTTTCACAGCAGCTCTGGCGTTGCTTTTCCCGGCTGTGAGATCCATGTTTTCGTGAAAATTACCCGCGTTGTCACTGGTTATGTTGCGTAACGATTCGTTTCTTTCCCCTCCCGACTCCCCTCCTCATCCTCCAGAGCCGCGCGGCCCGCGCCCAATTCTTCCTCGCTTGCTCGAAACGGCGGCGCTAGGGTTCCAATGGCCGCCGCCCCTGCTGGTGCGTGTACTCGCCGCTCCTGCTCGCCCCTCTGAACGCCGCTGCTACTCGCCCAGCTTGTCGCCCCTCTGGTGGCCGTCTTCCTCTCAGATCCGGCCGTCTGCAACCAAGGCACGCCGGCGCTCGTCGCCGTCTCGTCGGCACGGTCCGGGCCCGAGTCGTCGCCATCCCGTCGGCAGTGTCCCGGCCTCCCCGTCCGGAATCGGAAGAGCACCCCCGGCCCTTGTCGTCTTGAGTCGCCGGCCTTCAGATCCGGTCCCATCCTCCACAGACCTACGCGGCTCCCGTGCAGCTGCTCCATCCTGCACGCCGAGGTACTTCCCATTTCCCTGCAGTTTGTTAATTGGTGCTTACTTTCTATCCTGCACGCCGAGCTCTGTTAGCTGAATGAGCAGTCAACTTGCAGCCATGCTTCATTAGTGATAAGGCATAATTCTTGTAGCCTTGATTCATTTCCCACACTATTTGACACACTGTAAGGCATAATGCTTGTAGCCTCCAGTATTGATTCATTAGTGATAAGGCATAATGTTTGTAGCAAATCAAATGGTCGAATGAGCAGTCACATCCAGGTCATATGGATAGTATTTTTCTTGCATGAATTCGCCTACTAGGAGAGCCTATTTTGCTTGATTTCGCCAAGCTCAATAGAAATTGAGTGCCAGTCAGTACAAACGGTACTGAACGGAGTGTCTGATCTTCAATTTTGCATCAGTCTGTTCAGATTTTAAAATTGACTCACATTGAATTATTGCAGGAGTCTCTCCAAGCTGCTCGTGCTCAGGTTATTGCTATGTGTAATGGCATGGCTGATTTGTTGGAACTCGTTTTATGCTTCAGGCAGATGGTAGAATTGCAGCCCACACTCTTTGGCAACCGTTCATCTGTTCAGGCATTCTGATCTCATGGTTTCTGCAATAGAAGTACTACTGATATCTGACTGCTTAAGCTGTGGCCACAATGGCAGTGTATGGCACAATTTGTGAAACCAGTGTTGTAAGGATCAATCAATTATATTTATCCATGCTTTCTAAGAAGTGTGGTGCTATTATTCCTTCTAAGAACTGTTTTAGTGCCACAAACTCCATCCTGTTCAATGAAGATAGTTCTGTTTGGTCTGAAGTGAATTTTAATGGAAATAGACCTTGCGTGATATATTTGTGTACCTTATGGTATACTCGTTAGTTTGTAGGTATGTGCTACTCTGTTTATGCCAGAGCAACTTCAACATCTGACCAGGACTAGATATCTTTCGTACAATGCAATTGTTGTACTTATGTGTATCAAATGTTAACGGTGGATGCAACATTTTAAAAAATTAAGATTTCCTTTCTCAAATGATCATTTACATGTTAATCTTTAAATAGTACACTTTTTTATGATCAATTTCTATATACATAGTTTCTCGGACTATTTAGGGTCATTACAGACATTTCCACAGTTTTTTCACAGCCACAGCAGTTTCACCAAACGGCTTTCAGCTTTTCTCACAGCTCACAGCCCACAGCAGCTTTTTCCACAGCCACAGCCCACAGCAGCTTTTTCTCACAGCCACAGCACAACCAAACACACAGTGAAGACAAGGGATCCTGATCCTCTGTCAAGAGGAGAATGGTGGCCTGGTGGGTATAGGCGACCTGAAGGTGCAATATAAGAAACTGAAAGATTCAAAAATGAAGAAAATTCTGCAACAATCAGTAATAACTACTACAATTATCATTCTAAAAAAATACTTCAATTATAAAAATGCCTACTGTAGCAGGACATAATTTCAATGGAGGGAAAGCGAAATTTAAGCCGACTGAAAATTACAAAATCTGATTTAATACTAGGCTGCGCAACTACCAAGTTTTGTATAAAGAAAGAGAAAGAGAAAATCCGGGGAAAGCCGCCCTCAAACCAGAGAAAAAAGGGAAACGTAACGAATGGAACGGATTTCTAGCTGTTCGGTTTCCTTGCTGAACATTCTTCCTCCTTTTCTCACTCCAACAGCCAGCAATAAGCACCAGCGAAGAGGCCGCCTCGTACTCTTTCCTTAACTTTAATACAGGTATGTTTGATCAAAAAAAAAAAAGAGGCCGCCTCATATGAAGGGGCCCTGAGAAAGAAGAGAGGAGCCGAGTCCTCCGTCACTGACGGAGAGGGGGGGAAATCCAAGCTTTTGATGACCTGAGCCGTCGCGGATGGCCAGCAAGCGCGCATACAAGCTCCGTATCCCCTGAATTGCCGGTCTGGGGGATTTTTAATCGGGAGATAGTTTGAAATCAAAATTGGTGTCGCGGTCTTGCCTGCTCGTTTCAATCCGTGTCTCTAGGTTTAGGACCCGGTTGATTTGCTTGCTACGATCGAAGTCGACTCCAAGAACCTTCTTTGTGGTGCCCCGCCTGTTCTGCTGTTCACTGTTCATGTTGGTTTTGTTCTTGTGAGTCTGCGATTGAGTTGAGTTTAGAACTGGATTTGAGTTGTTTTCCAGGAACCTATTCAGGATTATTTGCGTTGCAATATTAGTTTTAATCCTTTTATGTTGCTAGTGTCACTGCTCTTTTGGTTTGATTATTTTTCTCCTCTTCGGTGTGTGCATGTATGTGTGCGTGGTTGGGGTAGTACAAAATTTCACACCCTCGAATCATTTTGTTTCTCTAATTTAACTTGAGCGGAGACTTGTATTATTTGTGGCCAATTGAAATTTTGCTTAGTAGAACTGTGAAAGATAAATGTGTCATCAGGAAATTTTACTTCCACACAATGTATTTTGCCATTTTGACAGGTCGGACCAAATGGCAAATACAGTTATTGGGATCATGTTGCGTTCATTTTACCAACTTCATATGATATGTGTGAGGATTTAAAAATTCAGGTAGTTGCATGTGATTTTGCTGATGAATCGAGTATTCTGATCTGGATCTTTTAGTCAATTGTATTGCCTTGTAGAGATATTATTCAGGTTGTTTCGAATAAAGTGAACTATAGAAAAACTTTAAAGTTGTTATGATGGGTTCGTGTTAATATAAGAACAGTCAATTATGTATTTTGAAATATCATCCAGATAAAGTGAATCCTGAAATCTTATGTGGCAGTATGCAATAGTCTATCTTGTTTCCTTGACATTGATCAGAGGAGTTTGTCGCGCATGCTTCCAGTGTCAATTGTGTCAAATTTGGAAGCCGGACATCGAGGACACTCATCACTGGTGGAGAGGATCTGAAAGTTAATCTTTGGGCTGTAGGGAAACCCAGTGCCCTTCTGGTAATTCCTATGGGACATCGTGCTGCTTCATGTGTAATGAAGTTTTTGCTTGGTTGTCTGATTTGTCTTGTACATTGCAGAGCCTAACAGGACTCACAAGTCCAGTTGAGTCTGTAAGTTTTGACTCTTCTGAAATTACAATAGGCGCTGGTGCAGCAAGTGGAACAATAAAAATATGGGATGTTCAGGAGGCGAAAGGTATGAACTAGTATTAACGCTTCGGTGCATTTTGAAATGAAAATATAAAATCCAAATGTATAATGCAATCATTTCTGTTTCTATTGACAATCGTAATGCACACAGTTGTTCGATCTTTCACTGGGCACAGATCGAATTGTGCGTCTCTTGACTTCCATCCTTTTGGGGAATTCTTGGCCTCTGGGTCTTCAGACACAAACATGAAAATATGGGACATTCGAAAGAAGCGATGCATTCACACGTACAAGGGCCATACCCGGCGAATTAATGTGCTTAAATTCACCCCTGATGGTCGATGGATTGTTTCTGGTGGGGCTGATAACTCTATCAAGGTAAATTTTGAGCATGCGCGTTAAAAAATATGCCAATAAATATGGGGTCATAGCACCATAAAACAATTCCCGGAGTTTTAATCTTCTGACATGTTAAGCTATTAACCCACCATACTATATTCACACAACACGGCTATGGTCAACAAGGTGGACAAATCTCATACTACTATTAACAGAAACTGTCTCGTATTTCATCATTTCGTGGTCACTAAAATTATGTTTAATGTATCTTACTTTTTTTTTACCGGCATTTAATGTATCTTGCTAGATCTGGGATTTGACAGCCGGAAAACTTTTGCATGACTTTATTATTCATGAAGGTCCAGTCAACTGCTTAGATTTTCACCCCCATGAGTTCTTATTGGCTACAGGTTAGATGTCATTTCCTATTTTACAAAAAAAATATATATCCACTCACTGTAGTGAATTGTTCCTGGAATGCAAATTTCTCCGTCAAAACTATGCTAGTTTAACATATTTATTAATTATATTATGGACCTATTCCATCATGCTTCTTATTTGTGTTATCATTTGGAGTTATAACATATTCCATGCTGTTGGTAAAACTTTTGCAGGTTCAGCTGATAAGACTGTCAAATTTTGGGACCTTGAGACTTTTGAATCAATTGGTTCTTCTGGTCCCGAGGTGCCATATCTATATATTAGTAATTCAGAAAAAGTGGTTTTATTTATTTATGCACCAACACAAGCAATCCTTTTTTCTTTTTTTTTTTCTTTTTTTTTCGCGAATACGCAGGAGAGCTGCGTACCTTTGTATTAAGAAGAAGATTGATCAGCCCCTTACAAATAACAGCTCCTCACTCCGGGCCGAGCCATGAGGGGTGATTTACATCATAGAAATCTAATAAGAAAACTAAAACAAGGAAACAAGACCAACGACAAACACAGAAAAAGCAATCCTTTTTTCAAAATATGAATTAGCATATCTTTATGAAACCTAGTCCATAGTATCATCTAGAAAAGCTTTCCCCTAGAAGGCTGTTATTGTAAAAATGTTGTGTTTATGCATAAAGGAGCATTCGATCATTTGCTTTCAATTAATTTAATTTATCATTTTGTTGGATTCAATTAGTTAATTTCAAGCCAAGATTATTATTATCAATTGTTTTTCTTAACCATACTGTGTTAAGCCTTGTTCTGTCTGTCCAAAAATGACCGTTTACAATGACTCAAGGAACCACATTAAGTCAGCATCAAGCACCAGTTTCATGTGTCTTGGGGTCCTACCAAGTACCAAATAAAAGTGGCCAATAATGCAGCATATCAAGCCGAAATTTGTACCATACATAAATATGCCTCAGCGAAATATCTATTATTAAGCTTATGTAGCGCAGTATCTTATTACTATTTGGCTTTGCTATAGTTGGAGTCACATGGATGCACATGCTTTATATGATTTTAAAGCCGAACAATCTTATTTTGCTGTCCATTCTCTATCTTGTTTCTTTTTTGGATATATAATTAATTTTTTCAGTTTAATGCAGAACAGCCGAGAATACTTTGTGCCGGTAAGGTTTTCTGATCATCACATTTCATCATGTTGTGTGAAACTATGGTTTAGGATTGGACGAGAGTTCTTATTTGCAACAAAATACTTGATTTCAGTTACTTAACCGTAGCTCTCCTCAATTTTCAGGCTAATGCAGTTCGCTCGATGAAATTTAACAGTGATGGTAAAACGCTATTTTGTGGATTACATGAAAGCTTAAAGGTAGATGCCCTGGTGATATATCATCCTCATTTCATTTCATAGGGAATTACAGTGTAGCAGAAGTCATTTCATAATATCTTTTTGCTTGTAGGTTCTTTCTTGGGAACCCATCATATGTCATGATGTAGTTGATTTAGGCTGGTCCACATTGTCAGATTTAACTGTTGATGATGGAAAACTGCTCGGTTGCTCATTTAACCAAAGCTGTGTTGGTGTTTGGGTAGTGGATTTAATGGTATGATTTGTACTGCATAATTTACTATATTAGCAGTTAACCTGTTTCTTTCTGATACGGTACTAGCACTAATTTTCAGAGAACTGAACCATATGCTGTTGGTTGTGCTGATTCTCACTTAACTGAAAGCGTAAATAGGCCAGTACGAGCTGATAGTAGCATATCATCAGTGTTTGATAGGCTATCAGTTCCCAGGAACCCAGGTACTGTAAACAACTAACAAGTTACTGTAACTTATCTTTTCTTTACATACACCTATATTTATCCTCTGTCTACCTTATTCCGCAATCTAATGTAGATATATTTTTAGTTTTCAAAACAGACATTGAAATTGATATATTTTTACTTTTTGGAACAGCCAGGGAAATTGATTCCAATACTCGGCTTAAACGATCAGTGTCTGCTTCCAAAGAAATTCTTGTCTCAGCTTCGTCTACATTTCCAAAGAGATTGTCAAAAGAACATGAAACTACTGATCTCCAGCTCACAAGATCTGATTCTGTACCTCTCCTTTCTCCAAGAGTTAGATTGGACCCAATTTTCGTTGATGACAAGAAGAGAAAACCAGCTGCTGTTGAGTCTTTACATATACCAAAATTCAGTTCTAAAGTGTATCTCTCTCCAAATGCTGGAATGCGATCTCATCACTCCCTTGCGCCGGTAGCTCCCAAGAATAAACCAAGGTCCCATATTTCTGCGCACAGTAATAAAGAATCATCTTCGGCACCTGTTCATGTTCCGAGGCATAGCTCTAAAGTGGATGCTGGTCTCAGTCTCAGTGAAGATTTCATCGGTAACTTACCAGTCATTGAGCCTGAAAATATAACTAAAGGAGATTTAGTTGTCAATCATGGCAAAGAAGATGGCAAGTTGGTAAAAAGGATTGATTCAATGAGCTTAAACAAGGATGCCGAAGTTGGCTGTAGAAGAATCGCTGATGATGTAGAATGTAACGAAGTAATCCCAGAAACTAGTCTCAGGACTCCAGAAAGTCAAGAGGTGCATGAGTGTATACTTCAACTTCAGTCAGAACATATTAGCGCACAGAGGAAATGTATAACAGACTATTTAGGCCTTGGGGACAATAACTTTTCTAGGTCGGTGTGCAGCGAAAGTCTCGACTCTAATGAAGTGGGCAGTCGGTACGATGTGTCTCGTTTTGAAAAGCGGAATTCTGCTTCCGGAAGGAACCCAGAGTTTGCTAACATGAACAGAAGTGCAGTAATTCGGTTAAGTCAACTGATGGAGTCGAGTGGAAGGCATGCTGTTACACATGGTAAGCGCTCTAGCGATCTGACATTTTCTTCTTCGTCATCTTTTGTTTCAGTATCCTTCAGAAAAATCACCTAGCTCTTTGGTTGTGGCAGGACCTTCCTCGTCGAATTTTTATAACATCCAGTATGATACAACATTCGATGGCTTGGTATGCATTACTTCCAAGATTGTGTCATTTGGGATGCCTATGTTATTTTTTGTTGATATTGAGCTCATTATGAATCCTATATTTACTGTTTTCTGTAGAGGTGGCATGCATCACTTGCTGAAAGACAGAGTAAGTCAACTAGCGATGAAGATGCTATGGCATTTCTAATGGAAAACCATCAAGAATTTGTTCATGTAATCAAGTGTCGGAAAACAAAACTAGAGGTTACGAATACAATAACAAACATATCTGTAGCACTTACTGATGTAACTTGGAATTATGTTACATGTATCCAGTAATGTAACATATATCATCGTGTGATATTTGCAGGAGGCATACTGTTATTGGAGAGGAAATGACATTAAGGGATTTCTTGATGCTACGTGCAGATTGTCAGATTGTGCTGTGTGTACTCCCTTTGACCCCACTTTATTTTATTTCCCTCTATTACAGTCTGACTGTTGTTCTACCGCTCTTATAGGTAACTGCTGATGTAATTAGCATCCTGATGGAAAATAGTGATTGTATCACACTGGATACTTGCACTTACCTCCTGCATCTTTCCTTAAGTCTTTTTGAAAGCACATATGACAGGTACTCCCCACATAATTCCTCTTCTTTTATGCAAGATAAGGATATAGCAGAGAGTATTTCTGGCTTGCTATTGTACGTTTAAAACTCGATAAATATTCTTTGGAGTCTTGGACCTTATCATTGGATGGGATAATTTGAAGAGATCATTCCCCTCCCTGAAAATGGTGGAACTCCTAATAAACTGATATGGCATACCTAGTTGAGAGTTTAGTCAAATTGTGGCATTGGTCAACCCTTGTATGCAATGCTATGGCAGACAAACAGATTTCTGCAATGGTACTACCAAATAGTTGCACCATTTTATTTTGTTGATCTGCTTCAATCGTGGGTGCCATGCGTGTAGTTGTTATGGATTATGACCACCTATTAGTTTAGCAACCATGTATCAACGGTAGAATGCTATACTCAACTTGGCTTAATTCGCCAACAATAGCACTGGAAATGTCATTATTGGAAGCCTTTTGCCTTGTGCAGTTGTTAGCTGCCCTTGCATTGCTTACATCATGCTAGCACCACTATGGTAATGAGTAAGAACGTGAATTGCATTAGTATAACTACTTTCTTGACAAAATATACGGCGAAGTGATGCTACGGTCATGCTTAATGCGTGTGATGCATGCAGGCATTTGAACATTGCTTTAGAGATGGTTCTCAAACTTGTTAAGAGCTTTGGTGCTACTATTTCATCAACTTTGTTGGCTGCACCACCAGTCGGTGTAGACCTTGAGGCAGAGCAGAGGTATTTTGCTCTTCACATCTTTTTTTTGGAACCCGATTGCTCTTCACATCTTGTTGAAGTGATCCTGCTTCCTACCTTATATACATGCAATGGACTTTCTTAGTAAGCATGTGTCTTGCTAGATTGGAGCGGTGCCATTTATGCTTCCAGGAGCTGAAGAAGGTGAGCGCCAGCCTCATGTCGCTGACAAGGTAAACCCTATCATAAAGACTTAAACGGCATTATCACCTTAAATCTCGAGACGTTATGCAATAAAATGGTGCCTTTATTCACCCTGTTGCAGGCGGCGAGGCGAGATTCAAAGATTGGCACAGGAGCTGAGCCTCATTCTTCAGGATATCATCCAACTGTCAAGCATATAAACAGTGGCCATACCGTGACTGGCGAATTTTTCACCTCCTCTTTCCCTTCGTTATAACAGATATAGCAACGTAGGGTTAACAGCTATAAAAAATGAAATATATAGAAACTTCATAGGGGTATAGAAATTCAAAGGTCAGTTAGATATAGCAGAGTGAAGCTGTCATGGTTTAACTTGCCCCCTTTGGGAGTGCACGCCCTCGTTTTTGCTGGCGTGCTTGTTCCTAGCAAATGTATGACATTTGTTCAGCTTTGAACTGACAGTTTGCTAGACAAGAATTGTTTAGCTCATGTACTCTAATCCCGACATATACATGTGCGCATGCATCGCCGCATACCTTTATAGACTTCGCAGTGATTTGTATTGTTGTGCAAAGGTTCAATAGACCATGGAGCGTTGTCTATACGTGCCAGTAATCAGTATATCACGTAACAAAAGAGTTTATACTATGACATTTTTTATAACATGCGAACTGTGCATTGCGGTACATCGTACATGTATAATACTCTGTATCACGTACACAGAATAGTCTCTTTTTTTTTTTTTTGAGCTCCATCACCACACTTTATTGATTCATATTGTCATAGGTGATACAAACGCCATCTGGTGGCGACAAGAACCAAACATGTCTACCTAAACCAGCATAGATAACACTTCTAGCTAGATTATGCGCATCAACATTCGATGCTCGATTCTCATGAACAAACTCAGTTGTTCTAAACTCTCTTGCTCTAGCTCGAATCTCCTGAACGATATGTCCATAAGCACCCAGCCCTGCTTCTCGAATACTTCTGATCACATTTGAGTTGTCGCAGGCTAGTCTGAACTTCTGCAGAACTAGGTCGCTCGCGAGCGCCAATCCCTCTCTGCATGCAATCGCCTCAATGATTTCAGGATCAGTAATACCATTCACCACCAACGCTGAGGCGCCCAAAAAATTGCCATCTTTGTCTCTTGCTACTGCAGCGGCCGATGATATGCCTGAATTTTTGGACAAGGCTGCATCAACATTGATCTTCATCAGGCTCGCTGGCGGAGGGATCCAGCGAGGACGAGCCTGACTCACACACCTCTCTGCCTGTCGAGGTTTCTGTTCTTTCAATTCTGACAGAAATCTTGAGACAAAACAGTGAGTAGACAGGGGACTTTGATAGATATTCTCATGTATTGCTTTCCTTCGGGCATACCAGACTGCCCATAATGTTACTGTCACTCTTACGAGATCAGCCTGTTCTAGCGTTTTCATGACAGTCACTAGCCATCCCTTTGCTTCTTGTTCATATATCTCGCTAAGGTGTTCTGTGATATCTTCTCGCTCCGAAGCCCAAACAGCTCTGTCCATGTTGCACTCAAGAAGAGAGTGCTTCCATGAATCTGCTGCTCCACATATCGAGCATAAGCTATCATCAGCCATATTTCTGTGATGCAGTACATCCTTTGATGGTAAAGAACTCCTGGCCAAACGCCACAAAAACAATCTGATCTTGGATGGTTACCTTTACACCCCATAATGTCGTCCATTCTTTCTCCTCTTCGCTCCTGTTTGATCTGCCTGCAGTGTCCGCTGACATGGTCACAAGCATTTTGTAGGCTGACCGAACAGAGAATATACCACTCCTCTCATGATGCCAGGCCCAAAAGTCATCCTGACGCCGAGTACTCAAAGGTATATTAACAATTATCTCAATATCCATCGGTGTAAAAAATTCTTGTAGCTTTGCTCTATCCCAGCTTGCCGATGATATATCAATGAGTTCGCTAACGAACTGAGGGGGGTTTACCATGTTGCACATGATGGGCCTCCTCATACTTGTAGGAAGCCAATCCATCGTCCATATATTTGTGGTTTCGCCCGTACCAATTCTTCTTATCAAACCCTGTTTTAACACCTCTCGTCCATCAATGATGACTCTCCATATCCGGGATGGAGAGCTTCCAAGGTTGGCCTCCAAAAACTCCCCATTAGGAAAGTAAACTGCCTTTAACAACCGCGCGCTTAGTGTTGTATCATCCTGGAGAATTCTCCATGCCTGCTTAGCAAGTAGTGCCAGGTTGAATTTTTCCAAATCCCTAAAGCCGAGACCACCTAGGTACTTGGGCTGCACCATAGCATCCCATGCTACCCAACAGGTCTTTCTCTTTCCATCCTTGCATCCCCACCAGAAGTTGCGTAGTAGTCCATCGATGTGCTGACACAAACCTCATGGTAGTCTAAAACATGACATTGAAAATGTAGGAATTGCTTGGGCAACAGACTTGATGAGGACCTCCTTTCCTCCGGCTGATAAGCATTGTTCCATCCATGCTTGGATCTTGTTCCACACCCTGTCTTTTAAATACTTAAAGGCCCCAATTGTTGCATTTCCTACATCAGACGGCATTCCCAAATATTTCTCATTTAGAGACTCATTATGCACTTCCAGAATATTCTTTACCTCATCCCGTAAGCTTTGCCAGCAACCCTTAGCAAAATGGATCGATGATTTCTCCATATTAATTTGCTGGCCCGAAGCTTTACAGTAGATATCTAGCACCTCCTTCACCTCCTGAGCACTCTCCCTATCTGCCCTGAAAAACAACAGGCTGTCATCTGCAAAGAGTAGATGGTTTACCATCGGTGCCAACGGTGCCACCTTAATGCCATTGAGCGTAGATGACTGACTTCTAGCTTTTAAAAGGCACGAAAGGCCCTCTGCTGCTAACAAGAACAGATATGGAGAGATCGGATCTCCCTGTCGGATGCCCCACGTGGGCTGAAATTTCTCCAAACACTCTCCATTTAGAAGCACTGAAAAAGAAACTGACACGACTAACCTCATCACAATATTGACCCAGATTTGGTGAAAGCCCAACCTCAGCATGATCGCACGCAAGTACTCCCATTCGACTCGGTCATATGCTTTCTTCATATCCAGTTTGAGGGCGCAACATCTCAAAGCCTGAGCTCGCTTTTTCTTCATAAAGTGCAGACACTCATATGCCGTGATGATGTTGTCAGTTATAAGTCTCCCAGAAACAAAGGCCGACTGCTCCTCAGAAATAATCTCCGGTAATATGACTTTAAACCTATTCGCCACCACCTTAGATGCAATTTTGTAAATTACGTTGCACAGGCTAATTGGTCGGAATTGGCCTAACTCATCCGGACTGGCCACCTTGGGTATCAAGACAATGAACGTGTCATTGATTTTCTTTGGATCATCCTCACCTCGTAGAACCCTCAGAACAACCGAGGTAACTTCTGTTCCACATAGTTCCCAATGGCGCTGGAAAAAATGAGCCGGAAAACCATCAGGTCCCGGTGCTTTCGTGGGAAACATTTGGAACAAAGCCTCCTTCACCTCAATTTCTGTGAACGGCGCTAGCAGTTTATCATTCATCTCTGCTGTGACCTTTAAAGGAACCGTTCCCAGAACTTCCTCCATGTTTTCTGTCCCTTCTGAACTGTACAGATGCTTGTAGAATTCAGTAGTCATCGCACCTAGTTCTTGTTCATTTTCTGTAAACTGCCCATCTGCTTTTTTCAGCTTAACAACCCTGTTTCTTCTTCTTCTGCGGCTTGCTCACAAATGGAAAAAACGGGTATTTTTGTCGCCCGCTGTGAGCCACATTATCCTAGAACGTTGGCGCCACATGAACTCTTCCCTGTAGTTCAGTTCCATAATCATCTCCACTATTTTTAATTCTGCATGTGATGGCCCCATGCGTTGAGGATCCGCTTGCATGTGTTCGAGCTCAACATGAAGCTTACGTAGCTCTCTTCTGACATTGCCAAACGTCATTCTCTCCCACCGTCCCAAGTGGGTACTAACTTCTTTAAGTTTCCGCTGCAGATCGTCTAGGTTCGACACTTCCTGTTCCTTCTTCCACGCATCTGCTAGCGTACCTGGGAATTCGTTATGAGTTTCCCACATCACCTCATACTTGAACTGTTCTTTTTTCTCCGTGGCTCCTCCTGTCTCCAAGTAAGAGTAATAGGGCAATGATCTGATGCTGCAGCTGTCAGGTGACGAACCGTTGCCAAAGGAAAACGCTCGCACCACTCCGCCGTCGCTAGAGCTCGATCAAGACGAACTCGACAGTATGAACCCCCGGCTACTTTTTTCATAAGTCCAGTTGCGTCCTTCATACCCCAGATCATTCAGACCACACACATCGACTGCATCTCAAAATCCGGCAATTTGCGCGTAACTCCTTTCTTGTACGCCCTGATGTTCTGATCGATGTAAGACTTCATTAAAATCCCGATACACATCCATGGAAACGGTGACGAGGATTTAATGAACTTCAACAAGTCCCACATTTTAAATCTTTCACTGGTTTGTGCTTCGCCATACACACAAGTAAGTCTCCAAGGATCGCTCTCTCCTTCCTTGATAATCGCATCAATATGATACTGTGATACGGCAAAATAGTGACACTTGCATTATTTTTCCAGAACAAACCCAAACCACCACTACGGCCCTGGCTAATACTAACAGCAAAAGAATGATCAAAACCAAGAGTACGAGCCAGGCCTTCCACCCGCGACTTATGAACCTGTGTTTCAAGAACACAAAGCACGGATGGGGCAACACTCTTCGCTAACTCGCGAAATTCCATAACTGTCGCGGCGTTGCCAAGTCCGCGACAGTTCCAGCTTAGACAACTCATTTGTCCTGGCGGCGCCCCTCGAGGGAGCCCGCCCCGTTCTTCATTTGAGACAGCTCTTTGCTAGACCCGTCAAAAACCTTCAACCTCATAGCACAGCCGTGGTAGATCCACGGCCCCTCGCTGATCCGCTTCCAGGCAGGTCTCATCGTGAAGAACAGCATCGTCTTTGCTGCCATCATGCACTTCACCGCCAGCAAGCTTGTTGTATCCTTCTCAGCCAAGACCACTCCTTCCTTCTCTGCCTCGTTAAGCCGAAGCCTTCTCAGCAGATCATTAACATCAATGACGTCCGTCCTCGCCTTTCCCTTCGCAGCATCCGTTGCCATCTCGTTTTCCCGATCAGGACTCTCCCCGAGATCCAACCAAAACTGCAACCCACCAAGGCCGGGAAGCTGGACTAGCCAGCCCCTTGTTCAGCCCGAGTTGGTGCAGCAGAGGGATTCAGGGTAGAGGCACCAGACCGGTCAAGTTTCCTTCGCCGGTGTTGATCGCCGGCGGAGTCGCCCACCCTACGTACACAGGATAGTCAGAACCAAGAAAAAAAGACGCGCGGCGCAAGGAGCCCCAGCTACGTTATAAACTGAGGCGCTGGAGTCGCTTCGTCTCTTCGGAGACATCCGATAAAATTGGAACGATACAGAGAAGATTAGCATGGCCCCTGTGCAAGGATAACATGCACAAATCGAGAAATGGTCCAAATTTTTTTGAGATTTTGCGCGCCGGTCCTTTCTACATTGCAGATATGCCCCTGATACATTGTTTCCGACCCCCAGGTTTCAGTTTTCCTTGCAGAGACGTCCCTAGAGCCGGCGCGCCCGTCTTATATGAGCGAGACCATGCTCCATCCTTTTCTATATAAGTGTTGTTCCGTTCCATTCCAGTGTACTTTTGGATATATTTTTTTTGTTTCGTTGTAAGTCCTTGGCAAGTAAAATGGGGGTTATAAATTTGTTTTCTGTTCCGAACGTTTTGCAAGATTAGCGTTGCTACGTTCAACTAGATAAACGTTACTTCATACATCTACAAAAATGTAATCGCACTAATCATTATCATTGTCCGCACGAGTATATTTTTTTAAGATACATAACCATACTTTATCACCTTATTTTGGGCACGGATGACATAGCCCTTTACCATTTTGCTAAAATTATACGTATAATAGATATGCAGCTATACAAAATACAAAATACCTCAAATAATGAGCAGGCAAGATCATCGTAATTATGCTCCAGGATCGTAGCACCATGTTTTACTTAATGGTTATTGTAGTTAAGAGAATATGGAGCTAAACAAAAATAGCTCAATAACAAGCAGATCTGACTTTGTACATCATGACAATTGAACAAGGCAATGGCACAGTCAACCATCCAGAAGACCGCAACAAACATTTCAGAAATCCGACATTTCGTTCAAGCCGAACCAGTCATTGCATAATACATGCTCCCCATCTGCCAACGGCAGGGAAAACGATGACAGAGCCATCAAACTACCATAAGTTACATGCCAAAACGATAAAATTACAAAACTTTGCTCGATGAGCATGCAGTTTTGGCAGCAACCATCAATCAGCACACAAAAAATAATCAAGTCCTGTTGAAAGGTTGCTGTGTGCCTGATGGTGGTTGTGTAGGCAGAGGGGGTGGAGGAAGTGACATTTGCATTTGCATCTGCATCGGCATCTGTGCTAGAATACCCCTTCCATCGCCTCGATCGGCTTGACCTGGCATGCCTGGATTCATGGAGCCATCAGGAATACCCCCAAAGCCGGGCGGCATGAACGCCATGCCGCCACCACCCTGAGGATCACCTGCACCGTCAGACATTCCCTGCCCCATTGGCATTGACTGAAATGGATTGCCCATCAATCCCATGGCCCACGGTCGCTGAAGCCCCTCGGGAAAGCCTAAAGGACTAGATGCAAGCTGGACCCCTGACATGGAACCTTGGTCTGATCCAGAATCTGGTAGTTGCATCTGAAAAGGCCCGCCAAAATATTGAGGGTTTCCATCTTGCTGGAGAGGAGGGTAATTGAATGAAGCATTGGGCATCAAAGGCTGATTCATGTTCATGGGCATCATAAAGTTTGGCTGATTAGGAGGAATCGGTGGGAACATAAATGGTGCATTTGCCATTAGTTGCTGTTTGTCCTGAGTACCGGGGTCAGAATCTTGGCGAAGTGGAGTTGCCGCACCTGGGCTCTCCTGGTGTGGATGAGAAGCCCAATTGTAGGGCCGGTCAAACCCTTGCGGCGTGTTGTTTTCGGCCTGAGCTTCCCCTGGTGGATATGAGTGGCGACCATGGAATGAAGGCGGTTTTGCAAGCATTGGAGGCCTCAGTGGGGTTTGCTCCCTGGACTGGTGGTAGCGGGAGCGTTCTTCACGATCTTGCATGTGAGAAGTTGAGCTGGGTGAAAAGCCTGGCCTTGGAGGAGCACGTGCAGTAGACATTTCAGGCATTTGAGATTGTCTCTGATCCCCAGCAGAAGCACGAGAGATGTTGGGAGCATCTGACTCGTTACGTTCTTCCTTAACTACATTAGTTTGAAGGAGGTTGGCATGGGCTTCAGGGACATGAGACTCAAAATCCGCTTTCTTAAGGAATGACTTAAGACACATTGGTGCAGCACAGATAAAAATCCCTTCCATCATTTTCACCGTCTGTATCTTCTGAATGCGCTCTTCGCAACTGCAAAAGCACACAGAAGTCCTTAAAATTATGAATGTGGATTCTGTGCTACAATTGAATGTTGGTTCAAGAGGTACATCAGCATCATTTCAAGCTAAAATCTGTAAGAAAAACACAGCAGTAATCAATATGAATTAAAATTCATTACTTCAAGCACAATATTTCCAGGGGGTGAAGTCCTTAAAATTAGTCTGCTACAATTGAATGTGGATTTAAGAGGTATTGTACACCAGCATCATGCAGAGTAAAAGTATAGGACAGGTTAATTTTTACCATATGAATAGCCACCACTTCAAACGAACAGAACATCACAAGTGTATATGACATTAGACCCGCAGAAAGAACGACAAAAACATGCAAAGCTGCACATAGGTTACTAATAGTAGTACAGCACTACTACCATTGGCAACATACTCCCTCCGTCCCCATTTAGATGTCGTTCTGACAAGAAAATTTGTCCCAAAAATAGGTGTCGTTCTGCACTTGAGGCCCACTTGCCGTCTTATCTCTGCAAGCCACAGGTCACATGCACCACACAGCGTCCTCGTCTAAACAGAAAAAAGAAAAAGGGAAAGGAAAGCTCGCTCGGTCTCTCGTATCCGGAATCTCTTTCTTCCCGGCCGGTCAATCTCGATCTCCATGGGTGCCGGCGTCGGCGAGGCAGGCAGCGGGCGGAAGGAGCCGCGCGGTGGGGACATTCGCGCTGGTGTGGAGGAGTTGGGCGGCAGCGGCGACCTGGTGGTTGGGCGAGCTGTGCCGAGGCGGGGTGGAGCTGGTGGCGAACTCGCGGCGGCGGCGGCCCGAACTCACGGCAGTGGCCTCCCTCGCGGCCTCCACCACGATGACGGCTTGCTGCAGCGGCGGCCTCCATCGCTGACAGACGACGGCTTGCTGCGGCGGCCCGGAGTCACGGCGGCGGCCAGGACACCGACGACGACGACGGCTCATGCAACGGCGATGGCGGCGGACTTCGCCGGCCTCGCAGTCATCAGATCCACGCCGATGGCGGCGGCCAGACCGGTCTCCATCGCGACCTCATGGCGGCGGCCTGCGTCCCAAGCTCGCGACCGCACGGCAGCTTTCCTCTGGCCCGCAACGACGGCAGCGTCGACCTTCCTTTGGCCTGCAGCCTCGGTGAGCTCGGGCAGAGGAGATTGGGGGAGGCGATGGTGCTGCTTGGGTGGGGATTAGATTGGGGAGGGGAGACCAGGAGGACAGCGGGATGATGGCGTAGAAGATCCCAATCTGGAGACTTTTTGTGAAGAATAACGTGTTGGCAGAAGGGCAGCAGTGTCATTTAGCAAGTTCATTGGTTCCTGCGAGAGGTGTCAGAACGACATCTAAATGGGGACGGAGGGAGTATGCAATATTAACTAAAACAATACAAATAATCAGTGAGGTGCAAAGTTCATAAGTCATAGCAAGCCAATTCTGCTACAATTTATCCTACCATGAACAACTGAGTAAAACAACTTACCAATAATATGAGGATAAGAGAATATCAAATTAAAAATTCTCTCGGGAATTAGAATACTTACAGATAACAGGTAGAATCACTTCTTGCACAGGTCAAACAGAATGCATGTTCACAAGGAACCTGGAGGTACACAAGGCATACGTCAACACAATACTGTAGCACTTTCACAAACATGACACTGCTGTAGGGTCCAACATATAAAAGGAAATAAAAAAGGATTACAAGGTATATGAACATGCCGGCTGGTTGTTTAGGCAACATGTTAAGCTAATGAATCAAAAAAAAAAAAAAATGAAATGCTGAAAGATCGCAACACGACAGATATTCTTGACACACATCATAGGCTGTTTCACCTATGAGAACTAAGAAAAACACATGAACTCAATGTGACTATTTCAAGCACTAAAGATCACAGAACGCTTAAAAGGGGGGGAATTCATACCACCAGGCTACGAGAATTTCCGATTTTTGGTCCCAAATTAATACCCTAGTCGCCCAAAAGTAAGCACTGCACAAAGACGCCATGCGTCTTCTGAAGACTTCTACATATTTATTATCGTCAACAGAAGACGATCAGACCTATCGCCATTTGTGTCAATGGCTTATCCACGCATATTGGCGATTCTGTTACTAAATGGTAGGAAACTCTGTTATTAAATGGTACGGAGTAGGAAGCAATAGAATAACCACGCGTTTCACTAAACCTCTAATTTCACTCAGCAGCAGCATGCTAGAACAAGTTCACAGAATAAGAGGGCGAGCAAAACGATAACAAGCTAGGGTTTAGGGCTCCGTACGAGGCGGCCGTAGATGGCGATGGGGAACTCGCAGCGGGAGCAGATGTGGACGCGCTCGCCGAGTGGCCGTCGGGAGCGCCGTCCGATGGTGCGCGTGGCGGCGGCGGCCGAGTTTGTGACGGCGCCAAGGCTCTTCGCCACGGGGAGGTCCGCGATCACCAGGTGATCCGGGCACGCCACGGTGACGGACCCCGGGGCGCCACCGCCGGCCGCCGCGGACGCGGACTTCACCGGGGCGCCACCGCCGGCAGCCGCGCCGGAGGCGGCGCCGCCGGAGTCCGACGTGCCGATCTTGCTCAGGCGGATCTGCAACATCGCTAGGGTTGCTGGTTTTTTCCAAATTTTCTCGGGCTGGGTTTATTCGGTGGTTTTACTTGCTTGTTTGGACTTGGTGGGCTTTCTCGTGTTGGGCCTCATAAATTGGCCTGCTGTTTCAGCCCGCCTCGATATCGCGTGGAGCCATGGAGGAGAGGACGGCGGAGACTGCAGCCGTTGCCCGGTTGAACGCTGCTGTCTGCCCATCTGCCGCGTAGCAACGGACAGTTCAGTGTAGTGATCCAGATCCGCGAGCAGTCTCAAGCCCTCAACCACTGCAACTGACTCCATTGAACACGGCCGGCCGTCTCCTCCACAAATCATCATGTCTATGGTTGCGCCTCAAAATCAGTGAGAACGCACTGAACGCGACCTTAAGACACTGCTCATCCGGGGAATGTTTCTTGCCACTCCATCAGAACGGAATTCCGTTCCTCTTAAAAACATCTTGCTCTGCTCACTTTAACCAGACAAGCATGCTGGCTTATGTGATGCTCTTGTGCAGTTTGTTAGCAACTCCGAGCTAATCGATGCCTGTTACTGCCTTCAACGGTATAGTGACTCTGCTGCGCCTTGTGGATGAACATGGCTTGCATCTTCAGTGTGATCGTCTCGTCTCTGCGGTCCCGCACGCAGAGTTCTGATCCTACATCTGCACAAATGACGCAAAGACAGCGAATTTGAGAAGCGGCAACCGAACTTTAGTCGATGATCTACCGCAATTACTCGGCCAGTAATTTCGCACCAACTTTGGGTACCTTGTGTCGCCGGATCCACATGCTCTTGCCGCGCGTATGAACCGAAGCCGCGGGCTGCAAATTGAATTCTGGAATGCCGTGCTCGATCGCCTGTCTCCCTTGCTTGTTAATGCAGCCAAGTACAAGAGCGAAACCGATGGTAAGTTCTCGCAACTACGGCAAGTTATTTCCTGTACAGTGCTCAGAAATATTTAGGGGGCCTTTGGAACGCGGGATTTTTTTCCCGTTCCTGCGTTTTTCCTGTGAACAGTCAACTGATTCCTGTGAAATTCCTGTACAATTCCTGTGAAAATCCTGCGTTCCAAAGGGGGCTAGTGTGATTCTTCATGTGTTGCCTGCAGGACAGTTTTTTACGCGGTACTGCAATATGGCTGCAGCAGGTGGATAAGAAAGGATCATCACACCAAGTTATTACTGCTGCCACCGCTGCCCACAACATTAATTTCTGCATGTGATCCATGTTAGTATTGGTTAATACATCAGACGAGTGATAATAGATGCTGTTCGATTGCTCTGTGACAGGCCAATTTGTTGGGTTCGGACAAGTAATGATCTGAACCATGGTGGCAAATAGTTTGCTCTTTAATGGACATTAACACCCCATGTCCTTTCTCCCTCTGTTCTTGTCGTAAACTGCACAGTATATGCTGCCCTAACGAGATCCATCGGCAAAAAATCTTCAGTACCAAGCTGTCTATCCATTGTTTCCATTTATAGCACTGTTTGACACCCCACTGCTACACGGGGCGCTACATAAGTACTTCTATCTTACTAAATTTTTAGTACTACTAGTGCAGAAGTAGCAGACGTCCTACCCCTCTTGGCATCATGAGATTGTTGAGTAGTACAAGTTTTAGTCAAGAACTAGTGCAAAAGTTTGGATACTGACATTGTTACATTAACATCCGGGCCTCTGATAGAGCTGCACGCAGCATGTGATTCCAACACTGGACAGTTCAAACCTTGCATTCAGCTGCTGATATACACCTTGGCAGTGTACCAAACAATACACAAATACAGCTTAAGCAGTTGCTACTACTACTACAACACACATATCAGAGTACTTCTTAGTTCACTTTAGTTTAGTTTGAGCCTGCGTGTTCCCAACGTTCTTCAGGTCTCGTTTCACGCACGGCATTGCTTCAGGGATGATCGGCCGTCAGGATCGCCGCGTCCACCACGTACCCGCGGAGCGACGGCGAACGGACCGCCGCGAGCTCCGCCCTGCGCTGCCGCCTGTTCTGCACCCGCCGCCGCGCGATGTAACCGCGCACCCACGGGGTCACGTCCTCGCTGATCTTGATCATGATGAAGAAGAGGAGGCGGTAGATGATGATCATGCTGAAGAGCACGGACAGGTCCAGCCACTTGGACCGGTTCACGTTGATCTGGAAGACGTTCTCCAGGATGTAATCCCCCGGGATCTTGGGCAGCTCATCGTCTTGGTTGTTGAACATCAGGCCCTTCAGATCGTTCTGGTACTGCCCCTGCAAGATGAAGGACAAGGTGGGTTCATCCAGTTACTCTGTTCTTACGACTCCTAGCAGTTATTAGTATTTCACATGGATCATGTGGTTAAATGTATTTTTTTTGTTTAATTACTGAGAAACGAGTAGTTTTACCTGCAACGCCCAGTAGTGGAAGCTGATGTATGACATTGGGTACCTCCAGAATGGCTTTGGAATGTCATGTGGTAGCCTGAAGAACCCTGATACAAGCATGAATATCCCCTGTCCAATTCAAACGATTGTTAACCATTAAATGTGTGTTGTTAACATCAGAAGAGAATATAAGTATCAGCATTATGATGTGTGGCTCAATGCACAGCGCCAGAACTGATCCCGGTTTGAATGCATTTCATGTTCCAAACAGTGACTGGCGGATAATGGATAGCATCAAGCTGTTGGGATGTTCAGTTTACCTGAATCCCTGCACCGATAATGATGCCCATGAGGAAGTTGGGGATCATGCTGGCAATGGCCATCATCAGGCTCTCGACGACGGTGACACTGGCATAGAGGCAGAGGACGAAGAAGAGGTAGTGCATGAAGCCCGGGTGGAGGCGCACCATGAAGTAGCACAGTGTTCCCGACGCAAAGGTGATGAGGATCAGGAACGGCATTGCAGAAAGCGTGTTGCTGATAACGAATGGCAGAACACCGTAGTGACCGTTCAGCCTCTCCCTTTGAAAAACCTGAAAATGAAAATTCAGTAAGCAAGTTAGCATATGAAGAGCTCGTATGATTTGATTGGTGCTTCAGAGGTTTCACAGACCTTCATGTCCTCGACAAAAGATGGAAATCCTCCGATTGACATGAATGTGACGAAGCCAAAGATGAAGGAAGCACACGCACCCCGAGCCTATTAATTCCATTAGTTGTATTGTATCAGACCACCATACTATTCGTACCAGATATCCATTTCAGGGTTAGTAGATACTTTCAGCTTCTAATGTCACTGAAGGAAAATGTACTTACCAGTATGGAGCTGTACCCAGTGCCAACGTTGAGGTAGATAGTTCCAATGCAGATGGTTACAACAATGTAGATGATGAGCCTCAACCAGTAGTATCCAAAGTCTCTTGACATGTTACTGAAAGATCGCTTTGTGAGTGTATACGTCTGCATTGCAAAGCTAGCCTGGCTCCCTCCTGCATTCAGGACTGTCCCTTTCTGCAATGGCAAATGACATAGATCCTCTTAGTTTCTGGTGGATATTCCATCTGAGATTGGATAGTCGGAAATTGATGAGGGAATTCAAGTACTTACAACCCGGGCCATCTCATCTACTTTCTGCTGTGCATTGATGTAGTATTGTGAGTGCTGATAGTAGCTGATGAGCCTTCTCATCGCCTCCGAAGTTGTGATTCGCTCAAGTGGATCGTCAGTTCGTTCAAACTGTACATGCAAAAGGAGAGTAAAAGCTCAGACAAGAAAATGTATCAGAATGGTGCACAAGGGAGTTGAGTGGATTCTACTTACCTTTGTCTTCATTGATCCTTTCAGAGTGGCCTTCACCTTGTCGAAATCAGAATTGACGCACCTAAGAAAATGATCCGATGGATTGCGCAATGGTGGGCATGGGAAGCCAGCTTGGGCGAAAAACTGCATAATGAACAAGAAACCACATGATTGGCAACCCATAAACGTAGATTAGGATACGAGCTATGTCAGATACACTACCTCACAAGCCTCAGAAGCCTTCCCAAAGTAGACTGTTTTACCCCCTGACAGAAGATACAGTGAGTCGAAAAGCTCGAAGACCTCACTGCTTGGCTGGTGGACCGACGCAATGACGGTCCGTCCGTCTCTTGCAAGTCCCCGCAGCGTCTGTGTCACGAAGAATGCTGAAGCACTGCATAATTTCGTGGCGAATTTAGCTCTTTAGTCATATGAGATCTTAAACACTACAACACGGGAATCAATTTCTGAATCTTATAAATGCAATAACTAAATAGCTAAATGCTGTAAACTAACTTGGTGTGCATATCAATTGTTCAGATTTTGGACTTGTAGGCAGCTAATTCTGAAACTTGCATTACTGTTTAGGCATAACTAACTTCTCCCTTTGACATGCAAGAAATAACTGAATACGGTAAGACCATAATGCTGAAATATTGAAACTTGAAATAGGGACATGAGAAACAGTAGTTCATACAGTACCTATCAAGACCACTGGTGGGCTCATCCAGGAAGAGCAGCCTGGGCCTCATCAGTATCTCCAGAGCAATGCTGACTCGCCTCTTCTCACCACCACTAATCCCCCTCAGGTGCCAATTGCCAATGACCGTGTCTGCGCAGTCCTGCAGCCCCATCTCGACGATTGTGCCCTCGACCAGGGCCTGCTTCTCCTCCCTGGGCATGTTATCCGGGAGGCGAAGGCGTGCCGAATATGAGATTGTCTCCCGCACCGTCAGCGTGCCGATCAAGGTGTCATCTTGTGTCACATAGGCCTAAAATTGCAATTTGACAATAACTTTCAGTATAATTCGTTGTTTGAACTGAGAACTTATTTGCCTATTTACACATTTTCTTAGTACTAGCTAGCTAGTGGTCTCTGGTCAGTCCGGAAGCTATCTAAACATAAGACAGAGAACACAGGACATTAACAACAGCTCCTTAAAAAAGAGGAAACAGATTCCTGAACTCAAAAGATATAAAACTATATTACATACCAGTAACCCAAATAAAATATGTGCAAGTAATCAACTGCCTTGTGACAACATGTAAACAATCTAAACATATTTTTTTCAAAAACCAAACAGGCCATCTTTTAGAGAACACATCAGTACATATGAAAGTAAAAAAATACAACAAACAAATAAAAACACCCACGCCATTTTTAGAGAACACACGGTGTCTTTCCGATTTATTTGGATATAACAACCCAACAAAAAAATACCGCCAAGGTCCTAACAGATCATAAGTTTGCGGTGACCACAGTGCTGAAAAAACCGGTGAACCACAACCCAACCCCAAATCACCTTTCCAAGGAACATAACAGACGTGTCTCCTAACCAACCAGTGAGAGTTTAACTCCCATCACCAAACACACACCCAGAAATAGGATGATCCCATCCGAAAACAGACAGGACATAGTGAAAGCAGTTGGCCCAATCTTGACAAACTGAAGATGGCTACCGATGTAAACTGGTTCGATGGGGTCGAGCAGTGAGGCTCCGATTTGGCATGGCATCTGCGTAAATGGGCAGATGCGACTGCGAAAGGCGGCAAGGTTTCAGAACGTGGCACGTGAGGAGTGAGTGACTGAGAATGAACCATTTCTTTCCTCTTACGAGTGTTGTTGCTTTCAGTTGTGGGGAGTGTTTGCCGCTGTTTTCAGGTGAGGTGGGGTGGGAAATCCAAAGAGAATTTAAGGTCACTTATGCGATGGCACTATTAAGGAGTAAAAACAAGAAAAAGACACGATTAACTAGCTCCTTTATGCTTTTGATCAAGTAGTCCAAAATTTATGGGAGACACATGTTCAGTTCATTTTTTCACAACGAAAGCGTTCTCTAAGAAAGGGGGGAATTCTGAAAGGGACTTCCAAATTTAAGAAAACATTAGCCGACTTGTAAAAGACCAAATCTGAAACATCTTATTTCACAAACAGTTTTTTTTTTTGAACTGATAAACAGTTTTAAATTTGTGAGTACATAATTAACCATAGCAAATTCTATTCTATTCCGAGTTCCAGACCATGAGACCAAGAAGGCTATAAAAAATGCAACTTCACACATCAAACATGCAGTCTTTTTATATGGTGCAAGGATTGAATAAAGTTTAAACAAATGTCAAAAGCAAATCCGAACGGACAAAGATTTTAATTAGCGTCAAGACCGAGAGGAGTAGCGACAAGCCAGAGGGTGGCGAACGACGGCGGCGGCGACGCGGCGCGCGAGAGCAGCGCCGCGCGCGCACAGGAGGAGCGGGGAGTTCACGAGACGAGACGAGACGACGTACCGCGGCGCCGAAGGAGAGGTTGGCCTTGCGGCCGTTGAGGAGGACGGTCCCGGAGAGGAAGGCGTTGGCGGCGAGGCGGCCCGCGAGGGCGTCCAGCAGCGTGGACTTGCCGGAGCCCGAGGGGCCCATGAGCGCGGTGATGGTGCCTGGCTCGGCGTGGCCCGTGAGCCCCTGCAGCACGGCCTGCGTGTCGCCGCTGCTGCCCAGCGCGACGGTCACCGTGAGGTCCCGCCACGCCAGCCGCGCCGACACGTCGCCGTCGAGGAGCGCGAGGCCCGCCCGGTCGCGCCACAGCGTCTCGCTGAGCGGGCTCAGCGCCGGCGCGGCGGCGGCAGCGCCCGCGCCGGCCGCCTTCCCGCCGGCGTCCTCCAGCTCCGCCGCCACGGCCGCCACCGCCGCCTCACGCATCCCCGCGCCGTTCGCTCCCGCCTTCCTCATATCGCGCGCCGGCTTCCCGACTGCTCGGCGAGCGAGGTGGGAACGCGTCGTGTTTTCTTGCCCGCGAGAATGGCTCTCCTCTCCTCGCCGCGGGTTCACGCGAGAGTGGTGGCGGTTCGTGGGTGGCCGTGTCCGAGCTGCAACTGCTACTCCACTACACTACACTAGTTGTAGGAAGAAGGCAGCTAGCTTAGCTTAGCTTAGCTTAGCTAGTGAAGTGATGCTCTCTGCGGCCGGCGCGTGCTGCTCTGCTCGGGGTGGCGAGTTTTATGAGCGGGAAGCAGGGGTGGATACAAGGGAGTAAATGGAGGAGAGAGAGAGAGAGAGAGAGAAGCTAGAGTGAGAAGCTTTTTTTTTTTACCCCTACGAGGAGGTGCGCAGGGTTTGACCTCGGGTCAAGCGGAGGAAGCAGGGGGTAGGAGGAGCAAAGCAAAACGATGCATGCGATGCAGGTGAAGGCAGCGCTGGTTAGGAGCAAAGCAAAACGATGCATGCGATGCAGGTGAAGGCAGCGCTGGTTTGGTGTGAGGAAGAGGCCATGCAGCCATGAGAGCCATGCGCGTACTACACGTCTCGGCTCATTCCTGCCGCATGCATGGCCCGAACGGGTTGGTTGATCGGGGACAAGTGAGTTACCAGTAGTGGTGGTGGTGTGTTCCTGATGCGTTCCAAATGGATTTGACTTTGCGCCGGCCGGGCCGCTTGGCCAGCATTGCATTGCATCCAGAAGCTAGGCAAATGGCAAAAGTGGTGCGAGACGTACGGGGCTGTCATGTGTTTTCTTACATTGATTGAATTTATTGGCCGGCGTTTGTGTTGTGTCAAGCGACGATTGGATGCATTGTCTTTACTCCTCCCAAAAACGCTAGTTGGTGATGCGGTGTTGTCGTCGTCCGTCGCCCGCTTCCTGTACAAAAACGCACGCCGACAGGTGGGGCCTAGGGCCCTGCTCCCCCGCCCCCTCCTTACGGTCTCATCGGTTCCTCTCCCCCATTCTTTCTTTTCTTCCTCATCCGCAACTGAAAAATAAAAGAAATCATCCCTCTCGATCTCCCTTCCGGATCCATGGCAGCCTCCTAAATCGGACCATGAGAGAACCAAGCTACACCATGAGCTCCTAATCTGCTCCGCCGCTGCCGGCCGCAGCCCCCTCTGCCCATCCACGGCATCGCGGGTGAAGGCCGGGGCGAAGGCTGCAGACCACGTCGGCATCTAGCGTCTTGTCGTTGGTGGAGCTGGGCCAAGCTTCCTTGCCATCACGGGCACTCAAGTGGAAGCGCGAGGGCAGATGGGAAGCCTCGAAACACATCGTTGTATCTGCCGCCATAGATGGGAGCTAGCCAAATAAACGAATCCACTGACGAGCCCAGACAGAACCTCGTCGATCAGAGACGTGCGGAACGGAGGACAGAGGCAGCAGGCGGCGGCGGCTCCCGAACAAAAATTCGCCGGCCCCCTCGCCTCCAACGGCCTCGCTGTCGGCGGAGGAGGGAGGCCCGGCATCCGGCATCCACTTTGTTCGCTCTTAAGTTTAGATAGAGTTAGGTCTTTCTGTGATGGTCGCTTTTGGCGGTGGCTACGGTAGTTGTTAGGGTTAGGGTTCCTCTAGTGGTTCGGTCTAAGAAGGCGGCGGCGGTTATGCGACGTCATCAACTTCGTCGGTATGGAGCACTGGAGGACGAGGCGTCTCCGCGGTGGTGGCGAGTCGAAGGCGCCATCATCGATGAAGAATAAAATACTCTGACTCCTCCTTTGTTTTGTCATGGTTCTTTTTGGTCATGGGTGTGGGCTAGTGAGAGTTTGTTTTCCAGTGATATCCATCTAGATGTCGCTCGGATTTGTGTTTTCCCATGACGGATATAGTGGAGGAGGCGACGATGAGCTCGCCTACGGGCTTGACGGCGGCAAGTTCATCGTATTTGCATATGGAATATCGGTCTATCCTTCTTTTGCGAAAGGGTTGGGTTTCAGTTTCTCCCCGTCGAAGATGAGGATGGCAGTGGTGGATGGTGAGATGGCCATGTTCGTTCATATCAGAGTTTTCTTCCGTGGCATATCCGTTTGGGATTGTGATCCTAGATGGTGGAATTTTCGATTTTTTCAAAGTTTCTTCTCTCCCATCACTGGAGTTGGTGTTGATCGGGATACTCTTGTAATCAGGGGATGTAATTTGCTTTAATATTAATGAAATTCACCGTTTCGAAGAAAAAAAAACGAATCCACTCACAGCGGTGCGCAATCGTCTCGGCTTGGATTTCCACCGTGGCAATGCCTTGATTGCATCAATTTTGATCCACACGTCTAACGGACTAACGCATCTTGCTGGAGTTGCTGGGTGGCAAGGAAGAATTCAGAAGGTAAAGGAAGAAACCAGAGCAGTTATGACAAAGTTGGACATCGACAGAGAGAGAACGATCTTTGGAAAGAAAAAAAAAATCCACAGCAGAGGAAAACGATAAGCACATGAGAGATTCTGCCGGTGGGGAGCTCCAATTCATTAGGCTATCAGTCAATTGCCTTTTTGACTTTTTAAGAATTGTATGATTTATGCATATCTATGTTTTAGATTTTACACAATCTAGCTTCTTTCTATAATTTTCAGTTCATTTTTTTCCGTCGATTCAGCACACATGAGACAATCAGTTGCACACTCTTGGCAGGATAGAATATTCTCAAACATAAGTTCCTTCATTCGTAATTTCTTGCAACTCATCAGGCTTTTGTGGTCAGTCGAGAGCTCAGCGAAAGGTTATTTTACAAGACCTTTGTATTGAGTAAAGGTTGTGACTATGACCCTGTTTGGATACTCCAACTTGGTTAGAGTTAGAGTTACAAACTAACTCTAACTTTATTCCTAAACTAACTTTAACCAAAGTGGTATTTGGATGACAGGGTTAGATTGACAATAAATACATTTTCTCAATTATTTGAGAGGGATCCCGTGCGGTATGGAGAGAAGAATTCAGTGGGCCCCACCTCAATCTAACCCAATTAACACCTATTTACCGGGATAGTTTTTTTGAATGGGTTAGATGCATCTAACCCTACTCTAACCCTCCTGTTTGGATACTTTAAAGTTAGTTTGGCTTAATCTAACTCAGTCTAACTCTAACCCATGGATCCAAACAGGGCTTATGATTCGAACATGTGGATTTTATATAAAAAAATCCCGTAGCAAAGCACGGGCATTGTACTAAGTATTTCTTACAGCGTAAGTAGCTGCGAGTCATCGTCGTTCTCCGGTTCATGAGATTAACATGTTGCTACTGCATGATAGTCCCCAAAACTTGTGTCGTGTTATGACAGAGATCCAAGCACCGACGAATGTAATCCAGTTTATGTAAGCTTAAGCTGAAATGAAAAGGGAGTTTCTATCTCCAGATCATGTAACATGTTGATGCACAGAGATAACCACCAAACACGTCGTATTATGAAAACTTTCTCTATGACAAAGATTTCAAGTACCGAATCAAGTAATAATCAAGAAATCAAGGTTTCCAGCTCACAGCCCTGGGCCAGTATTTGGTTTTTCATGGTTGAAATAACCTGATTGCAAGTACTACCTTCACAAATGCAAAGTCTTTTTTTATTTGATCAAAGTCAATTTTTTATTTTAAACCACGATACCTATGAAATTTATATTCTAAATTAAAAATAAACATTATGATAGTTGGTCTTGATTCAATCTATTAAAATCATGATTTCATTGTCAACTTTGGTTTTATTTTTTCTTATTGAAAGTCAATCTTATAAAAAATTAACTTTGAAAAAATGCAAAACACATTATATTTCTAAACAGTAGTCTGTATAGGTAGCCAACTTTCAAGGCATGTGCATTGCTTAGAAATATGATGTGTTTGCATGTGCATTGCTTCTCTTATAACGCAATTACACAATAGGATGTATAGATCGAAATAGAAGTGTACCTGACCAGAGCATCTCAGTTCTACAGGCAGAGAAACGATGCAGAGAGCTCACTCAAACACGGCCGCTCTAGGCTGGTACTTTTTTTTTTTTTTAAGGCTAGCCGTCCAAAATGGGCGAAATTCTCGTTACTCAACAAAACAGGTACTCCCTCCGTTCCAAAATAGATGTCACTGTTGACTTTTATACATCACGTTTGACTGCTCGTCTTATTCAATTTTTTTGCGCAAATTTTATTTATTTTTATACAACTTGTTTTATCATTAGATGTATTTTAATCATGACATATTTGTTTTTATATTTGAGTAAATTTTTTGAATAAGACGAGCGGTCAAACGTGATGTTTAAAAGTCAACAGTGACATCTATTTTTGAACGGAGGGAGTACATTGGAGTGATTACAGAAGGACCCTTACAGAGGATGCAAATTAGACTATGATTCTTAGAGAAGACAAAAAGGACATAAAAGAAAAGAGATATTACAATCCAGTCCTGCGCAACTGAACCTCCGGCGATGGTGCCTCCGTCCACAGACGGACCAGGCAGTGTGTACGGAACCGAGCTGTAGAACCACTGCGTCGTGGACGGGAAAGGGCCTCGCAGTGCAAGCTGATTGACAGGCCGGCGGTCCGCCCGAACGTCGCCTCAGAACTCGCACCGATGGTTGAGGTTGGAAGAAGAGACCTGGTCGTAGATTTTGATTGAGCTTCACCGGGCCAGGCCAATAATCCTTTCCTCCGGGGATCAGCAAAGGGCGATCGACCCGAACTAAGGAAAGGCAGCACGAGCTGGAGATGAGCTGCGTAGAAGAACATTGACATCCACTGCACCTCAACAGTACCTGCAGATGAGCATGAGAGAAAAGAAAACAGGGGAGTACACCCACCGGTGAGGAGACCGACGAGGACGATGGCCATCACGGCAACAACCACTTGGGAAGAGCAGAGCACAGGTCTGGAACGAGCCATAGACAAATCGCTCACAGGAGCGACGGGCAACGACCAGAGGAAGCTCTGATTATTGGATCGAAACTTAAAAACTAAACAGAAGTAAGCTACTACTAAAACTAGACAAAGGGAACTGCAACAGGCGGGTCCCCCTTCAACTCGTCACCGGCAAAGAACCGGGAAGGAATAAGGAGGGGGCCAATCAGGATTTCTTAGGAGAACTCGATGGATTCAGGGGTGGATTTCAGGATGAGGAAGAAGAAACTACAGTACAGAGAAGAGGGTTCGGGAGAGACCTACGCACGGGTCAAACCTTGGTTTTGTTGAGTGAAACGGATGCTGTTATGAGAAAGGACCATTTTTTTTTGTAAAAAATACTTTGGAAGTTGCCCGAAGTTAAACGTGAAACCTACTCTAGGCAACATGTGAATTCGGTGATCGCGGCATCACGCATTCACGCCCAAAGGAAGTGACTGGTCACGACTACGTGTTGTCCTCTACTACGAAGTACAGACCATTTAACCGGTTGGGCCAGTATTTCCTACAGTTGTGGAACAAAAGACGCGGCACATTTCTCATTGAAGAAGATCAATTGCTGGACCCATTTCTAAAAAATCAATTGCTGGACTACTTTTGTGCCCAGCCTTCGTTGAACATATTGATCAGATGATCAGAGGGCTCTCCAATTTGCTCTCCGAAATTCCCGTCAATCGGTTTCAGGGAGGATTTCACAGGAAGATTTCCCCATCAGATGCTCATCTGATCCGCTCTCCCCGTGGGAGCGAGCAGTCCGTGTGGTTTTCAGAACGCGTGAGCCGGACGAGCACACAGGTAGAGGTTGCGATCAATCTACCCCGACGCTACCACCACGCCACACGTCGCCGGGAGGAGGGGGAGGCAATCCCGGAGCGTCGCCATTGCAGGTTTGCATGCAGGGGTTGGATCTCCCCATCGATCTCCGATCAAGCACGCGAACGAAATGAAACGAACGCGGATGCAGACGGCCCCGGCCCGGCATTCAAGCAGGGGCAGGTGGGCGTTGGTTCGCACGCATTTAGTGCGGCGCTGTGAAAAATCCAGGTGAGCCGTAACTGAAGACCCTTTTGCCCCTGTTTACTCCTCTGGCCTCTCTGTTGCAAGAACTTCTCTTCAGCCGTTGACTTTGTTCATCGAATACAGAATTCGCAGGATAGCAGATGGAATACAGAATTCCGCAACGTAGGTGGAGTTCGTTTCCAGAGGTCTAAATTTTAGAGGGTCACATCAAAGAGAATTTTATTATTTAGAAGTATTAAATAAAGTTTAATTATAAAATTAATCGCAGAACCCCGGGTCTAATTTACGAGACGAATCTAATGAGGGTAATTAAGCTAGGATTAGATAATAATTACTGTAGCATCACTGTAACAAAACATAGATTAATTAGGCTCATTAGATTCGTCTCGAAATGAGTATTTATTTGTCAAAAAGGTTTTGTCATTAAATTTTATTTAATACTTCTAAATAACAAAATTCTTTTTCATTTTAGAGGACTAAAATTTAGAGGGGTGGAAACGACCGGGGCCGTAGTGCCGCAGTATTTTGCAGCCGTATATGTTGATCGATTTGGGAATCCTCGGAAAAGAAATGGATTCCGTGCTCTGCAGGAGAAACGACTATCACTGTTTCAGGATTCAGGACTGCATGCTGCTGCGTTCTGTTGTGTTCTGCTGCCGGTTTTTCAGCCCATCCTTTTGTGCTGCCGATTGGCAGAATGCAGGATCCGAGGAGGAAATATCTTTGCCGATCATGGGCGTCCATGGGCCATGGGTCATTGGGTCATGGGCCTCATGGCAGTTGGCGGAAATGTTTCATGCATGGGGGGGATACAACATCGTACAAGTGGCGTCCGAAGCCCGAACTGCTGCTGAACAGGTTCCGGTATCGGTTCAAGCTCTTTACGAACGAACTGCTACCAACCAAACCTCCATGTGTAAGTAACTGGCTATAATAATCCTCCATCCAGCATCGATCAGTAAGTACTACTCCGTAAGAGCAAGTATAGTAGGCACGATGAAGCCGACGCAAACCAATCAGAGCAGGGGAGAGAACGGGCGCGGGCGTCTCACGACGCGCCCGCTCGACGCCGGCGCAACGCGCAAGCGCGGCTCTCATTCGCTGAACGATCAGCAGGGCATTAACTTTTGGCGGGACCCATCACAAAAACACTCCACTTCATCTCGTGTCGAAGCCGATTGCCGGCGAAATCATTAAACTCGCCACAGGCCAGCTCGCCACAGGTGCGGCGGGACTTTCCTCCGCCACAACTCGCCACAGGAATGCAGGCATAAAAACTGTGGCCGCCATCACTTTTGCATGCAACCAAGCACTGCCTTATTCAGTGTGGCAGCCACGTTGTGGCGTGGCAATCTGTGGCCTGCAACCAAGCAGGCCCGGCCCTGCTCTTAGAGCAAGCCCAATAAACTTGTCGGTGAGACAAGCTAACTAGGTATGAGACAAGTGTGAAAGACTAATTTCTCCAACAAGCTTGTCTCTTAATAGTAGTATTTTATTTATCTTTAGCCCCCCACATCTACCTCAAACTTGTTTTTTTATTGTATGTACTCAATGCATATGACCCCACACGTTAGGAGCAAGAGAGAGTGAGAGAAAAAAGAAGTCCGAAATCGACCGGCTGAGCTGCAAGCAACAAACCCCCTTCTCTCTCCATTTCTCTCTCCTCCACCCATGCAAAAGCTGACACAACCAGTCAATTCGACAACTTGTTGGGCCTGCTCTTATAGACCAAAGCTGAGATGAAGCGAGATGCAAAAGCTTGACCTGGAGTCTGTAGCGTTCCTACGAGCCGAACTACTGCCGCCGTCATGCGTGGTCCGTCCCCGCTGCTCCTATCCCTGGCTAGCCTGCACGGGACGGTACGTGGCGGAGTGAAGTCGCTGAACTGAAGCGCTGCCCGTGCAGTTGGGTCTTTTCTGTGTGGTTGGCGCCAGTGCCATTGCTGCGATCTGCGAGTGCAACTGCGAGCGAGCACCTACTGCATGCCAAGCAATTACAGGCCGCCCGCGCACAGAAACGGGAGTAACGACTCGAGCAAGTACGCGGCCTGCTGCATGCAGCAGACGCAATTGCGCCTGCATTTACATGCTCTCTGCTGTCTGTACTCTGTCGTCGGTCTCGTCAACGTCGGCTACGTGGCCCCAAATCGATCGATAAAGCGGGCTAGCGGCCGCGCGCACTACGGGAAACGCCTGCTTTGCCGTAGTGCGCGCGAGCACGACGTGGTGCGCGTCCAGCCCGGCAAGACGCGCGCGGTGACGCGCGCCGTCGTGCCGTGCATGCATGCTGCCTGCCTGCCGGGGGTACGTGTTGATCCCGTACCGCGATTGGTTGTCCATACTGTACTACACAAGGATCAGGACGCCCTGTTCTGTTCGGGGCGGATAAGCTCGGCGAGAGAGCAGAGTAGAGCAGAGCAGAAGAAAAGGATCGGCTCGAACAGCCGCTGGGCGCTTTTACTCCAGATTCTCTCCGGCCCGTCACGCAACGTCTCCAGCAGCATGGGCCCCGGAAAAGGGCCGTAACTGTTCACTTGACGCTTCTTCTTTCTCGCCTCCGTTGATCGGGACCAAACGCACTTTTGGATAGAACAACGATGAATCCCGAGCACTCGTCCGTGTCATGATCACATGATGTACAGTATAGTACTACCCCAAACAGCGGAGGTTTTGGCGGGATAACGTTAATGCATGCGTACGCCCTAATCCGCTCCGAAAGTTAAGGGCAGCATCCGGATACTCACATTCGATCGAGCAAATACACGGGCACACGGCTACAGGGAAGCCCAATCATGGACCCTTGCCATCGACGTGTCACTGGAACGGGAGTACAAGCTAGCCGACGTTTCATCCTGCACGCGATGGTAGAACTGAAGATGCTCGAATGTGACCCTAGGTCAGGTCAGGTGACTCAGGTCACCAAACTGAGCAACTACGTTTTCGTTTCAAGCTCAGAGGATAGTAGGGATGGCAATGGGGCGTGTTCGGGACGGGTAGAGCAAATTCATACCCGCCCCGCTAAGCGTGTCAGGTAGAATTCCCTACCCGATCCCGTCCCATGGGTGAAAATTCATCTCCATCCCCGTCCCCGTCGGGTAATGGGGCGGGTAGCGGGTACCCGTCGGGTCCAGATTGCATACAAGGGACAGAAGGAGTGGGAGACCTGAAGAAGCATGCGGTGATCACCTGCCGCCGATTCGTCCTCGATTTGAGCTAGCCGTCCTTGCCACGCCGCCGCGTTCGTGCTACGTCACCGATTCGCCGTTGATTCACGCCTGCCGCGCCGCCAATTTGTAATCGATTCGCGCCAGCCGAGCCTGCGACGCCGCCGCGTCCCTGTTGGGTCGTCGATTCGCGGCTGTCGCGCCGCCGGATTCGCGCCCGCCGAGCTTCCGCGCCCGCATGCCTGCAGCGCCGCCGCTGCCTGCCGCGCCCGCATGCCTGCTGCGCCGCTCCTGCTCGCGTGGTCTGTGGATAAGGTTGGCCTGTTGGGTAAAGAGTCAAACGTGAAGTTGTTTTCTTTTTCTTTTGAGCTCCACGTGAAGCTGTTTGTTTTTTCTTTTTCTTTTTTGAGGGAAACGTGAAGCTGTTTGGTGAAGAGCCTGTTGGGCTATGTTAAAACCTAGAGTTGGAGTTTTTTTTTTATTTTTAATCGATTTTTAATTATATTTTTATTAATAACCGCCCGTTTTCAAAATTTACAGAACTAGTCGCCTAGTGGCCCGACAAAAGGGCGATTAGGCCTTGTCGCCCGATCAGAGGACTATTTATGCCATAATCGCCCTTCAAAAAGGCGATTAGATGTTGATGGGGCCTAATCGCCCGGACAACGGGCGACTAGGCTACTGTAGCGAATTTGCTACTGTAGCGAATTTTTCCTTTTTCGAATTTTTCTGCGTTAACAACTAAGCCTTCCAAAATCTAAATTAAAAATACTTTTACACATCTAAAGTCAATGATGATTTTAATGGTGGTGAATAATATGTTGATGCAACCATTTTAACACAGAACAGCCCAAAAGTTGTTAGTAGTTTTAAACTAAAAATCTCTGAATCAGGCTAACTGTTAAGCGCTAATTGAATTTTTAGACCATCATAATCTTCTCTAAAAATTAAGAAAAAATTACTTAAATGCATTGTATCCTTAGTAGTACCAATTTTTTTTTTAGCGTTAGGTTCCATATAAAATATTTAAATTTAAATTTAATTTGAATTTGAATTTGAAGTTACAAATGACCATAATTTAAAATCTAATTTCAAACTATAACTTTCAGTTTGAGTTAAGAGGAGTCAGATTTTGAAATTAGATTTTAAATTATGGCTATTTGTAACTTCAAATTCAAATTCAAATTCGAATTAAATTCACATATTTTATATGGAACCTAACATAAAAAAAATTATATTGGTACTATTAAGGATGCAATGCATTTAGGTAATTTTTTCTTAATTTTTAGAGAAAATTAAGATGGTCTAAAAATTCAATTAGCGCTTAACAGCTAGCCTGATTCAGAAATTTTTAGTTTAAAACTACCAATAACTTTTGGGTTGTTCTTGGTTAAAATGGTTGCATCAATATATTATTCACCACCATTAAAATCACCATTGACTTTAGATGTGTAAAAGTATTTTTAATTTAGATTTTGGGAGGCTTAGTTGTTAACGTAGAAAAATTCGAAAAATAAAAAATTCGCTACAGTAGCCTGGCCCTTGTCGCCCGCTGTCCGGGCGATTAGGCCCCACCAATATCTAATCGCCTTTTTAAAGGGCGATTACGGCACAAATCGCCCCCTGGTCGGGCGACAAGGCCTAATCGCCCCTTTGTCTGGCGACTAGGCGACTAGTTCTGTAAATTTCGAAAACGGACTGTTATTAATAAAAATATAATAAAAAAAATCCCTAGAGTTGGCCTGTTGGGCTGGGCTAAAACTCAGTATTCGGCTGGCTGGAATTTAGCTACATTAACATTTCGGGTACCCAACGGGCAACCCATGGGGGATTTAATCCCCGTCCCGTACACGACTCGTATCGGGTCGGGCACGGGCGCCACCCACGGGTGGAAAATAAGCCCCATACCCGGCCCCATCGGGTCGGGTACCCGCCGGGTACCCGAAACCCGGCCCCGAATTGCCATCCCCAGAGGATAGCGTTCTTGCTCGGAATATCCATCCAGCTTACGCGGGACTGGGCCTAAAGATATCCGAGCGTAAATACGGCCCAAACATTTTAACTCCGTTCGGCCCACAACAATGCAGGCCCCATACGGAACCTTCTGCGTGAATTTTCGGTTTCAGAGGACTCCAGTCGGAACATATTGGTCCGGCCCGCAAAAATATCCGGGTTTTTTTTTCCAGTCTGCCAAACTCTGCAGTGGCGTTTTACAGGTGTCGTGAACTCCGAATGGCTCTTTGTTCGTTCATGTATACAAACACCCTTTAACTGCAGTTGATCCCATCAACGGCGACTGCATGGCCTCGTTGCTTGCTAGGTGTGCAGGGTACAGAAAGTAACAGCGCATACGTAAGGAACTGGGGAAGAGTTCAAACTTGGTTTACGCGGTTTTGGGTTAGCTAGCCTGCAGGTTGTTACGTACAAATTCAAAATCCGGAGACATTTTCCCGTGTTGACACGCTCTCAAGTCCCAGGTAAACATGAACCCATCTTTGAACAGTTCTTGATCTTGAAAACTTCAGCTCACCATTTGTACTGAAAACAGTCATAACCTTGTTCGAAACAAGCTCATATATAATTCATAAATAATGCAGTGTGCATGAAACAAACCGCGATAAAGTATACGGATTCTAGAGAGGCAAACACGTGCCAGCAGGAACAAAGTCAAAGCAGATTAGCAAAGGTCAGCACAACGAGTTAAGCATCACATGGGCTCGTGTTGCTGGGGTTTGACAAATTCAATTTAGAGCTCGTCTTCTTGTGCCTGAGAACAGTACAGTACGTACGACTTGCATGCCCTGGACTAGCAGTAGACTAGTAGTATACGTATATCATAGCATTATCCGTTGTGTACGGGTTGGCATTCTTCAACAGTGCTGGCCACGACTAATGCCGGATACGCAGTACGTACAGTAGGATTTGTATGCATACATACATTCATACGGCATGGAAAATGATTTGGATGCCAACCAAGGTACCATTGGATCAAGCAACGTTTTCATTTTCCAAGGTCAAATACTACTAGGAGATTTGGTCTTATTGTACCTGCTCGTAGACATACCAGGTGGATATAATAGTATGGTGGTGCTACCACTGCCACCATTGGTCATGGGATAGATTGGGAGGGGAGAGGTGGCGGTGGATTAGGAGATATTTTTTATATATCTTTTTTCTTGAATGAGACGGCTTAGGATATGGTGATGCTAGGAGAGACTGCGCTTGTATGTCGGCGCGTGCCGGGAAGAAAAATGACGGGTTTGACGTAACGAGCTAGTGCGGTGGGTTGCCATCCCTTGTCCTCATTTTCACATCCCAAATCTATATGCTCGATCCTGCATTTTCGAACACACAGTGTTCATGTCGGCGTTAACCCTTCAGTAGTCCTTATATACAGGCCGTATGGATTGCATCGCGGGGTGGTCTTAGGATATTGGATATTTATCCAAAAAATTGAACCCGTGTTGTGTTTGGTTTCAGTCACGGGACCGCGAGGCCGTCATTTTGATTTGAAAACCCCCCGAACGACCCTGTCCTGATGGGGTCAAGAGCCAAACCAAACAGCCTGCTAAAGATGGTGCGCAAAAAAGTACAGATCAGATTTACATTCCCTGCTTTTAGTATATGCACACGATCGCAAACTTGTATCAGATGATGCAAGCCTTCACAGGAATAGAAACCCCATGGTAGGAACCGAATGAATGAACGAATGGACATGCTGTGGAGTGGGCACTTACTGATTACTGAACCCACCAACCTTTGTTTGCTCTGCCCCATCTTTTGGGCTTCGGAACTGGACCAGATGATGAAAACTTGGAACACCCAACTGTCCCTTTCTTCCTTCGCTTTGAATGCAACAAAACAAATATCTACATCCATCGCTAGTTAGCTGACATGAGCAAAAATTTCTTAGGACTGACATAGGCAACCTCCTTATGCAAGCTACACTCCGTGTCACTCTTCTAAATTTATAATAACATTGGCACTTTTCTGAATTTAATTATTCAAGATGTTGGAGTACATGTTTGCAAGCTACGTGACCTTTTCTTCTATGAAGCTACAGAATCAAGTGAATTTGCTCCTCTTGTGATCCTCCACTCGAATGTTTTGATAAACACAAATCACCCTAATTAAAAATCTTCTTGAAGCACAATCATTAGATCCACAATCGGGTGGAACCGTACGTCAGTTTTCACTAATATCATGCAACACAACTTTACTGACTAAAAGCGCCCAAATTCCTCCCAAATTAAAGTTGCTATGTTAGATTACCTGCAAAGGGAGATCCTTGAGACATTCCCCAACCCTCTCCATACAGTACGATGGACAAAAATTTATGCCCACACAGCATGTGGTTAGTGATCTGTCAAGTACACAGCTGTGCTGACAAGGACAGGGTTGGCAAGGTCTATTTTTCACATATACCTCCTGATTAGGACTTGGATCACTTGTGCCACGTCATTCCAACATGTCACTTTCATCTTAATGGCGTCGTCGACGTCGCCGAGCTGCCAAACCTCATAGGCGTGTAGGTCAATTTTGTCATGGCGAATAGATATCCTCAAACCAAGGGCATTGTATGCTTGCTGTCAATGTGCATGGAATTCCAGGGTGATCCAAGCAAGAAGTCAAAATTTGGAGAATTCACTAGATAATGGTCTACTAGTACATAAGTTAGGCAGAAAGCCTAAGCTGAACAATGACACATATACTGTGTCCATCTCGTGCCTACCTTCACAGACTAATTAAACTTCAGCTATATCAAGGGTATCGTTTGTAGGGTAGGATAGGAGGTCTCCCAGAGAGAACAAAAAATACAGAAATTTGTACGTCCCAAAATTGTTTTTCCTGTGAAATACGATTTGCTTTTATTGTTGTCTAATCTGAGACGCACTATACGTAATTAGTATGCAAATTATCAAGATTGCGTCAGGTTAATTTAGATTATTTTTCTTTTTCTTCACTAATGGCCGACACCATTAACCCAATCCTCCAAGCAAGTTTTCGCATAAAAGGACTTGGAATGACAACGCCAGACATGGAGCAACGGACCGGAGGGCACATACAGGCACCGCATGCGAATAAAGATGCTGCTGCCACCACACTGATTATTGTGGATGCCATCCTTTTCCAATGGAGAGGCTAGGAGGCATTGTTTTCAGGATCAAATGCTTCCTTCAAGAAATTAAATGAATTGAAACCAGTGACTCCCAATGAAGATACCCTACTCGTCCATGCATGTCACATCCTGCTACACTTGGAAGGATCAAAATGGGTACGGTGGGCCAGATTCCCCTTGACTTCCATGGAGAAAAAGGATTTCCACTCCCTGTGCTCAAGACAATTTTTTAAGGTTTACTATGAGACTGAATAATATTCAAGTTCTGGCTACGAAATGGCACTAAATGGGCCCGTTCTCCAACTAAGGTATCACCCCCACAATCTTAACTGTCCAGCCAAGAAATTCCATCAAACTTGTGGCCAAGACAGCTCATAATTTTGGACCTTTGGTGAATGATAGCAACCTCTACATGGACCAACTCAGCATGCCATGAGGGGAACATGATGGTGGCTTGGTTAATGACAAACCCGCCTAGCCGTGTAAATTTTTTTTGCAAGGGATATTCACAATTAATGACAAGCTATTTATTACCACAAATCTTTTATATTATAAAATATATCCTGTTCAACAAAATGTACCTACGTATCCACAACTCAATACGTATCATCAATTAATTAATATACATATCTTTAGTATCCATCTTTATTAATACCTATTTAAGACATATATGCACTCACAGGATGTGCTCCAATATATATATGCTTTTTTATTTATTATTTTTTTAACGAACGTTTTTTATTTTTATTAAAAAGTGCACATGCTTCCTATGAAACGTTCCTTGTAATTTTTGCTTTCGTATGGACTCAACATGCTCATGACCATATTTGCTTTCAACTGAATATTGGCACCAAGAAAAGGAATATCAAGGTTGCTTGAACTTTCTACACACCTAATTGGCATGCTTAAATGGTCACTGAAGCAACAGAAGTGCACACTTTGGATGAAACATTCCCATAAAAGCCTGAAGTGGTGTTTCAGTCTGCTGGTTCACAAACTAGCAAATTCCTTGCAATTATTAGTTGCAAAAAAGGCAAACAACTTTTCAGACACACAGATGGTTCATCCTTGCATGGGTAAGGATTTGGCAAAGGAGAAACCGCCCCCCCCCCCCCCCCCCCCCCCCCAAAGAGTGTGACATAGGGGAAGTCTTGAAGCGGTGTGACAAAATTGGAAGTAAGTCAATTTGTAGGCTATCAGATCCACAAAAGAATAAATGGCATACCTTACTCTTTTCCTTTCAGCCGAGTGGCTCCTTGCTTTGGATAGTGAGCGGGCCCCAAGGCTTGGCATGGTGACAACGAGTCAAAGCTGGAAAGCAATATTTAATTGATTATCTGGTTTCGTGTTGCGGGTTAACGGTTATTGAGTTCGTCTGCATAGTATTTGGATCCGGTGAGGAGAGAATGTCCCTTTCTTCTGTTTTGCTTGTGAGTTTGTCCACACCACATGTTTTGCTCGTGAAAATGATCTCTAAACTTATTCTCTATCCAGGAATAAAATTGTATAGATTCATCGATACCAAAAGATGGCATTGTTTTCGTGTAGCTACCATCACCGCGAAGCACGGAAAGCGTATTGGTTCTTTTTCTAACTACAAAAAGGACACATGTATACATATCGCTATACATGTACATTTTCAATGGCCAAGCGAGCTCAGCTGATCAGCTCAACTCAGCTCGGCTAGTAACGCTCTTGTCGTGAGCGTTGCCTAAACGGGTTTGACCCGCGCGCGCACCATCCGGTAGTAGGCCTGAGCCTTTACGGCTCCTCATGTCAGCTCCCGTGTTTATGGCTATATGTGAGTCTTTTTATTGCCCATCATCTGAAAAAAAATGTCCACCTCGATGTATTAAAAAACAACACATTTGATATGTTATCTTTATATAAAATTTTGGTTGTAAAAGTTTAGTCTTTTCTATTATTGATGTTCGTGTGCACAAATTTGATCAAAAAAATTATATCTAAAATTTTTGTATGCCGAAAAAGCTTCTTTTGTTCAGAGTAATGTATGAAACAATCATATAAACATAAGGACTAGTGTGGAGTGGTAATTTCAGGACGATTCCCTGGAGTAGATGTATAATGAATCTGAATATCTTAAAAGTTTATGGCTGAACCCTCCCATTAAACATTCCTTAAGTAGCTTAATAAACAGCAAAAGGGCCGGGCGGCGCTACCTCGATCGGGTTACCGGGTCCAGCCCACGGACTCGGCCTCCTTCCCTGCGTGACGTGAGGATGGGATTGCGAGAAGCGTTTGGCTTGGAGTCCGACAAGGCAAGTCAGGGAGAAGGGCACAAAGCAAAGCAAACCGAAGCCGGTTTCATACCCCGCTCCTCCTCCTCCTCCGGCTCCCGTCCTCAGTCTTAATAAAGTCTTCTCCTCGCTTCAATCTCCACAGCGGCCGAGAACGCGCGCACGATCCCGGTTCTTTCTGAGTAACGTAGAGGCGGTGGCTGAAGGATTTCCGGCTGATTCCTCTTGCCTGTTCTGTTTTTTGGGGTCCTCTGTTTACTGGGAGCGATTCGGTGCCCGGATTGTTGTGTTGCGGGGTGATTGCAGAGGGAAGGACCGTGTGGGGAGGCGTGGAGGGAGGAGCCATGGGCGGACAGTGGGTGGAGGAGGGGCGGCAGCCGTCCAATCTGCAGTGCTTCTTGGACTGCACCACCCCGGCCGTGGAGACGCACATTCTACCCAAGGTGACGCAATCGCTCTCTGTAAAGTTCTCTCCTTTGATGTTCTTGAGAGGTGCGTCTGCTCATGGCGTGAACTGTGTCCGATCTGTGGAGTCTTGGGAGTTTCGAATTTTTCATTTACTCGTTTCTCTGCACCGCTTAGTGTTGGGGAGAAGATGATTTTTGTTTTCTTTTTAGTTACCGCTCATCTGTTCACTGATGCATCGTTATACCGTTTCTGATGTCATATGTCTTTGTGCAATGGTCGATGGTGTATTCGTTTACCCCTTATTTGGATTTAGGATAATTGTGCTTCTTCAAGTTTTACCTTTTTTGTCCTGCCTAGTGCCTAGCTAGTAATTTCTGATCCAGCTGTGGTGATTATGGCCAACTTAAATTCGTCTCTGTTATGTCAATTCTGCATGCTCTTCGACTGTTCTGTTTAATGCTCTTTGCTCATGGATCATATGGAGGGCAGCTAGTTACTGTAGGCATATTCATTCTGCTTATTCTGAAAGTGAGATATTGGTCATTTATAACCAGACACATGGACGATTGTCGGCCGACCCTTGGCACCAAGCCGAGATGGACAGCCTTGAGTACTTCAACCTTGCAGACCTCTGGGAACAATACTACGAGTGGAGCGCGTATGGGGCTGGAGCTTCGGTGCAGCTCCCTGGAGGGGAGAAAGTAGTTCAGTACTATGTCCCATACTTGTCAGGGATACAGCTATACACCAACAAAGTTTTGACTGCATCTAGGTTTGGAAATTTTTTCTGAGTTTCTAGTTCATGGTGATTTTGAGTCGTATGCCAATCCAATTTTGTGTTTCCTACAGGAGTTTTGGTGAAGATAATGGCATGGATTTCTGGAGTGATGACGATGACAATGAGAAGATGTCGAGATCCTGGAGTTCGACATCTGACGACTCGTTGCTTAACTGTGACGTGTTAGGGGGCAATAGGAGGCGTCCTGGGCACTTGTACTTTGAATTCTTTGAAGTTGGTTCTCCTTACGGAAGGGTTCCACTCATTGACAAGGTGAATTTATATTGCCTTGATGCTACCATGTATCAACTCTTCTATGGATCGCGTTTCTTATGTCTATTATTGTTAGGTATATGAACTATCTCAGAGCTTTCCTGGGTTGACATCGCTGAAAAGTTCTGACCTTTCTCCTGTTAGCTGGATGTCAGTGGCCTGGTAAGATAAAAAGTTTATCCGTTACTGTGTTTTTTTTTTTTAAGAAAGAGTTGGCATATACTAGATAATATTTAAATTGTCTAGGAGTTTCGTATGACAAGATAACGTCTCTTGCATGCTTGTTCTACTTTCTCATTGCTAATGTTTTCTGCATTGGAAACTGTGGCACATTTAACCTGTGATTTATTATCAGTTTGATAACACACCGGAGTGCTTAGAAATATTTCATTGCTCAAAAGTATTAATGTTTCTAGGTCTACAAATCCATTCACAGATAATTTTCTACAGAATGATGATATTTGGTCTCCATTTTAATTCATGCCTGCTATTTTAACTAGGTATCCTATATATCAAATTCCTTATCAGCGGAATGTGAAAGACTTATCTGCATGCTTCCTTACTTACCACACCATTTCCTCCTCATTTCAAGGTATGTTTTGTTGCACAGCGGACGCTACCTAGTGCCATTTCGATCGACTGTAATGGCAGCAGAATTTCATTAGTTCAGTAGGCTTCTGTACTGGTGCTGCATGAAGATTGCCATTCATATTGTCATAAAAAATCTGTTTTATGTTTGGGCTTTTGTTGATTTAACTTTACGCTGTTTAGGATGATTAGGAATATGGTTAGATTTCACACTGCACTTTGTGATTGTTTCTCCTGTATTCGATTGGTTTATCCCTGGAAGAGCATGCCCATAAGGTCACAGGACATAATGGCAGCTTCTTTCTATAATGCGATACTTTTTATAAACTTGCACTCTTCCAAACTTATGTTCTATTTTTGATTACCACTTGTTCACACATTGAACATTAGGCCCTAACGGATACAGAAGTTTTAGTTTGCTCGAAGTTTTTCTTTTGTCAAATGACATGATGTTATGCCTTACAACATCATTGCCATTTTTGAGAACAGAATGTCTTTGTACCTTGGAAACGATTCACTTTGTCATCAATACATGGTTATTATGTATACCTCTAGAAAGAGGAGTGGCAGTCTGGTAGCCTCCGCTAGAATAAAGAAGCTCAAACTGTAGTTTCTCATTCACCTTGCTTGAGACTGGTGTGTTAGAGTGGTCTTTAGTTTCACGACAATGAACTTTATAAATGGAAAAGTGCACCGAAATCGTCAACTTGTTTCATGTCTTAGCTTGCAAGTATATAATTAAGGAAAACAACTTACTCAAGGGGCACAAAAGGGGTTGCTGAATGCTGACTGCAGTTATCTGCCCAGTAAAGAGTAGGAAAGAGGCAGCCTCGTCATGACCATGACTATACTTAAGCCTAGACATGCCTTTGTTTTTTAATGACTAGAAATATCTTTGTCATGGCATGAAGATTCTTTTGTATACTTTCTGCGCATCGTTTGATGAAGCTTGCTTGGATTGCAATTTGTGCAAAAGCACTTAGGCACGCCAGGTGTCCATTTCAGCATATTTGTTAAAAAAAATATTAGAGTACAAATCAGGCCAGATCTTTGGGGTGACCTTGACCTTGATATGAATGTTAGATATTGTCTACGTTAATCACAGCTGCATTAACCATGGTAACCTGTGTATGCTTCCTGGCCACAGATCATGTTCTTGAGACCATGAACAACGGCTGTTGCTATCCAGCTGCTGATGGAAAACAAAATGGCTATTTGGATAAAAAGATCAACACAATATCTCTCCCTCCGTTTGGCCTTGCAGCACACAAGATACAAGGCTCTCTCTGGACCAACCAAAGGACAGGAGATCGTAAAAGGATGGACTCCCTCTTCAGCGCGGCAGACTCCTGGCTTAAACAGCTTGGAGTTCAGCACCATGACTTCAATTTTTTCATCACTCACCCCAAATGAACCTCTGATCTAGAGTAGCTTGCAAAGAAGACTTGAAGCTACTATAGTTACTTACACCGCTGTTAAGGGTAGCAAATGTTTATGGTACAATGCCCTGGTAAAAGTGAGTCTAACATTCTCGGGATAGACCTTCACTGCTTGAGTTCGTTGCAGTGAATATCAAACATGTAAGACTTGAAAGGTTTTCTGTTTCTTGATGGGATATGTAACTGATTTGTACAGAAGTTTTGCAACTAATTTGGTATCCGGCGTTGTGGTTGGATCCTTATTATAGTTGTCGCCTGTATTTTAGCTTTTAAGTGCCTTGGAGAATGTTAGTCCGGGTTGAAACTATAGTTTGGAAGTTTGGAAGTGAATTAGTTTGACAGGTTCATTCTCCTCTACAGCAAGGTAGTTCGGTGTGGGCGGTTGACGGGCAAACCGAATTCAAATTTGATAAATATTACAAATTTGAAACCAAAATTTGTGCCAATACTACTCGAACAATGAAGTTTTTTGTGAAACAAGTTGATAAAAACAATAACGTTTGATTGGGCAAAAAAAATGTAGGAAGAAAAAGAAGAAGAAACAAGAAAACCTAACCTCAAATCGAGTCGCTGCCTGCACCCGACGGCGGACGCCCCCAAATCGAGTTGCTGGCTGCCCCCGACGCCCGGATCAGCACAGGTAAAGCATTATCTTCGCGATTTACCGCTAAACCGGGGTCGCGCGGTTGGAGCGGTCGGTTCAGATTTGTAAAACCTTTGTTGGATGTAATGATTTTATCCATTTGAGGTACTATTGAGCTGTGCTCCAAATTAGTCTATAAAAGCAACTCAAGCAGTCTCTCAATTCCTTCCTAATAGCAAAATAACTACTCCATCCGTTTTTAAATATACGACACCGTTGATTTTTTTTGGGTTACTTTGACCATTTGTTTTATTTATAAATATTTATGCAAATAGCTAAATGTATAAGTTAATCTCATAGTGTTTTTGATGATAGATCCAACAATATACATTTTCCGTTAAGCAACTAATTATTTTATACAGTGTGTTCGTCTTGCTGCTTTGTAGCAGCTACAGTGTTCGCAGTTATTTCTTCAACAGCAGCTACAGTGTTTTCAGCAGCAGCTACAGTGTTCGCAGTTATTTTTCTGCAGCCGCAGCTGCAGCGAGACGAACAGGCTGTATATTGTTAGTCAAAGTTCAACAAAAAAGTCAACGGTGTCATATAATTAAAAACGGAAGAAGTATCATATATGAGGGATGTCGGGAAGCAAAACGTGCTCGAGTAATCTCTTTATACCTTTCTCACTTTTTCTCCACCCCAAAATTAGCCCTCCACTCCCACAATCTTACTATAGTGGGAGCCCCCCGCCCCCTCAATAGCAGTTATTTATGGATGCTACACCTTCACATGTTACGCGCGCGTCTTCCCTCCCCCGCTCCCGCTCGTTCCCGCGGTCGCCGTCATGCTGCCCCCGCCGCGAGCTTGCCGTAGCGCTGCCTCCCTTCCCCTCCCTCCTTAATGGCTGCGCGCACCCGTTGGGAGTCGATTCGGGGGCATCCGATCGTCGTCTCCCACTGTGCTCCTCCCTGTCGGCAAGCAAAGTCGCAACGTGCCTCTGTAGCCGCGCGCCTCCAATCGACCCACTGCCACCAGCCCCCTACCCCTCGACTTCTTATCAGGTCACGCCACCCCAGTTGATCTGGATTTGGCCGCTCCCATGACTAGTCCCCGCGCCACATCTGTGGGCGACGGAGCCGGGGACGCGCGGCTGGCGAATGCGACGAGAAGGGCGAGGCTAAAGCCGATGCAGGCCAGACGCGGCCGACGAGGGCGAGGCTGGGCTGGTGTGGCGAGGCAGGTGAGGAAGAGAATAAGGTGGGCCCTATGAATAAGCGAGAGGAAAAAGAGAGAGAACAAAAAAGAGACCTCACATGTCATGTTTGTGAGGATGGGGCTATTGAGATATTGTTGGAACTGCCACCCCCGATATCCCAAAAATGCTATTAGGAGCATCCCAATAGCTCCATATTGGTAGGAGATTATTTGAAGACAGTTGGAGTTGCTCTAACAGCATGACAGCTGCATAATTTCGTTTGGAGGAAATCACAAAATTGGACAGCAATTCAACATGCCGTAAGTGTACGGTGTGATACTGCTTAATGCCACAATAGGAAATTTCAATCGCACTATGTAACTGACAACAAAGAATATGGAGCATTTTTCGATTTGTGAATTTTAGCTGCACTTGAAATAGCAGGTAGGCTCAAGTTCAAGCAATAGGGAAAAGGGAATCGAGTTCGAAGTTTCAAGCGTCTCACTGGCTGCATGGCATATTCATTGTGAATACTGCAAATTCGAACAGTCTGAAGAAAGCTTGGAGACCCGGCCAGTTCACATCCAACTGATCATGGCCGAGTAATGCGCCTTAATCGGAATCCTGGAAGCTCATTCATAGCGCAATCACGGCATTTTGGACTCTGGACTGAAGAGTTAACCAACGTCCAATAAAACTGAACAGAGGAGGTATAAAGAACAGAAACACTGTAGAACCGAGCATATCAGACACCACCCAGTAAGAGCTTCACAGTTTATTTCGCTAAGAAAATAACAGCTTCGTATCCACCAGGGAAAGAACACCTGAATCGTGATACATGCTTGAACATTCAACAGCTCACAAATAAACATATACAGGTGCAATTGATCCATCAATTATTCTCATGCTTTCAACTATGAGTAGCTACCCACTACAGATAACGTAGAGCAACTATCGAGTGAATCACCTGATGACATACAATCAAGTTTTTTCAGCTCCATAAAAGCATGCAGTGCTCAAATCCTAACTTGGCGATCTAATCATATTGAAGAACCTGACGGCATGTTTCAACTGTTTGCTCCAGCTTCAATCACTTCGTTTCAGTCTATACCCAGTGCCAGTGGGGCACACATCTCTGTCCAATCCGTATGAATTGTTCCAGTCTTCACTACTCACGAGTACTAATCTTCAGGTTGGCTCTCTGGTTCCAATGAGTGGTTATAGGTGCCGCGTGTAGCTCCTGTATTTGATAGATATCGCACAAGTATGCAATAGCTTACTTTTCGGCTACAATGCTCTTGTAGTTAACCATGTAGATAGCAACCAGTGTCAAAAGTGCACCACCAATTTGTACAGGCGAGAAGGACTCCCCCAGGTAGAGGTATCTGGACAGCAAGGAGGTGACAAAGACTGGTCAATAGAACAAAAGCGCAATGCGCTCATGAAAAGTTAGTACTGTAACTCATCGTGAAGGATCTTACCCGAAAATAGATGCAAACATGGGAGTTAAGAAAGTAAGAGAACTAAGTGTGGTTAAGCTACCTGCAAGTCAGAAAAATACTATTTATATGGATGCTTAACAGAGTAAATGTCAACATTACCAGCAATAATAATTAAAGTGGACTAGTGTACCTCTGGTAGCATTGTAGAAGTACACACCATAGCTCACAGCACTGCCAAATATAGACGTATAGGCAAGTGCTAATGCATCACTCCATGTAAGATCTTGAAGATGTCCATTCAGAGCAGGATCATGGTTAAGAACAGATATAACTAGCAAAGGAAGCCCACCTATTATCATGTGCTGCCATAATGTGTAGGTGTTAGCATTTAATGATAAATTGATAATGCAGTGTTGAATATTGTGGAAAGCTATTAAAACAACCTAAAAAAATATACAAAGTTAAAATCATCTGCGGTAAAGGGAGATACATTCTGATTGAACCACTACATAAGGTGGACATACTAAGTTGATCCGAGAATTCTAAAACATTTATTCTTAAACTAAGAATTCTAACATACATGCTGTTTAGTATTTCATTTCATGCTGCAATCTATAAACATTTGTCGTCCCGTTACGTAAGTATTCTTATCAGAAATATGTAACATGCACCCCAATAATAAGAATAATGGTTATATACATTGACCTGCACAGAATAAACTATCAAATTCGTAGTTCCAGGAAACATATTGCGTCAACCGCTCCAAATAGATCAGAATAAAACTAATCGAAAGCGATAAATCACAATGGCAAAAGAAAAATTGTGCTAAGCACATCTGACATGAACTCTGACAGGAATGCTTATTCATCTGCCCATAACTTACCCATCCTGTTGCCATCACTGGATCTGAATACTTTGACACCCAGCGGACCATAATAGTTCCGACAGCCATGCTTTGAGCTGAGAGGAACATCCACCATTCCCCACTTCCCCAGATTGTTGTGTCATTTCCATCAACTGACAGTGCTGGAACCTGAAACAGAGCTAGTGATATGCAGAATCCATAAATTTCAGCAAACAATGTGCAAGTGGAAGCATCATGTTGGTACCCCGTGTATGAGTTTCATAAAGTTCAAAATGACTAGAAATCACTTTTCACCATTTTACAGATGATATGTGATACTACATATCAACTTTCAAATAGTAACGGTGGTAAAGAAATTAGATTGGACACAGAAGAAAACTCTTCTAAATATTATTAGGAGATTTTTGAAATTCCAGTTAGGTAGGTTCAGTACAAACTGAATGAAGTAAGAGCGAGCATGTGTTGCTGCAAGGTGTCTTCTGCTCTATGCTCGCTATAATCAATATATCACACTGGATGTGGAGAAAATCATGCTCATGTCATCATCAATGCAATTTGTATCATGATCAGTATCCAGGACCCAAGATTGCTAACCTCTCCTTAGTCCACACTCTACACTAATGCATATAGGAATTTTTTTACTGCCAGCAAAAGGCGAACCTCAAGAAGCAAAAGGCCAACGACACCCAGCACGAGCCCTCCAACTCCTATCGCACCAATTGACTCGCCAAAGAACAGGGATGCAAGGACAGCAACCGTCAATGGCTGCGAGTCGATTATGACCTGCGATGGTGATTTCAGTTTCGTAAGGGCCATCAGCTCAGCATGCCGAAATGACAAGCTAAAATGCTTTGCCTTACGCTTCCAAGCCCGGCCGACGTCTTCTGCAAGCCCTCCGCGAGGAAGCCCTGCGAAAGCAAGAACCGATGATGCTTACTCCATTCGAGAAGCCATACGGCAAAATTCAAGCCTTTGAGTTGCAAAGCTATGGAAATATTGCGCTCGCAGGCACACAAGCACCTGGAAGCAGGCTGCGTCAACGAGGCCAAATGCTGCAATGGCGAACCAGGCTTCCCACCCGGATGGTTGCTTCCCGCCGCGCGCGGCGGCGAAGGCGACGAGCAGCGCGCCCGCGGGGAGCAGCCGCAGCGCTGCGACGAAGAAGGGACCCGTCCGGGGGATGACCCCCTTCATGGCCACCATGGCCGTGCCCCAGAAGAAGAAGGGCGACACCAGCAACGCCCATTCCCAGAGGTCCCCGGCCGGGACCGCGAGCGCCGCCCCCTCCTCTCCCCCCTTCCCGTCCTGCTCCTCCGTGGCGGGGGAGCGCGGGAGGAGGGGCTCGGCGCCGGTGTCGACGAAGCACTCGACATCGGAGCCCGTGCCGACGCAGTCGACCGAGTCGGCGGGAGAGGGCGGCGGCGCCTCCCGGCGCGCGGCCGCGAGGCGAACGGATGAGCCACGCCGGCGGCGTGCGGCAGCAAGCGGTGGGTGGCGAGGCGTCGAACGGAGCGGGAGGAGGAGGAGGCCGGCGGACGCGGGACAAGCGACGGCGGGCATCGTGGCCGGAGGCAGTGCCCAGGCCGGCCGGCGCTAGAGGTGTCGGGACTCGGGAGTGGCGGGGAGCGCGCGGTGGGGCGCACCGCAGAGAACAGGTCGGGATCTTTGCGGTTCGTTCGCCCGTGACGTCGCGGTTCCGCTGAGTGGTACACAGATTCTGAAGTCTTCCGTCTCCCAAATAGAAGAGTTGCGATGCAAGTTTGGCAAAATTGATTCCCTTGCTTTTAATTATATGATATTGTTGATTTTTTGTTAACTTTGACTATATATATAATTAATTGTTTAACGTGAAATGTATATTGTCAAATTTATCATTCTTCGCAAAAAAAAAAGAATTATTATTAAAAACACTTTAAGATTAATTTATATATTTAGCTATTATCATAAATATTTATAAATAAAACGAATAGTCAAAATAACAAAAAAAGTCAACGGTGTCATATATTTAAAAAATATTTTAGTTCTTGTCACTTAGTTCATGGCCATACTAAAAAAATAAGGCTTTTAAGAAACTATAAATATGACACCGTTTTATGCTTGGAATGACGTGTCCCTTAATTGAATTGATCAATAGGAGATATCAATATCAGATGTACGATAACATAATATCGCCCCCACATAAAAGTGGCATATGTAGAAGAAGTGTCAAACGTCATAATCTTATTAGTTTGCATATTTCAATAAGGAAAATGATATGCATCCGGCTGACTTGTTCGACTGAGCTCTGACCGGTGTTAATCTATGGCTGCTAATTGTTGGCAAATGTAAGTCACGATATCTGGTTTGAATGATTGCATCGGTCGGACATGAGTCGGGCAGCCGGGTCGGCTCTGTAGCAGTACTCACAAAAAAGAATAATTAAGAAAATATGTTTTCCATTAGATTTTTAAATAAAGATGTTTTGTTAAAAATCTTGAGTTTGGTTACACTCTACTCTTTCGGCAAGAAGAAGTTATGCTAAGTAGAGCTTGATATCTCTGACAGGGTAGGGTTCTGTAAAACAAATGAATGATATTAAGATATGTAATTAAGTGGTTTTATGGGTTTATGAAATTCCCTCCAAAAAATTACATGCATGCACTGTGATTAGTATTGGTATATACACTTAGAATTTATAAAGTTTGCTATTTCTTTTCCCCAAATGTTGTTGTGCCACAAGCAAAGTTGAACAAGTGTGGTGAAAAATTGTATAAATTATGGTCTATTATGCACGTGAAATCACAATTGTGCATGAGGCATTTAAATTCAAACTTATCCGATCCTTAGAAAAGCGCAAAGAGCAAGAAATGGAAAGAAACAGATTTTCTTTAATAAGTGGTTTTATTAATTCCCCAGCCTATGAAGAAGCCACTGTACTAGTACATGCAACTAAAAGCACATTACAATACATGTGTGCAATTGGACCGCGATAGGATACTACAAGTATGCATAGTTATTGTAGGAGTAGCTATCATATCAAACCTACGCACATCAAAAACAAAGAAATATTGTTGTGCCTTTTTATTTAAACCCACGTGATAGCCACAATGAGGAGCTCATACCTCACATAAAACATTAGCAAACTTAAAGGCAAACTACACTTTAGCTTTAGCTATCAAAGAGCACTATCAAAACGCTAACCCCCTAACATCTAATCCCAAGCTTTAGCTCACAGACAATGATGAGGGTTTGATGAGAAGGTGATACGATGGGTCGAAAGGAAGGGAATGGATGGTGCTCTTCAGATCGAAGAGTGACATGTTTTTAGATCGAAATTAACAATTGCGATGTAGTTGTCTAGTTTTTGACCCCTAGTGTTTTTTTTACGGCCTCTCTTACTAGAAACGACTGTAGTCTGTCTAGCAGTGTGTGTGTGTGTGTGTGTTTTTTTTTGGTGTGGACTATTTGACAATTTCGGCCTTTGCTGCTTTCTTTTTGGGCTTTACTAGTGTGTTTGGTCTGGGGTGGGCATGGCGTCCTTCTAACCGGAGCAGGCGAACAGGCCCATGGGCCGTCGATTAATCGTGCTCCTGATGCATGGTCACCGACTCACCGCAACGCTGCTGCGAGTCTGAGCCTCTGAGGTGATCGGACGGTGCGCCGGAGTTTCGCGATTACATTGGCACCTGGCGGCCGCCGGCGAGTGGCGGACATGGCGGTTTCTGTTGAGGGCAGGATCGCACCGGCGAAGGCAGCGTCCCCGCGTCCGCCGGACAGTGGATCGGAACCGTCGGATCGGGTGCCGTCGCGCGCCGCGCCGGTGCTAGGGTCAGCGAGCGCCACGCCCATAATCTAGAACGAGGTATCATATGCTCGCTCGTGCTCAGTCTTTTATTCCTTCTTTAGATGCGTTAGTTTGGGCGTGTAATCTGCCAATACAATTTCTGCCTCTCGCTTTGCCTGGTCAAAATTAGAAGGTTCAGTAGATCGATCCTCCACTCGACTGAAATTCAGGCGGTATAGAGATAGTGGTGGGCAAGCCATTTTATTGTTGCTGCAACTTTCGTTACAAGCATACAGTAATACATATGCGCCGGCATTTGACAGCACATTAAATACACTTACGATTACGAATTACAAGTTATTATTTCTGAGTAACACAGACACCGGTATAACCAAATGGGATATCTTTTCCTGCTCTACCAATCCTTGCATAGATACTTTTTTCCTGAATCCTGATCAAATGGCTGCATCCCACAATATGGAGTCCGTTCTTCTCCATCATATTATTGTGGCGTCAGGACATACATCTTGCAGTCATGAGGTGCCACAGAGGCGGATAATTGTCCCTGAGCTGAGAACGAGGAATGCTGCACAAGAAATGGAGCATGTCAAAATGAACTCCAAACACTGAAGTCTGAACCATCAACCTTCTCTAGTTACTCTATCTACTTGATTATGGAATGTAGCAGGGGATGTGAACAATGCAAAGCTCACCGCCCATAGATCGCGAGCCGTGACAGAGGTGGATGGAGCAAGCCCGATCATTGACCATTGTGCGGTGATGGTCGCCTGGTAGCCCTGCCTGTTCCAGAGGATCACGGCCTTCCTGTTGTTGCTCAGTGGCCCTGCCCAAACCTACAATGGAACATAGCATTGTCAGATTCAGAATCATGCTAACCGTTCTGCGGTTTTGCTGTGGGACAAAAGGTTACATGAAAGCCACTAATGCACAGATTTAGGAATGCTACCTCCAAGCCATTGTTAGATTGCACTTTCCTTCCTTGGACACCTAGACTATCTGTTCAAAAGCAGTTGTATTAGTACACTGAAAACTCCATGCAATCATTTGTAAGAATGTGGAACAGAAGTCTTGCCTTGGTTGACGGCGATCACCTCTGAGTTGCTGAGTATCGCCTTCGTCTGTGGGCCCATCGAGCGCACGTCACACCCGATCAAAAGAGGAGCCTGCACACAAAAAATCATGTTTTGCAGTGACGAAATGCAGAACATTGTACATCACAACAACCTTGTTGGCATGCGGAAATAGAGTACCTTGGCAAGTGCCCAGATGCTGAAGTGAGAGCGGTACTCCGCATCAGACATGCCACCGTTGCCCACCTCAAGCATGTCAGGATCTGAGGTTGGAGCACAAGAGAATGATAATCTATTCATTAGGTGGAAGGTAACAAATGGTTAGGCACTGTAAGGCAGAACAGTCTGAACTCTTACCGTTCCACCCACCAGGACCAGCATAAGAAGCCCATCTGTCGTTCTGGTCTGCACGAGATGTCATGCTGAAATACCATGGTAACCATAATCACTCACGTCGGTTTCAGTAGTTGTATGAGCATAATTTCCAATTGCATTAAAATAAACTGAGGAGCACCTGGGCCAGTTGTCGGCGATATCGTCCGTTGTTCTCCAGCTGTTGCCCATAGCACCTGCCCAGGTGGCAGGATTTTCTCTTCCCCTATAAACCAAGGCACGTTTGATTAGATCAGTAGTGCTTAACATTTTCCCCATTAAGCCAAAAGTTTTGCTTCAAGAGGGAACCACACCATTCACAGAGCGAGAAGAAGATGCTCTTCCCGTATGTCTTCATGGCATTGCTCATTTTAGTGTATCTGCGTTACCCAATAGAGTTTACTCAGCCATCAGACATATAAGGCACAATATATTGGCTGCGCTGCGGTTCAAGAAACTTTACTCTCTCACCTTTCCGTGATACTCCTGCCAGCATCGTTGCAGTTATCATACTTCAGATAATCAACACCCTGGAGTTAAGATGATAGGAGTAAGAAGAACATCAGAAATTCATAATAATCAGATAATCTGCCATTGTGTTAACGTTGATTTGGCATCAGCCAAGCTTAAGTAACTGAATGATATTTACCCAAGATACAAAGGTTTTCACATCCTGCTCTTCATGATCAAGTGATCCAGGCATTTTCATACTGCACGTCCGTGTTCTGCAGTACACAACGGCTGTTAGTTTCAGGTTCCTTGGTAGATTTTAATCACATATTAGCAGCTTGCTTCTGTTTTCAGCTACTCCTGAATTACAATAGAGTAGTTTTCTTGTAATGATACATCTGATAGCTTGCATACCCAGCATCACTGTAAATGCCAAGCTTGAGCCCTTTTGCGTGCACATAATCTGCAAGTGCCTTGATGCCAGTGGGGAATGTTCGTCTATTTGGAACGAAGTTACCCTGAGAAATAATGAAACAACTTTGTCAATACTGACGGCACCAAAAATACTGTAGGGCCATCAGGCGAGAGGAAAATAAAAAAGATGATTTGGGAGTTGGGGAGCATATAGGGAGAACAAATTTCTAAAGCCACTACTTCAGTTTACACATTAGTATATCAAGAACAAGATTGCTCCACTTTTGAAAACTTCTAATTCCCCAAAATATTATTCCTCGCTAACATCTAGTATAGACAAAATTCAATGTTCCGCATAATATATGTGGTTCTTGGTTGGTTCGTGTCTAAGGTTCATTGACCTTCAGGACTGAATTGAACAGTTTTCTAGAAGTTCGTGGCAACATATGTTTTTGGTCACACTGATAATAGTGTTGAAAATGATGACGGTGGTTGGTTGTTAACGTAGCTTCTGTGGACAAATTTCATCTCCTTACCTGGTAGTCCCTGTCAGATTCTGCCCAGCAATCATCTGAAATAAGATATGAGAAAACAGTTCAGCTAAGAACTACTTAGTGTGCCACATCATCATATAAAACAGAGCTCATAAGCAATCCATACCTATGTTAACATATTCATAGCCCAATTTCGCTAGTCCAGTGTTGACCAATGCGTCAGCTGAAGAAACAGGAAGCAGTTAGACTGTTAGAGAAATCTTAAGGTTCTTCCATAATACTACTACGCTTCTACTGCAAATATGCTGCAAGACAACTTTGCATGGAACGACAAGATTATAAATAATGTTTGTGGTACGCACCATAACAAATTCAATGTGCTAATATTCTAATCAGTACAACGTGATCACGGGCCATTTGTCCTTGATCAACAACCAGTAACATGCAAGTATGGTGACCCGTTGGTTCAGGCACTAGCCATTGTTCAGTGGAGTGAGTCCAAGGGGACCCGGTCAGGTGCACGCCCTGCAGCTGTGCCGTCCTCTTACGATAACCGGTTAGTTGAGCTGCATCTATCCTTTTCTGACTGACCCAACCTTGTTGGCTCAAACGTCCTTATTTCCGAGGCCTTCAGGCATCAACAACCACATAAGATTTGTATAGACCGGTTGCGACACTTTAGTCAATCGTGTTTTGCTGTCCATTGGACTACAAAGATTGAGATACTGATGAGGCTAAACAATGAAATGAATCTAGTCATAAATACCTGATCTAGATTTCATAGGAGATCTGCCCTCCACATGCTGTGGACGTGCGTGATTAATTCGGATTTTTCAACCCGATCCTCCCGTGACTAGAGGAAGAATCGGTGGAGCCCTTTCCAGAATTTACCAGCGCTGCACTATCACCCATTCTCATATGTTTTGGCTGTAAAGGGCTGATCTTTTTTATACTACAGATTTGGTCCTGTTCCTCTTAATAGCAAAACTCTTTTACACGTTGGTTTGTTCTGAATGACAGCAGAATGAACATTGCAGCAGCAAGAGCATCTCTCAATGATTCTCAGATTCAGTTCAGCTGAACGTATGGGGAGATTGGAGAGAAAGAATATGGCAAAGTTCTCTCTGCACGCATGGAGAGAATATGGCAATGTTCTCTGCACGCATGGAGTAATAGGCTAATCTAATTGTCGTCTTCTTCCCTGGGACCATATGCCCGCTGTGATTTGCAAGCTGTAGTGCAACAGCCAACAACTCTGCAGGGAATTGCAACTTGTGCCGGCCCGCCGACATCAAGCTGCTCAGCCGTACGTCGGTGAGACATGTAGACGTGCCGTGCAGCGGGTGGCTTGCAGCGGCAGGTCTGCACGAGCCTTGTGCTCCGTGGACCGTGGCTGATTGGTTGAGCTCCTAATTAATTTTTTTTCTCCGGCTGTCACTGACAGAGGATGATTGGGTTCAAATGACTGAAGATTTTCTAGTACCTCGTTTCATACCCTGACTGAACTGTTCCATGTGATTCCTACTACTAGTAATTTATAAATAGTTTTGTAATTGTCTGTGTTTATTATAAGTTCCCATAGGATTTAAGGCCTTGTGTTTTGAAGGTATTATCTCGGCCCTTTTCCAATAGCCTTGTCGAGAGTTAGGGAAAGCCATAGCTAACTATTTTTACATGAAAAGATACCACAACTTTCTGCCAAATCGTGTCACCGACACCGATTTGAAGGTTTCTGCACTCCTTTTGTGTTTTTAGGACATTATAATCTCTCTTTTTTAACACCAGGACATAATAATCTATACTAGTACTATCGTTGATGCTGACACAGCACAACATGTCGTGGATGCCATGGCCCAGCTTGGCTCCTACTCCAAGCCCAGCCAAACTAAAAGCTGATGGCCATGTTTAAAGGAAACGTTAAAAGCGGAATGCGACATAACAAACAAACAAATCCCCGTCTCACATCGCCGAATTTGCCGACGTGCAAGAATATGTATGGTACTGTACCCAATGCGTGACTGGATCTGCCGAACATGCAGCTCCAGAACCGAAAAGGAGGCGCGGATTCGGCATGGGCCGGATGCAGCGGAGAGGAGTGGAGCAGTGGGGCTTGTCTGGGTAGATGGCGTAGAAGAGGAGGAGGAGCAAGTCAAGTGTACCTGTATCCTTGATCATCTGCTCGTCGATGTTGCAGCCGAAGTGGTTCCAGCTATTCCACCTAACACATTCGTAAGCAGAGTCAGTTGATTACTGCAGGAAATGTGACACCACTGTACCTAACGGTACAGCACAGCGAGCGCACACTCACAAACGACACCTCGCAGTTTGTAAACCTTGTATTTTTTTGGCACTCAAGTTGCAGGCATTTTAATGACCATTTGGATCGTAAAGAGGTTATTGCATTGTGCTGTCTGATCGAATTTTAATTGATGAGTAAGAAATGTGACTTGTGCTTTAAAGATATCCTCGGTAATTAACAGCCCTTAAGATGATATGGTGCCGAATTTGCCGACGTGCAAGAATACTTGATATGGTGCCGTGACCAGTAGTTTAGCGTTTGGTACGTCAAGAACTAGTAGAGTGTCGAATTGACAGCCTCTCTTCTTGTTGTGTTCTCGTTTTAAGCTGCAGCATGCACACCGATTAGAGAGTTGATACTGCGCAGATGAATCATGGCAGCGCGAGGCCAGAGGCTAATAAAGCGACAGGCAAAAAAGGGGGGCGGCAGGGGAAAGGGAAAGAAGATAGCATGCCGTCAAAAGCACCAAAAGGCAGCATCTTTTCGTCATTTTGGACATGGTCGTCGCAGCCAGTCCCCCGGTCGCCCCTGCAGAAATTATTTACTACTACAGTTGTTCTCCGAAAATTTTGACCCTACTTTGAAGCCAGGAATAACCTGCGCTGGCGTCCTGTTTCTACATGCTGAGGCATTTCCATGCCGTGCAAAAGACTTCGTCGTCCTGGCAGGAGGAAAGGCACACAAGCAAAGTAAAAAATACCCATCACGTGCGCTCACCTAATCCTCCTAGATCGAGTACGTATGCATCCTCGTAATCTCACCTCTGACCTCTCTCTGCAAACAAGAATCTGCCGAGAGATATTTGAAAAAGATCGGCCACAGATTGAGCTAAGCAGGACGGTAAGCAACAAAAGCGGCTTTGATGCTTTGTCGCCGGCTAGGCCGCTACAGCCATGACGATGACAGCGAGCGCGAAGACAAGGCTGCTGCTGTGACAGCCGGATACGGCTCGCTTCGCGTCCGTCGCAAGCGAAAGACATGTCCGTTTCCCTCACGTTCTATGCGCCATGGATTATGGAATCGTTTTTTCTTTCTTTTTCATGATGCGGGTGGTTGTTAGTTGGAGCCATATTTTTGAGCAGCAGAGGAATGACGCTCGCGCTGACGGAGTGTGCGAAGAATATGGAAGAAAAACAATTAACTAACAATGGTGCAAATAAGCAACGAGGGAGTCAGGGAGACGAGGAGCTTGCCGGCCGGCGGCAATGGCGCCGGCGGCGGAGAATGAGTGCACGTACCCCATCTGCGGCGTGCGGCCGAGGCCGTTCTCGTACACCTTCCGCCGCGCGCGCCGCCAGCCGCGCCGGTTCCGCCGCGCCGCCGCGCGCAGCTCCTCCGTCCAGTTGCCGCTCACCACGCCGGCCGCCTCCGACGTGGACGTCACCACCGCCGCAGCCGTGGCCAGGAGGAGCAGGAGCACCAGCGAGCGCGCCATGGCCGGCAACTCTGCTCTGCTCTGCCGCTGGTGCAGAGCACAGCGGAGCGTTAATACTGAGGTGAGAGAGGGCTGGGGGTGTTGCTCTTGTCGGATGGGGACGCGGTTTACCGGGCAAGGGGTTTATATAGCCGGGACGTGGGTCCCACCGTGTCATTTTTGCGTGTGTGTTTTTTTTTTTTTTTTTAAAGTGATTGCGTTCACTCTTTCAGCTTGACTTGTGTCGCGGGCAGCTAGCCTTGCGTCGACCAATGAGCTGTGAGCGCGACGCGTGAGCGATTTGTTTCAGTAAAATAGTTGGTCCCTTTGTGTTAATTCCTCTCTCCGGTCGTAGTTAAGCTTGGTAATGACACCGGTTAAATCTCGCAAATGTAACAGCGGGAACACAAATTTCACTTCGAGTTATGAATGTTGGTGTTGATCTCCGTTAACAAGCCGAGATGTGCATGAGACTAGGTCCACGCTCAACGTTGGTTTTGGTCACACACGCACTCCATGTAGTGCAACAATAAGACGGGAAAGCCTGCTACTCAGCGAACCAACGATTCGTGGGAGGCTTGCACTTAAGATTGTGTCTTTCTGGTTGCTTGACATGGAACGGAGTCGTGCACGTAGTTGCGATTTCTGGTGCGGATGGCACCCGAAAAATAAGGGGGTCATGGAATTTCTCAGCGTTTGTGCTTTGGGCATTCATATCATGACATGCAGCTCCTGGAGTTTGCTCTCCTTTTCGTTCACGGATAGGGGCATCCTGCATGGACGTGGTCCGTTGGTGAGAGTTACATGAATCATCTCAACGTGTCAGCTTGTGCTATTCGATTTATTTGGGGGGCAATTTATCAAGGAAATCGTACATACTGCTCAATATGCCACGGATTTGCTCTCCTTGACGTTCACGGATAAATTGCCACGTCTCCTCTAAATGACGAAGGGCATGCCTGCGCGCCAGGGGCTCAGGGAATGGACAAGGGTTGTTTAAGAGGAGCGATCACTAATCAATTTTCACGATTTAATTTGTACATCTCGTCATGGTTAGTGCCAGCGCCTTTGTTTATTTGGGGACGTAAATGGATTGCAGCAAAAGCTCATCATCCACTGGAAAGCAAAAGCGACGGATTTGTTATCATTTCCGTTTTTCCTTTCCCCCTCTTTTTGGCGCCAAGCATGTACAATGTATGCCGTGGAGTTTCCTTTGTTTTCAAAGTAAGGTGCTCCTTCTTTTTGTGGTTATCTTTTGGAGAGGAGAAAGCGGTCAGCTAAAATATCCCGACCGTCCAAACTTTCGTTTCGTGAACTTGGTTCTCTTGTGGAAATATGTTACTTCTTTTTGTCCATTTGATCTGAAGACACAAATATATCAAACAAAATACAACTCACGAAACTCTAAACGACTATGCTTGGTTTTGTTTCATAAGTTAAACATGCCAAAAATTTATTCTTTCCAGCCGAAGGAAGTATATTTGCATTTTCATAGTTCTCATAAACAAATGGCCCATTATAAAAACGAAACGCAGTGAAAGCATGCGTGCTAATGATCAAAGCAACAAGTACATTGCAACCGGCAAAGTTTATCCGAAAATAATGCGATTGCGGCCTTGCCAGTGGGCATATACGGCGCTGAAGATCAGCCTCTAAACCTGGACATTGACCGGTTACACAGAGACAAAAGCCCTTTTCACCTCCACTCCAACCATGCGTCCAATCTGCTCGTCATGTCACCTGATCGCTTCGGCACTAATCCCTCCATTAACAATTCTAGTAGTAAGCATATCTAATCCGCCATTAACAATTCGAGTAACTCTGTATCGAGCTGCTGCGTTGTGGCAGGAGTTAGTGGTGGACGTGACGTAAAACGCAAGGAAATTGGGCAGGTGCGAATAACAGAGAACGGAGTTGGCCAACATCATCATCATTGTAAGCGATAAAATGCAGCGTGGTACCACCGGAGCCTGTTGGGAGAGATTGCTGACTTGCGTCGTAGCGGGGTTCTTATCACCGCCGCAAAAATCCGGATAAGACGGTATTGGATTGGACGATTTTGTTTGTTCTTTGTTTCGACATATTGCACCGCCTCATATAATCATCCTGTTTTAATTTTGTTGAAAGGGATAGCGTGATCAACTTGATCTTATCATTTGCGGGTTGTGGATATGAAGACACTTACAATGCATTAATTCATCTGCATCTGTTCGTGGGAGCATGAACGCGGAAAGGCGTGGTCTTGATTCTTGAGCGATTGGATGTAGGGCGCTCAACGATTCGTTCCAAAATCCAAATCTTGACCTTTGAAGGTAAGCGACAGGCAGATACACTGACTGGACATTAGAATCCTCCAAAGCTGGTATCTGTTCTTCAAAAGCAATCATATCATATTCGCCCCGATTTTCTTGAGGGCCTGATTAGCTAGGGTGCTACAGACTGAAATTCATATAAATATATTGGTGTGATGTTTCTAATAACTTTGAAGCAGCAGACTCAGAGGGTGTTTGGCTCATGGGCACCGCTCGCCAAGCCACACCTGTGGCTGCCACATTCGTTTTGTTGTTGCTTGCTTGCCAGCCAAAAACAGTGGCCACCACACTTTTTCTTCTCACGGACTGTTGCGAAGATTCTACACCCCCCCCCCCCCCCCCCCCCCAACACACACATCACTATCTCCACACGTGCTTCCACAATTTACGCTTGTGGGTTTCATTTTTGGTGGCCACATTTTTTTCGCATCGAGAATTTGCATGGTGCTGCATCTCCGCAGCGAGCAAGCAAATTAGAACGATTCAGTGATGAACGAAAGATTTATTAAAATGTTATTTTTTTTGTTTTGTAATATATAAATGCGGGGTTTATTTGTAATCAACTGGAAGCGGCAAGCCGATTGGTTTTCTTCTTTCCCTTTCCCCTTCTCCCTCAACACGCTCTCTCCACATGTCCTTTCACCATATCTTTTAGAATCTGCGCTTGCAAATTTTTGACGGCCACATTTTGGTTGTTCATGGAGAATAGTGTGATTCTCCTTACCTTCTCTCTCCTCACGCTCTCTCCACACGTCTTTCTAAAACTTGCTCTTGCAAGTTTGATTTTCGGTGGTCACATTCTTTTTGTGCATGGATAATTTGCATGCTACTACAGAGCGAGCAAGCGAATTAAAACGAGTCAATGACGAATATATGATTTATTAGTGTGTGAGTTTTTGTTTTGTACATATATAAATACAATGGTGTGGTGTTTCTAGTCAAGTGGAAGTGGCAGCCTAAGTGGTTTCTCCCTCTCTCTTCATGATGTATATATCCACACGTCCTTTCAGAATCTGCGCTTGCTGGTTCCATTCTTTGGGCCAACTTTTTGTTGTTCTGGAGAACTTGCATGGTGCTACGCCTTCTTAGCAAGCAAGCACATTGCAACGAGCGAGTTAATGATGAATGAATGATTTATTAAGGCGTATATTTCTTGTTTTGTACATAGATATAAATACAATGGTGTGATTCCCCGTACCTTCTGTTTCCCATGCTCGTTTCTCACGTTCTTTTACAATTTGCGCTTGAAGGTTTGTTTCTTGGTGGCCACATGCATGTTTTTGTGCATAGAGAATTTACATCGTACTACAGGTTGAGTCAGTGATTAATAGATAATTTATCAGCATGCTAGTTTTTTGTTTTGTACATATATAAGGTGTGGTCTTTCTAATCAATTGGAAGTGGCATCCCATAGTGGTTTCCCATGTTGTATATACACATGTCCTTTCAGAATCTGCGCTTGCAGGTTCGATTCTTAACGCCCATATTTTTGTTGTTCATGAAAAATTTGCATGTTGCTACATAATTTGAGAGAAAAAGTGAATTGTAGTAAGTGATAAATGAATGATTTTTTTTTGAAGGTAAACAGGCAGGTGTTCTGCCATTTCATTATAGAAGAAGAAAAAAACAGAATACAAAATAAAAGGTTCTCAAACTAGCCTGGACAGCTTATGTTGCCACAAAAGCGAAATACAGAGAGGCTAAGAAACAAATGTGACAGTCATAGATGCAAAACAAAGAAGAGCCGTTTCGTGAGGGAGTTACTCTATGCTGTTTAGGAGCGCTACTACATCGACGTTGTTTTCCGGCTCTTGCTCCACACCTGCTAGCAGCGGCGTCTTCATAGCCCAACGGTATTGGTCAATCTCTTCCTTTGCCGTGTAAGATACATGTTCCCAGTCCTCTTCTTTTCCTTAAAAGATCCTTCTGTTTCTTTCCTTCCAAATGTTTCACCATGCATACAAAATGACTGCCGTCAGGTAGCGCTTGTTTTCCTTTGGTAATGCTCTGCATACTTTTTCCAACCAAGCCGCAACTTCATCTTCACCATGGATGGAGACTGCGGTACCTGCAATAGAGAACCAGGCAGCAACCTTCTCTAAAACGTTTTTAGAGAAAGTACAGTCAATCAATAAGTGCATTGTGGTTTAAGCCTCCTGTAAGGCAAACGGACAGATTATGTTGTTGTCCCATCCCTTGCTATCCATGTTATCAGCTGTTAGAATCTTCTCATGTAGAGCTAACCAGCCAAACAAAGTGACCTTTGGTTGAGCCTTAGCTTTCCATAGTTGTTTAGTGTCGAAGGGTCTGTACATCCCCAGAAATTGTGCTTTGTATGCTGTGTGGGAGCTATAATCCCCATTTAAATGAATGATTTATTAGAGTATATATTTCCTGTTTTGTATGTACTTATAAAGATGGTTTGATTCTTCATAATGTCTCTCTCCCTACGCTCTCTTCACACGTTCTTCTAGAATTTGCATTTGCAGGTTTGATTCTAGGTGGCCACATTTTTTATGTATGAAAAATTTGCATGGTACTATAGAGCTTGCAGGTTTGATTCTAGGGGGCCACATTTTTTGTGCATGGAAGATTTGCATGGTACTACAGAGCGAGCGAGCGAATTAGAATTACAGTGAGTCATTGATGACTAAATGATTTATTAGGTGTTAGGCTTTTGTTTTGTACATATATAAATACAATGGTGTGGTCTTCTAATCAATTGGAAGTGGTGGCCCGAGTGGTTTCACACGCTGTATATACACGCACGTCCTTTCAGAATCTGCGCTTGCAGGTTCGATTCTTGGCGGCCACATTTTTGTTGTTCGTGGAGAATTTGCATGGTCCCACGTCTTCTGAGAGAAAAAACGAATTATATATAGTTAGTGATGAACGAATGGTTTATTAGGGTGTATATTTCCTGTTTTGTGCATATAAAAATATAATGGTGTGATTGCCCTTACCTTCTCTCTCCCTATGCTCTCTTCCCATGTTCGTCTAGAAGTTGCACTTATAGTTTTGATTCTTGGTGGCCACATTTTTTGTGCATGGATAATTTGCATCGTACTACGGAGGGAGCAAATGAATTACAACGAGTCAGTGATGAACAAATGATTTATTAGCATGTTAGTTTTTTTGTTTTGAACATATATATAAATACAACGATGTGGTGTTTCTAATCAATTGGAAGTGGCAGCCCGAGTGGTTTCACACGCTGTATATACACGCACGTCCTTTCAGAATCTGCGCTTGCAGGTTCGATTCTTGGCGGCCACATTTTTGTTGTTTGTGGAGAATTTGCAAGGTCCCACGTCTTTTGATTGAAAAGGCGAATTATATATAGTTAGTGATGAACGAATAATTTATTAGGGTGTATATTTCCTGTTTTGTGCATATAAAAATACAATGGTGTGATTCCCCTTACCTCCTCTCTCCCTACGCTATCTTCCCATGTTTTTTTAGAATTTGCATTTGTAGATTTGATTAATGGTGGCCATATTTTTCGTGCATGGAGAGTTTGCATCGTACTACGGAGCAAGCAAATGAATGATGAACAAATGACTTGTTAGAGGATGCTAGTTTTTCTTTTTTGTTTTGAACATATATATAAATACAACATGTCGTGTTTCTAATCAATTGGAAGTGGCAGCCCGAGTGGTTTCTTCCTCTCTCCCCACACCCTGTCTTCTCAGAATCTACGCTTGTAGGTTCGATTCTTGGCGGCCACATTTTTTATGCATGAATAGATTTTATAGTATGATGTCTCCAAAGCTAGCAAGCAAATACATCTAGTCATGAATAAATTTTATAGTATGATGTCTCCAAAGCGAGCAAGCAAATACATCTAGTCGGTGACAAAAAAATAATTTATCAATATTAAATATATCATGTGGTTCTAATCAATTGTATGCGGCAGCTAGAGTCTCTCTCTCTCTCTTCTCTCTCTCTCTCTCTCTCTCTCTCTCTCTCTCTCCTTGCAGAAATTGCGCTTCAACCCGACTGGTCTCCTCGGCCACCGCTCTACGGTCTTCGGGGAAGGTAATCCACATCTCCCAAACCGAACCCCTAAACCTAACTTGAACCCACAAACACTAACTCGGTGGCATGAACTCCGGCGGTCGGAGGTTGGGGGGTTGCTGCCGGCGTCACGAGCTTCGGGTGTGGGCCGACATAGGCTGAAATTATTTGTATATGGGCCAAGAAACTTAATATGAGTGATCGTCGTTCTCTCACTATGAGGAACGTGTATGAATGTAGGAAGTCAGAATCATACAAAGATTTTAACGTCGTTAGTTGAAAATGGATGAGGATTCGCAGATAGTTATACTAGACTGAAACCGACATGGCACTGGGCCCACTGGCATTACGCCGCGCAAGGGGCCAACGACCATAGGCGACGCGACGACCTCACTCGGACAGGACAACGCTGCACTCGTGGCGAGCGCGCGTGTTTATCTGAGCCGCGCCGGATCGACGTGAGCAAAGCAGAGCTTATCTCACTCACAGCGGGCTCGATCGGAGTGACGAAGCTGACTGAGTGACGCTGCTTGACTGCAACGTTGCATTGCTTGCTTGCACGGAATCTCGAGACGAAGGCCACGCGATCCCGGGATGCTGACGCGGTGGAACGGAAAGGGTAGCTGCGCCCGTTCCCAGCACGGCGTCGGCTGGGCATATCTGGCCGGGAGCCGGAGAAGCAACGCACACGGCACGCGGCGAGGAACGGATGCGAGGGGACGGGATTGCGTGCGCGCCATCACGGTACGCCTCGGCTCCCCGGCGCCGGCGGCCGCGGCTGCTGGCTGCTGCGCGTGCGTCGTTCGTTCCTCTTCATGCGCCAATCCAATCCAATCCAATCCAATCCAATCCAATCAAAGGTTCGTCTTACCGTGCGTGCCTATCAGACCCTCCGTCACTCCACGTCCCTGTCCGAGACGGACTCGATTGTTTTCGATCATCATCGGGTCTCGCCTTATCCACACATACGCACACTCATGCGCGCGTGCGACGTGGCGGATCAAGACGAGTCGCATTCGTTCGATCGACGCACTGGGGCCCGTCGAGATCATCAACCGGTCGGTCTGCGTCTGGAATTTTAACTGCACGTACGTCTGAACCTTCTGTTTCCTTCCAAACAACTTGAGTAGCCTTTGGTCCCCGGCATGGCTTGGCTTCCTCTCCTCCGGCAAACCAATCGCGCAGAGGTTAGCTGGATGGACCGGACGGACTCACCTCCTCTGCACCTACCTCCGCATTAACAGTGAGCTAGCTGCAGATCATGGTTGAAAACAATTCGAGTGATGTGCAACACTTGGCACATCCGCACATGAGCCAATGATTCGATCCGTTGAACTGAAGCATCGTTCCGTCCGTACTACTAGCTTCGTGACCAAGGGAGGAACCATTCACGTACACCTGCGCTGCATGCGATCGATCATCCGCAATGATTGGCCATCAGACAGCAGAGCGGGAGCGTACGTCGTGCAGGGCTAGAATGTTCGGGCGGCCGATCTCGTAGATCCCAAGGTTCGCTTTTCGCCGCTCGTCTCTCCGGCCGCGGTAGGCGGCACCTCGCTGTCTCGCTGCACACTTGTCTGGCTGGCGCACAAGGGAGGCCAACCAGTTAAAGCAAGGCAATGGACACCGGTCTCCTTCGTCCGTCACGCCTGTCGTTCATCCTCGATCAGAACGAAATGATCGAGGGTGTCGCGTCTAGCCTGCGTCGACGTACAGGACGATAGAACTTGCAACAATTCGTCAATGCAGGAGTCGTTTTCCCAACATAGGGGTGAGCAAAGTCACAATCCGGAGGGGTTGCTACAACTGCCCCATTTTCCCGTGTGGAACATTGGCTAGCTGGACGCCTATGCTCAGATGACAGCACGCATGAAAGAAGCCTAGCTAACAACCTTCGTACCGAGATGCGGTGGACGCAGGCGGCTCCGCAGGCCGGCTTGTTTAACTGAAAAAAAAAAAAAAGGTAGTGCAATGTGCTCCTAGTCTCTTTATTCCTGTGAAGCAAAGCTCGTGGATGATACTCCTATTTGATATGGCTGGTCAGCTGGCCGAAACGCTGCCTGTGCAAAGTGGGATTCTGGATATCTCTTTGTCACCTTTTCTAATGTCAGAAGCAAACAAGCAGGCCTGATTGCCGGCGAGTTGTCCATCACTGCATGGTTTGACAAGAGACGATGCTGTTTGGTAGGAGCAACTTCTTTTTCAAGGTGCAGTTAGCACTTAGGACTTTACGAGTGTTTTTTGAGAGTTGTGCCCTTGACCTCATACATGCACTAGGGGGTAGGTGCAGTGCAGCATGATCGGGAGAGGGAGTGTCCTGGTGATGATTACTATGCTCTAGGTCATGTACCGAACGAACTTCGAATGGATTCTGCAGGAATACCATGGGAGGCAGCATATAATTCCTGAATCCCCAGTGTGAACTTCTTTTTTTTTTTCTTTACTACTGGCTGGTTTGGTTGAAAGCAAGTTTTTTTTTTTTTTTGAGAGGTTTTAATCGGTTCTAAGCAAGGTCGGCCTGTTGGAAGTTTTGAACTTACCAACAAGCTGGTCATTGGCGTGGTTGCCCCTGTTTTAGTTCCAAATGGTCAGTTTGCCCTCGCAATTGTTCACTTTGCATGGTTGCCTCTGTTTTTTGAATTTGAGTCCTCAACATGCCCCTGTTTTGTGATGGTGAGTTAACGGTGTGAAGTTTGTGAATTGGACTGAACAAAAGGACCATTGTGCCCTTCCAAAAAAAATGTATGAACGCACTTGTTTTGTACTTTGACGCAAGGCTTCAAGACCTTTTGTCGAACACATCATCTGCACGACGGTGGTGACATCGTGCGGCACCTCAGCGACCAGCGTGGAGCATCTCAGAGCAAGGACAGGGAAAGCGAGCACGCCGCTGACTAGGGGTGGTCGCGGAGGATGGCGGTGGCCAACCTCGTGCTTGCCAAGCTCTAGCACCAAGGTGGATACGGCAACAGCGAAGGTACTGGGCTCGTACTTGGCAGCGGCCTTGGCGACGCCGAACTGAGAAGGACTGGGGAGAGCAGCCTGAGCGCCTCCTCGATCATGGCGGCACCAAGCACGCCCTGCGACGGGGCGAATTGGACAGAGCGCAGGATACAACGGCCGCGACCATGGCTGCGAGGCGACGATGCTTGGGGCCGGAGCTTGCCCAACACGTCGGGAGGCGCGGCGATGTTGCGGGGCGAGAGGAGTGCTGCAGGGCGGCGCACAGGCGGGAGGTGCGGTGGCGCGGCACGCGGAGCGGGAGACACGGTGGTGCGGCGGCGTGAGATGAGCATGGCAGGGAGGCGTGCCGAGGAAGGAGAAGGGCATTCTTGTATGCCAAAGTTCATTTATCCGGTTTCATTTTTCTTTTAATTCAAAAAATGGACCACGACTAACGGAGTGGGGAATACAAGGGCAGACGGAAGCTTCAGTTTCGAATTTCAGGGGCAATGGTGCTAACTGCCATTTGGGGAGGGCATACAGAAGTTTAGGTCTCAAAACAGGGGCAATGGTACAATTATCTCAACTATAAGAGGAAGGCGGCCACCTGCATGCGATCTCGACGGCCCATGGCATCCGCCGGTGGGCTTGATAAACTCGGCACGAAACACACAGGCCGTGGGTCGACAAAGTAGTTGCTCTGGGACTGGGCCGAGCCGCGCGCCTCTTGCTTCACAGTATCGGAGGTCCCCCTTCCTTACAGCCTGCGGAATATACGTACCAGTACCTCAAGCGCAATTCATGATCTCCAAGCAAAACAGACAGAAATAGTAACGTAAATCATCTCCTCGAGAATGAAACAATCACAATTCACACAAGTAATAACATTCTTGATCACTCATCACAGGAGTTGACGCAAGTAAGCCTGCACAATTTGTGTCTCCCGGTACCCATCGTCGCCGAGTCTCCGGACGTGACGACGCACGGAGGGCCCGGCTCGCTCTACTCTACTTGGCCTGAGAGTCGTCGAACCTCGGGTTGAGCACGAACATCTTGCACGAGTGTGGGGGCACGTCGAAGGCCATCTTGTCCGTGAACCGGGCGTCCACCGTCTTGTGCTGCGCCACCAACCACAATAGCCACAACAACAACCGAGTCAGGAACCCACGCGACGCCGACGACCACTTCCCGTCACGCGATGGTTTACGAGTACTACGTACCAGCCACAGGTCCCGGGCCTCGACGGGCGTGCCGGCCGGGATGCCGAGGTCGTCCCAGTGCGCGATGATGGTGGCCGTGTCCGTCGCGTGCCGGTTCAGCAGCACCACCGCCGTCCGGTAGTCCGACAGCGGCGCCGCCCAGATCTCGTTGCTGCCCTCCATCCGCACCTTCTTCCCCTGCACGCCCAGCGGGTCTGCAAATGCCCCCGTCCTTTTTCCCGTCAGCAGATTGAACGCAACAGAATCAGAGCTCGAAAAATGTCAGTCTCGGTGGTATGTTTCACCTTGGTTGACGGCGATCACCTCCTTGTTGGCCACGATGTCGTACGTCTCCCGCGACATGTGCCGCACATCGCATCCGATGATGAGCGGCGCCTGCAGGTTCATTGGACCACGGTGTTTGGTGCGATGAACAGGTACAGAGAGAACATATGCTCTGTCTGCATCAGAAAGCAGAGAGCACGGGCATCACCTTTGAAATTGCCCACAGGCTGAAGTGCACAATGTACTCGTTGTTTGTCATCCCGCCGTTGCCCACCTCAAGCATGTCCGGGTCTGCAAAACCATCAGAAACACAACAAGGTGAGAACCAGTCCTTCCATGAACAATTGAACACGTTCGAGATGGGACCACGCCTGACGCGCGGCCTGATCAGAGAAGAACTGACCGTTCCAGCCGCCGGGGCGCGCGTACTCCGCCCACACCTCGTTCTGGTCCGCCGTCGCGATCATGCTGCAGGAAACAGCGCCACAAACAGCAAACGAAGCCTTGAGAACAATGGCGACAGGGCAACAAAACAGAGGGTCAGGGAGAGGAAGACAAACGCTGACCTTTCCCAGGTGTCGGCGATGTCGTTGGTGGTCCTCCAGCTGTTGCCGTAGGCCGCGCCCCACCGCGCCGGGTGCATGTCTCCCCTGCATGACGATCGCCGGCCGGGCGAGAACAGAACAGTAAATCACGTGTCGTGAGAACCGACCTTGGTGATCAGAAATTCAGAGATGGTAGGTGACTGTACCATTCGCAGAGCGAGAAGTAGATCGGCCGGCCGGTCTTCATCAGAGCCTTGCTCATCTGAGGGTACCTGTTCATCAGTTCATGAAAAGCAATCTGGTCAAGCACGGCGACACGGTTACCTCAGACCACTACCCTGTCATGCAGAGGGAGTGAGACGTTCAGAACAGGATGGAGGAGGGGGCATGTGTCACCTCTTGAGCGGCTTCAGGTTGCCGTTGTTGCAGTTGTCATACTTGAGGTAATCCACTCCCTGCAACGACAGGTGCAACGAACAGAACACGGAACATACTTTACGTGACTGTCAATTCGAACCACGGAACAAACTTTATCTTTCCCTTATTAAAAAGGACAAATCATATAATGCTGTTTACTTACCCACGACGCAAAGGTTTTGGCGTCCTGCTCCTCGTGGCCGAGGGAGCCAGGCTGAGCCTTGGCGCACGTCTTGTACCTGGAAGTTAAAATACAGATCGAGGAGATACTAAAAACTGACGGAACTTGTAGAAAGAAACAGCATGATCTTCCAACTGACGCTCTAGTACCCTGCATCAGAGTAGATGCCCAGCTTGAGCCCCTTGCTGTGGACGTAATCCGCGAGCGCCTTTATCCCGTGCGGGAACGTCTTCTTGTTGGCCACGAGATTGCCCTGCAATAACAACACAAGCTCAATTCCAGTATGGGTGATCATCAAAGTATCGTCAGCTTTGTTTAGTTCAAACGTACCATCGCGTCGCGCTCTGGCTCTGCCCAGCAGTCATCTGTCAAGCCGAGCGACAAATAATAAACACGTAACCAGTTCAATTTAGAATGTTCCCGATAAGAAAAGGGATGAGGAGGAAGAAATTGAAGGTCACGGAGAGTGAGATGGCGCACCGATGTTGACGTATTTGTAACCAAGAGCGGCGAGCCCGGTTGATACGAGCGCATCCGCTGCTCATCCAGACGTGAGAAGCCAAGCAACAAGGAAAATGGAAGTCAGTTACAGTTCATCCGGTGCTGAATTCTGCAGCTGAAACTGAACTGCTGCCAGCAGGCTGCGGAATTCTGAAGCATGACAAGAGGAACCAAACTGGAGTTACATGTACGGAGTATTTACCAGTCTCCTTGATGACGTCCTCGCCGTTGCCTTGGCACTGGAAGTGATTCCAGCTGTTCCACCTGCAACCAAATCAACGCAAAGTCAGATTGGCACGCACGATCGTCGATCGCAGAACATATCGCTGATTTATGTGTGCAGGGACTGATGATCAGAACAGGGATAGTCGTTGAAATTAATCAACTCTGCTAATCTGCTAATCAGTCAAGAAGAGCACTGATGTAAATTAGGTGTTAGCGCTTTAATTACTTACCCCATGGGAGGCGCGGAGCCGAGTCCATTGGCGAGCATGCTCCGCCGGTGCGCCTCCGCCACGTGCACCACCTTGGCCTCCCCGACGCCGGCGACGGCGCACGCCGCCGCGAGCATCACGAGCGCCAGCCTCGCCCGCGGAGGCGGACCACGTCGACGACGACCGAGACCACCGCCCTCCATTGACCAAAAGCCTCTTCTCCTCCTCCGCACGATCGAGGACGAGACGACGACGCCACGAACCGCTGCTGCTAGTGCTAGTCACTCACTCCCTGCCTTTGTGGATCGACACTTGTGCTATTTATTTATAGCCTCTCAACTGATGATTGGCGAAGAGCAGAGCGCACACTTTTTCCAGCGCCAGATGTCTACGCCGGTGTCGCGTTCGTGTTGTCGGAAACGGCACCGGAGAACAGAAGGACCGAGAGACTGCTGCCAAGTGAGTGGCCCCTGATGGGACACGTGTCCAAGACAACCGTCCTGTGGGTCCACAGGCGGGCCCGGGGCAGTGCGAGCAAGCCGTTCTGTGGGCTTGCGGCCCGGCTGAGTTATATAATCTGAGTCTACCCAGAGGCCCAGAACGAAACCGGCCGAAGAACAAAGAGTGTTCAAAAAAAAAAAAATCTGAACAAAGAAGAAAACAACAAACCGTGACGTCCCTCAGTGTTATCCAAACGGCATAACGTTCGGTATGGCCATACATGGATATGGTTTGTTCATTGTTCTTCGCTTACTGGGGGTTCCGATTGGGACAGGATCTTCCGGAAACTGGGAAGAAGAAATTAATGGCATCGTTATCTGGTCTACGGTCTGTACACGTACCCGGCCCGTAGGTAAGCGGCGGGTTCCGGACGCACAGGGAATCAGTCGTCCGCTTTTGGGAGACGATAGCGTAAACTATTCGACGAGTCCGATTGCTTTCAGGATTAGGTGGGGCTTTGATTAAGGCGACGATCATTGCCACTGGCTTGGAACAAAGTGGTTTTAAAATGCAGCGGGGAAAGGTTCAAGTTGACCGCAATGCGAACATCTCGTACTATACCCTTCTAGATGCAGTTTGTGCTTCGTTGTTCTGGCATAGAAAACTCTTGCCAGATTTGATAACCGTTTTGTGCAATCAGCACATGGGACTGAAATTCATATAGACCTAAGGCCCTGTTTGGATATTGCCGTTTCTAAAAACCATGGTATTCAAAAACCGTGGTTTTAAAAACTTGAGCTAGGTAATACTATAGTATTTAGAAAACAGAGTTTTTTTCAGTTTTGAGATAAATTGTGGCCTGTTTGGGTACTGCTGAATTTTTGTAGCATTTCCTTTTTAAAAAAACTAGCTGTTGGAATGTTTTTGGAGGTTACAGGTTACGTAGCACTTGACAGGTAGAGGTGTTGCCGTGTTGGCTCTCGACGAGTACCACGCAAACTATTGGATTGACACAAGCTTATCTATACTCGTATTTTTTTTATCTATATCTACTAGTATTTTATTAAACAAATGACTGGCATTCAAAAGCTGTGCTAGATAATCGGATCTTCAAACTTCTTCCTGTATACTCGTTCTCCACCTTTCCTCCGGCCAAAAAATTAGGAGACTTCCAAGAGGACCAAGACTGATAGTTGATCTATCAACATTATGTGGGGCAATTTCATTTTTCATGAAGTGAAAGCAACGAGATGATGAGGATTTGACTCTTGTCACTGGCTACAATCTGGATAGTTCTTCTTCTGATCGCATACCAATCAGGAAAGAAAGATCCAGAGGATCTATTGTTCCTCCTGCGCTCCTTCTCTAACAAAGGAAGAACGACCTATGTATACCTAGATCCTGGATGCGATTGAAGGGGGACAACATCGATCTTTCTCTGTAATTCGAGGGGAAAAAAGACAGCAGCTCGAAGGTCCAAGATACAACGGCAATCTGATCAAACAAGTCGTAAAAGTAATGGATTTCAGATACCTTTCCCTTTCCCTCCATTCCTTGTGACCGTGGGAGCATCAGGCACCCTTGTATCCATGGGAGCATCGGGAAGGTCCAGACTGCAGGATGGGAACTGCTAGTTCGTGAGGAGATGGAGTTATGCGGTCGCGGCAACTCGGAGAAAATAAGACGGGCGGCAAAAGAAAGCGTGCGCGTATATTCGGCAGCAGCGCGCACCGCGCGCTGTTTCCTCGGTTTAGAAAAAAGAGGGTCGAGGTGGAGTTTTTGATACAGCAAAAAAACTGCAGTTTTAAGGATACCGCAGTTTCCAAAACTCTGAAATCGGTTGCATCCAAACACATCATTAATTTATAAAACTGTGGTATTTTCTAAAACTGTGGTATTTTACCAAAACTTTAAAAAAACTTTGCTTCCAAACAGGGCCTAAGTCTTTAACCTCGTCCCACCACCCCTCATGTAGATGTCATTTTTATCCTCATGCCACGTCGGTCACCAATGTTGCCTCCTTTTTCCTCACCGCCCGATCTGCGGCTGTCGTCCTGTATCACGCTAACCGGGCCCGTTGACCCGTCCCTCCGATGCCCCTCTCTCGCCTTCCTTCCCCATCTCCAACGGCTTTCATTGTTAGAATCCTGACCATCATTGTCCCTATGCTAACTTGGATCCATTGTTCCAACCACACCTTCTGCCCTCTACTCACATTGGGCTAGCAGCGACCAGCCCAATGTCTTCACTAATAGGTTAGGCAGGAACACAAGACACCCTATAGCAGCCCAACCTAACTCAAAACTAAGTGATATGATCTACCATCACACACCAACAAGTAGAAGGATATAGCCGAACTTCTAATTTTAACATAAACTCACGAACTTTAACCTAACAGCATGAACTTTAGCGGTCGAAGTTTGGGAAGGAGTGTTTCTCGCCGGAGTGAATTGGTTCAAGTGTGGGCAAAGGTGAGAGAACCTCGTCATTCTCTTGCCACAAGAGACGTATAAATTTTCAATTCCCGCATTTTCTCTCTAGAAACAGGTAGCCGAAAAACGGGTCACTACATTAAAATCTTTGTTCAACGCGACCGCAATGCCAATACCTCGTTCGAGCCTTCTAAATGTGGTTTGTGCTTGGTTCATAGGTATGTAGAATAGACAGCTTTTTTTAAAAAAAAGGGTATGGCATAGAATACTCTTGCCAGGTTTGATAACTGTTTTGTGTTATCAGCACGGTTGAACATAATAATTTTGAAAAGATCAGGAGGTTGCAACGCGGGTCGCTGGGATTGGTACGGCACGATGGCGCCGGCGGCGGGCCCCGCCGCCCATCCACACCGCGAACGCTAATCAGGTCCGGTCCATCCACATGGCAACCATTAACAACTGTTTCTACTTATACGCGCAATGATCCCGTGTCAGGGGGTCGCGCCGGGGTGGCCGCGCCAATGATTAACCCGCCGCGACACGCCTCTGATGACCGTGATTTTTCATTAGAAAATCTCGTTCCGGCGGTGCTCCCTCCCCGCCCGCCCACCACCGCTGCCACGTCGCTTCCTCCCACACCAACTCGTCGCCTCCCCGGCGAGCCGCATCGCATCGCATCTCGCCGCGCGCCGATGCGGTATATAGCCGAGCTCCCAGCCCCCACCGCCCCGGCACCTCGTGGCTGAATCCCCAAACTGCCCCTCACGAACACGAAAGGGAAGGGGGAAAAGGAGATTTTTGAGGCAGCGACCCAGCCAGCGAACGAGAGCGGCAGGCAGCTACCATTTCCCCCGCCCGACATGACACCGCATCTGCCCGTGTCCTCCTCCCACCACGCGCACCACCTGCTCGACCCGGCGCCGCACCAGCAGCAGCGGTGGCGGCGGAGGCGGCGCCGGACGTGCGGCCCGCCGCCGCCGCGCCGCGCGCGGGCGCCGCCCCTCCGGTGCTGCGCGGCGGCGGCGGCGGCGCCGATGCCGCGGGAGGCGGCCCCCGCCGCCGCCGCGGTGACGGAGACCACGCGCGTCTTCGTCGTGTCAGACCTCCACACCGACTACCCGGAGAACATGGAGTGGGTGCGGCAGCTCCCCGCCGAGGTCGGCGCGCGGCGAGGGGAGGACGGGGTCACCGACGCGCTCGTCGTGGCGGGCGACGTCGCCGAGACGAGGGACAACTTCGCGCGCACCATGGAGGTGCTCAGGGAACGGTTCGGGGCCGTCTTCTACGTGCCCGGGAACCACGACCTCTGGCTCCGCCGCGAGGGCGGCCGCTACGTGAGTCCCTTCCCGATTTCTCTTCCTCCCCGCTCCGCGTTCCGTGTGCTGCAAGCTAGGTGTTTGACGAAATGCCTTGGCGTAGTTGCTCTGGCATAGGTTAGGTGCTTGGTGAGTCGTCACTCAGCCGATGCAACTGCTTATCAGCCTGTGCGATCCCACTGAATCTCATCTGGTGGTTTTAGTGCTTGCCCTTGTTTTGGTGAACTAGCTGCTTAACGCCTAATCTTATATAGTTCGACAGTAACTAATGGCGTTTGATTTTGCTCACTGATCATTAGTAGCCCAGTCTATCTGAACTTCATTTCAGTAGTGAATTTCAGTCGTGTACTGGTACCATTGTTCCTATTTCTTGACAGAAAGGGAGATAAGAGGATTAGCAGTTCATTTCTATTGTAGATAACTTAGTGCATATCGTTAGATGCCACCCATGCTATGACACAGCTGAAATGGGCACTGTGGGCATACTGTTGGATGAATCAGACCTTGACTAGAGGGACATTATGTTCATTTTTCTTTGAGTACAGCATTGAGCTTATTTGCTATATTGAACCATTGGTGAGGCTATCTAAGTTACTCAATTTATTTCTTCCAGATGGATTCGCTGGAGAAACTGACTGCATTGCTTGATGCGTGTAGTGAGCTGGGTGTGGATACAGGCCCAAGAACTATTGGTGACTTGGGAATCGTACCATTGTTTTCATGGTATCACAAGGTTGTTAAAATGCTTCGTTAATTCGTTCAAAATAAATATTCCAACCATATAATGATGCACCATGTTGCCCAGGTTTATCCTGCTTTCTCATATTGCTAAATTCCCTTCCAGAGCTTTGACAAAGAAAAGGATGTTAACAGTGTGCGCGTTCCTTCATTAGACATGGTAAGGCGGTCTCTCTTTAGTTTGCTTTTGGAATGTTAGCTAGCAGTGTCAATTGTGCATTAGGGACTTTAATTTCATTTTATTTGTGAGCATAGAGAATGTGCTGTCCAATATGAAATTTAGTCATGGGTTATGCATCTCTATCTGAACTAGAACCCACTCCATGACCTGGATGGTAAAAACAATATTAGATCGATACTTTAGTTAATGTTATCCGAATCCCGTTCTGTGTTGTTTATTTTTTGAAGTGGGTTGTATCAATATTTATTCCCTCATGCAATGACACAGATTTATATGTAGCTATATAAGTGTAAGGAATACACTTACCCCCGCAGAAACAACTGTAAGCAATTCCTCCAATCTATATACTGAAAGATAATGGTTTTGTGTGAACAGGCTTGTAAAGACTTTCATGCTTGTAAATGGCCTGAAGACCTGGGAAATGATGATGAGGCCCTTGCTCTTTACTTTGACAAACTGAATGATAAGAATCATGATGCTATTGAAGAAGTTAAAAATAACAGCAAACAGATACTAACATTTTCACACTTCGTACCAAGGTGAGTCTCCAATTTTCAAAGTTCCCATTCCATGCAATTTGTTTGCTGTCAGTTCCACTTTGTTTGTTGCAGTCGTTTTGTCCTATGCTAGCTATGTAGTGTCTGTAGAAAGTACAATGATGATAATTTTCTTGAAGGTTAGACTGACGATAGTTGCATAGTCGTCATTTTTAGGATGACCATTCACTCCATTAGACAGTCCACATGTATCTTTTTCATAGCACCTTGTTTGATTGGAGAATTTCTCTAGGGGAATCGGTTTAATAAATTCTAAATAAAATATATGCATTCAGTTCAGTCCACTATATCACAGTTCCAGATAGGCCCTTAGTCATAATTCATCATCCCCTGAGCTTTTGTTTCAGTTCGTGGTCAATGCATTTAATTTCTTGTTGCGTGTATAATGCCATGAACACTTGATAGAGAAAACCAAACCCCTTTCGGAAGTTCAAACAAAGGAACAACATTTGCAACTACAGTCTTGATCTGCAGTGCCACTGGTTTTCCCAATTCCCATAGGTTGCCATTGGTGTTTTATTTAATGATGAAGTCGATCCTTAGTCATGTAATTGTCCTGTCGTACTTCCCTGCTGTGTTTTCAGTCTTCAGTACTGTTTCAAAGTCCATTAAAAATCTAGGATGTCTCAGTAGCTTGCAAAGTACATATTCCATACCCCCAAACTAATATTTTCTGTACAACTTTTAGGCAAGAGCTATGTCCAGAGAAGCGGATGCTTTATTATCCATACCTTCCAAAAGTTATTGGCTCTGACTTTTTGGAGAGGAGGCTGAGAGCTATACACAGTAACAGGAAAGATGGAACTGCTTGCCATGTTTTTGGGCATACACATTTCTGTTGGGATTCTGTAGTTGACGAGATCAGGTACTGATCTGGTTGGTTGTTGCTTCGTATGTACCATGTTGACTATTATCCTGTTTCTGAATGTATCAAATCCCCTGTGCAGGTATGTACAGGCACCTTTGGCGTACCCTCGAGAAAGAAAGCGCAGGCTGAACGGTGGTGAAGGCTGGCTGCCATTCTGTGTATATCGTGATGGTTTCAACCCCGAGATATACCCGGCTTTGTGGTCAGACTACTACAACAAGAACAAAAGGGAACCTGAGAACACTCAGCTTGCGCCCTGGGTTGCCAGACATTTCGCGAAATACCACAAATTTCACTGACCCGCTGCCCCCAGTTCCACTGTTTTGCCGAATTGGATACAGTTCATCTGTTCAGGGCGGTGTGAAGCTTGCATCTACCTGGAGGGGAGAAAGATAGTAGTGCCTTACATGTACATGTTTTTCTCTTTTTGTTTTTTTGTTTCCACTCTTATTGTATAACTTTCGGGCACTGAAGCGCCCACTTGTGTTCCACACCTCAATGTATGTTGCAGAAATAACGTGTAAAAATTCTTGGAAGCCACAGGCTGAGTAACAGAGATAGTGATATTTAGCTGATTCTGTTCATCTAACCAGCGCACCGTTATGTTGTCAGTTGTGAAGTGGTCTGTAACATTGCTGATAAATAAATTTGCCGGCTACATTGGGTTCTGTTGTCATTTTCTGAAGGAAAGTGATTTGCCCGGTTTCCTATTCTTCTGAATTGATACAAGGCTAGTCGCAAAGCCCCCGATCGCCAGCCTGCATCCCCTGCCACGGATCACCGAGCTCCGGTCAGCAACCTTCGCCGCAGGCCACCAAAATCCCGGCGGCGGAATTACGGCGAGATGGAGAAGTCATCGGGCGGCCGGCGGATGTAGCACTGCTCTTTCTTAAAGTAACGACTGGTAATATTCTTTATGTATTGGTTAACGAAAATATACATCTTTATTGAAGGAGAAAAATGGCGCTCTCAAAAACAAATAAATACATTTCACAAAAAAAAAATACACACTTCTCCAGCGAGACAGAAAACCGTAATTACACAAAGTCAATCTCAAGCCACAACAGTAGTGTTGGAGGTCGAACTAGTAACATTTAAGCGGCTGGTTTCATCTCAAGCTTGATTGCCGCGACCAGCTGGTTGTACGCCTCCGTCCAGGCATCGTTCATCTCCTGGCACCACATGTCAGCCGGCACCGCCTCCTTAATCGTCTCAAGCAGCGCGAACCTCACCACCTGTATTACATGCGGTCAGCAAAAATGTCTAATGTCACGATTACGACTACTGGAGTATGTAATTAGGCCTTATATCACGTCACACAGGTCAATCTATAAAGCTTTCGACATCCTGCAAAGTCGTAAATGTCAGTCTGGATGGACGGAGCGGTTGAAGATGATCGACTTGCCTCGAAGTGGGCGTCGGCGACGCCGTATTTGACGTGCGAGGCGCCCAGCCTCTTGAGGGTGGTGTCCCTCACGGTGACCTTCCCGGCTTTCCGAAGCTGCGCCGCCGTCTCGCACGTCTGCACCGTCGACACACAGACAAACACGCACACCTGTCAGTTAACCAGTGTACAAAAAACTTTGTGCGCGTCGCTTTCGATTTGGAGAGTGATCGATCACGGTACCATGACGAAGACGGACATGGCGTGCGTCTTGAGCTTGGGGTTCTTCTCCAGCGGCACGTCCGAGTCGCGCAGGAACGAGAACATCTGCTTCGCCGACGGCGAGATCTCGAAGACCCTGCAATGCACGAGCGCGGCGGGGCGCAGCCGGTGTCATCACTCATCAGTCACCACATGTCACATACCAATGCGACGCACAGGATTCTACAGAGACAGGGTCAGGGTGGTAGCAGCAACGAGCTGATTAGACGCGCGTACTTGAGGAAGAGGCGGAGGCCAAGGTTCGCCGAGTCCTCCTTCATGATGGCCCACGACTTGAGCACCAGCGCCTCCTGCTCCTCGCTGAAGCTCACGATCGCGCCATTTCCCTCCGCGAGCGCCATTTCTTCCTGCTCAACTAACCCGCCCTGCCTGCTCCGCTAGCTTTGGTGTGAACTGTGAAGCTTCAACTCTGCTGGGCGCTGAAAAAGCTAGATGATCTGATCTGCTGTAAATTAAAGTTGGCTGTGATGCAAACCAAACCGGAGCCCAAGTTTATATCGGTCGCTCGGCACAGGCCTTGGCGTCCCTTGGGGCTCGCGACGAGCTGGGACGCATGGCCATGCAACCGTGCTCCTCTAGTAGTAGTGGCACATTACGAGCTGTGCGGATGGCGGGTGGGACTGGGTTTGAAGGCCAAAACCATGTGCCGCAGCGACAAGGCGAGGGCGGGTTGCGTTGGGGTGCGCGCGCTGCGTGCGCGCTGAGCCGTGCAGTGCAGAGTCAATAACGTGGGCGGCTGGGCGGGCGGAAACCAGCGGCGGCGTTGAGAATCCAAGTCAAAGGCTCGCTCGAAGCCATTTCTTTCTTGTCAACCAAGAACCACAAAGGAGGAGGTTGTGTTCGGTTCGTGCTCTCGCCAAAGAGCCAGGACGCCAGGCCAAATGATGGGGACGTTCCGCAAAGATGGGCGAAGGGCCCAATGCTTCACGGGCTCGTATCGTAAACCCACCCGATTTCAGCTGGACGGGCCGAAGTTTTCCACAAAGACGTCGCGCTTCAGCTTGTCGGCTGGCTGCCCGTGCCCTGGGCTGCTGTCACGGTTCGCGCCGCCTCGCATGACCGCCGCCGCTGCGCGGCGCCGAGGAACAGATATTCCACTGGAACCGTACACGGCTCCTCCGCTGCACAGGAATGATCCGAATGACGCTCAAGACCAAAAAGGGTCCAAAATGTAGCGGCGTTGCTCAAAATACGCAGGCTCTGGCGGCGCGCGCGAGATGCGAGGGCGCGGCCGATCAAGGCGCGCGGAGGCTGCTTGTCCATAACGGCCGTGCACGGTGGCGCTCTCCTCTGTTCTGACTTGGGCAGTTGCTTCTCCAAAATGAATTGGCGTACGAAAATAACCTGCGATGAAGGAACGCCCACTGAATCAAGAAAATCTAAGTCGACTTACATGGAGCAATTCCTATCAAGAAAAGCGCTCTCGGATCGCAGTGTGTTCCCATGGCTTCGCCAGCCAAGCCAGCGCATCTCACACAGAAAGATGATACAGATCGTGCTTCTCTACTTGAAAACTTATTACACACTCGCAAAATCACTCGAAATTTACATTCATGGCTCGGGCGATGGACCAACAACGAACCACCACTTAGTACATGCACAAACATATTGTTCCGTCACATACAAAGCCATAACAACAACAAAAACCAAATTTAAGCCGGCGACGCCGGCGCCGCTAGCACGAACTAGAAAAAACGGCACGCAGGAACAAGACTTAGAGCTTCTTTGGTAGAGCTTCTTTAGTGGCTTCTTCAGCGGTTTGATGTGATTTTCAATTAAAGGAGATGCTTACTCAGGTGCTTCTTATTAGAAAAAAAATAATAGAAAATCGCACTAGAAAAAGAGGTGAAGCAGAAAGCTACCGGCTTCTCTTCACCGCCGCGTCTTCCTCTTTACATATTTGTCTCTAAAAATAAAGAGAAGCTGCAGAAGAAGCCGTTTTGCAAAACATTTCAGGCACAATTACAGACACAGCCAGCACAACTGTGTTTTCAGAGAAGCCACAGCCACAACAAAAGCCATCACAAACACAACCCTACCAAAAAAGGCCCTTACTAGTAGTCCTCTGACGCGAGCGGTTGCGTGATGTGGCGCGGTGTCGGCGGATGGGATGACGAGGTACTCGTACACAAGCCCGGTGAGTCCCGCGCCGAGCCAGTAAACCCAGTGGTGCCTCCACCTCCACCCAACGAGAGTGGGGCCGAACACCTGCGCCAGGTTCATCCTGGTGCCGTCAAACGGTCCGCCGGCGAGCATGTTGGCTTATCACGACGTGATGGTGAAAAAACGTAAGTTTACTTGCATACGGGACAAATATCCCTCCGAGAACATCATACGAGTGTCGGCGAGGCCTAGACGAGGATGGCGTCGAGCATGAGGCCCGCGAATTTTAGGCTTAGTCAAATATTCAAAGTCGAATATATTTGTTTATAATCAATAACTTTAATAACTTAGTAAGAACTACAATTATTAAACTATCAAGGAAATACATGGATTTTTGTGTGCATCTATAGTTGCGTCGTAGGGTCTCCCATGCTGAGGTGCTTGGAGAAGGCACATTGCAGCTTGGCGTCATCTTTTTTTTTTTAAGAACACGCAGGAGAGCTGCGCATCTTTCTATTAAGAAGAAGAAGAGTTGGTTACAAGTTACATCAGTTTCCGCAACGCACGATGGCGTGCGGTTTGAAACATATGTTGTGACTGATCTAACACAGCTTTGGGCGACCTAGAAAACAGTTGCGGCGAAGATCCTAATACACTCTACCGTATCCCACCCGCCTGCAACCTCGCCAAGTTCTTTGCTCCTGCTGCGATCCAGCAGTCAATCTCGGCTTTTACCATGTCCAGCATTTCCTGAACGGTTGCCGCTCTGTCGTCGAAAATGCGCGCGTTTCTTTGCTTCCACAGCATCCAGGCCGTAAGCATGACTAGACTGTACATTCCTTTGCTTAGCTTCTTTGGCCTTCCCTTGTTTTGCCGCTGCCACCAGTCCACCCACGTTTCCTCCGCGTCCGTGAAGGAGCAGGGGATTGCCATGGATGACAGTGTGTTCCACCATACTTGCTTCGAGTAACTGCAGCGCAACAGCAGGTGGTCTGTTGTCTCGGGCTCTTGGTCGCATAAGATGCAAGTGTCGTCCTCCTGCAGGTTGTGGCGGCGCCGTCGCTCGGAAGTCCATAGCCGTCCACGAACAGCCAGCCACGAGAAAAGCTTGACTTTTGGGGGGCACCATGTGTTCCAGATTGAGTTTGATCCGTGCAACGTCGTGGAACCTTGGAACATTACCCGGTAGGCCGTCTTGCTGGAGAAGTCCCCGTCCGGCGTCCATCGCCAGCACACTCTGTCCGCATCCTCCGACAGTTGCACGTCACGAAGCCGGATCCATAGCTTGATGTACTGTACTAGAGCCGGGACCGTCACCCCTCCAGTGATGTCCCTAATCCATGTTCTGTCTTGCAAGGCGTCGCGCACCGTGCGTGTCTTTGCGGTTCGCTTGTCGATGACCATGAACAGATCCGGTGCCGCGTGCTCTAGTGTGGTACCATCCAGCCATCTATCGGTCCAGAAATAGGTTGAGGCACCGTTCCCGACCTCCACTGAGATGGATGCCTCGAAGAGCGCCCGTACGTCCTTGTCAATGTCCAGCTCTAGACCTGCCCATGGTTTGTTGACGTCCGTTCGCTGATACCACAGCCATCGTGTTTGCAGGGCCATGTTCGCTCTTTGAAGGTCTAGTATTCCGAGGCCCCCCAGGTCCTTGGGGCGTGTACATGCTGACCAAGTTACCATGCATTGTCCTCCCAGAGCCTGCGTCGCTGCCGCCCAAAGGAAACCGCGGCGCAATTTGTCGAACACCTTGAGCAGCCATGCCGGCATCTTGATGGAGATCATGGGATAAATGGGCGACGCCGACATTGCTGTTTTCACAAGCTCTAGCCTGCCGGACTTGGGAAGTAGTTTGGCCTTCCAAGCTGGCAGCATTGCTGCCATCTTGTCTGCGAACGGTTGCAAGTGCACTCTCCTGAGTCTCCCAGTGGACAAAGGCATCCCGAGATATTGGATCGGGAATTCTGAGACTTCGCAAGGTAAGATTGCATTGAGCAGCTGGAGTTGCTCTGGCGTGCAGCAGATAGGGGCCGCTGTGCATTTGTCTATGTTGGTTCTGAGGCCTGAAGCATCGCCGAACAGATCAAGGATTGCGCGCGTTGCCGTGAAATCTTGTTGTGAAGGCTTGATGAACAGCATGACGTCGTCGGCGTAGAGTGAGCACTGGTGCTTGATTGCTCTGTTCCCGGGAGGCGCTAGCACCGCCCGTTGTGTCGCCGTCGTGATCAGACGCTGCAGTACATCCATGACCAGGACGAACAAGAGCGGCGAGAGTGGATCTCCTTGACGGAGACCGCGGGCATGCATGATCGGTGGCCCTGGGTCTCCGTTCAGCAATATTTTGGTTGTGGCCGTGGATAGCAACATCGTGATCCAGTCACACCAACGCTGCCCAAATCCTCTTTTGCGTAGCACCTCGATGAGGAACGACCAAGACACGGTGTCGAACGCTTTGGCTATGTCCAGTTTCAGCAGGATTTTGGGGATCTTCTTCTGCTTGAATAAGCGGGCTGACTGCTGAACCAACTTGAAGTTGTCATGTATAAACCTCCCGCAGATGAAAGTCGATTGGTTTGAATCGACAAGGCGGTCCAGTTCTGGCGCCAACCTGATTGCCATCAATTTTGCCGCGATTTTGGCGAAGCTGTGGATGAGGCTTATGGGCCTATAATCTTGAGCTTCCTGCGCTTCTGGTTTCTTCGGTAGGAGCGTGATTAACGCCGAGTTGAGTTTATGGAAGCTTCTCCTGTCTGCCGAGAAGAAGGCATTGATGGCCCGTAGAACGTCTTCCTTGATTGTGTCCCAGGCAGCCAAGTAAAACTCCACTGTGAAGCCGTCCGGGCCCGGCGCTTTGTTGCGCGGCATGGCTCGAATGGCGGCGAGCACCTCATGCTCCGAGAAAGGCTGCTCAAGGTGGGCTAGGTTCTCTTCGGTGATTCCCACCTCTTGGAGATTGATTGTGCGCTCACGCACTGATACCTCGCCAAGTACCCTGTTGAAGTGGTTGAAAAGGATCTCGGCTTTGGCGTCATGATCATACGCTGTGGTGCCATTGGCCTTTAGACTGACGATGCGGTTCTTCTTTTTGCGGTAGCTGCAGTGCAGGTAGAAAAACTTAGTGCGTGCGTCGTCTTCAGCGAGTCTTGTCAATCTGGAGCGCTGCCTTGCTATCGTTCGTTCAAGGGAAGCCAGGCCCAACGATTTCCTTTTTAGGTCTTTGCGCAGTTGCGCTTCCTCAGCAGAGAGGGCCCTTCGATCTTGGGCCATGTCCAACCGCAACACAAGTTCTCTTGCAATTAGGAGTTGAAGTTTGATGTGGCCCACTCGTTTTTGACCCCAACTTTGGAGCTCCCTGGCTGTGGAGCGCAGCCGTTCATTTACTTGTTGGAAGGGCTCTGAGAACGGCCCAACCTGTCTCCACCCTTTCTTGACCGCCTCCTCGAAGCCACCGATCTTGGGCCAGAAGCTTTGGAAGTGAAACCGCCTTTTGAAGAAGGATTGGATATTAGTGGATAACAACAACGGAGAGTGGTCAGATACGTCTGTGGATAATGCCTGCAGGAAGCAGTTGGGAAACTGGAGTTCCGAATCAACCGAAGCGAGTGCTCTGTCGAGCTTCTCTAGCGTCGGTACTGCTCTTTCATTGCTCCAAGTGAATTTTCTCCCGTGGAGGTGTATGTCCTTGAGTTCAAGGTCGTTGACGACGCGCTTGAATCGGCCCATACTGCGGCGGTTTATGTTAATGTTATTTTTGTCCTCGACATTTAGGAGTAGGTTGAAATCGCCTGCGCACAGCCATGGCCCATTGGTGTTAGCGTGGGTTTGGCGTAGCTCATCGAGGAATCGGGCTTTGGCCACTTCGTCCTGCGTCCCGTAAACTGAGGTTAGGGTCCAGGAAGGGGAGCCGTCCGAATGGTGGACTTCCACCGTCACTGAGAATTCGTTCACTGCGACGGGTCGGAGGGAGATCTCCGGAGCTCTGCAAGCAATCAAAACGCCCCCCCTTGTGTTCGACGCTGGCAAGAAGGAGTAATCCGAAAAGTCTGATCCTAGCATTTCATAAATCAAGGACTGAGAGACCGAATGCAGTTTGGTCTCCTGGATACATACGACGGATGCATTAGCATCGGCAACCAGCGTACGCAACGCGTCGCGGCGACACTTGGCATTTAGCCCGCGTACGTTCCAGCATAGAATAGTTGCATTTACATCCATTTGTGATTGCGTACAACCGTCAGACGAGCAGCGAGAGGCTTAGAAAGCCTCGATCACCGCCTCAGTCGAGGCGCCGCAGTCGTTGAGGGCTGCGTCGAGAAGCTCGGAGTTGGGGATGGAGTCGTAGTCCGGGAAGAGCTCTCGAACGGCTTCAATTTGCTCCTTGGAGAGAGGCTTGTCGAAGGTTTCCGCGTACTGGTGCCTTGCTTCTTCCGAGACATGCGTAGTCCCCTTGATGATGCCCCACTTCTGCATGAGGAGCACTTCACCTTTCTTGGAAGGGCGTACAGTGGAAGGCCCTTGTGCTGCAATTCTTCGGCTTCGCCGCGGAAGGATCGCCGTGGCAGCGGCCGCGTTGGCGATGTTGATTCGCGGGCGTCTTGGCGCGCACGGGGCGAGCGCAGTTTGAACTGGGCGGGATAGGCTGTTGATGAAGTCTTGGATCGGAGAGGGTTGCCGATTTGATGGCCCATTGGGTTCTGCCGCAGGCCCAGAGTTTGGCGTCGCAGGTTCGGCTTGAGGAGAGGGCAGGGCTTGAGCTGCATCAGGTGAGCCGGTGCTGATTGGCTCTCTGGCTCCTTATTCAGTCGGCTCGGAGTCAGGTGCGCCAGCTCCTATAGGGACCGGCTCGGCCTGATCCGTGTTGGTTGGTAGCTGCTGGGCACTCGCCTTGGTGGAAGGTTCTGGGTTGGCCACCTCCGGGTGGACCGTTGCTTGTGGGCCCAGCAGGCGGTGCAGGCAGGGCTCGCTTACCACCCGGCGACAGATCGTGGGCAGAGGAGACGGTGGGCTCGTCCACTTGCGCGCAGGCTTTGTTGGTTGGTGCGCCCAAACCTCGGCCTCCCCGCGCATCGGATCCGCAGCAGGGGACGCGTGGAGCTCGGTGATGGGGTGGAACTCCAACATCGGGATCAGCTCCTGGTTGGTGACCGTTTTGGTGATACGGTGACCAGCTGGAGTCTTGTCGGCTTCCGCTTCTGGAAAGTGGTCAAGCACCGGATCAGGGGACAGAGCAGCTTTCGGTGCTTGCAGGCTTCCTTTAGCCTTTTCCCCTTTGTCGTACTGGTTGCTTTCGGCATCGCACGGGCCCACCGGGTTTGAATCTCGGGCCGGCGAGGGGGGTGGCTGCACACCTCCGGCGTCGTCAGCCTCGCCGTCCACGGAAGCCGGCGGCGTGTCCTCGTCCGTAGCCGCAGAACGCGGGACACGGAGCCTTGATTGCAGGCGGCGGCGGCGCTTCGGGTTGTGCTCTTGCATGTCGTCGTCTTCCTCCTCTGACGAGGCAGGATCCGGCGGCGGCGGTGGGGAACGCAGCGGTGAGTCCGGCGGCAGTTGAACGATCTGCCGCCGAGCACGGATCTTGATGGGGTACTGCAGCAGCCGCCTCGAGGTCTCCGGCGGGTCACCGGGGAAGAAGGGCTCTGGGATGGTGATGAAGTGCTCGTCGAGGATGTTCTCGGGGTGCGTGACCCAGGCCGTCAACCGGAAAGCCGAGAGGTCGGAGCGGTCCAGTGAGGCGTCGTCGATGGCCAAGATGGAGCCGAAACAATTGACGATGGTCTCAGCCGTCGATTGGCTCCAGGCATGCAGGGGAATGCCGAAGAGCTCGAGTTGAGCCTGATGTCGCAGCTCGCCATAGTCGCCATGTGTGCGCCGAGTCCAGCCCCGGAGGATGAGGCGGAAGGAAGGCTCGCGGACAGAGCGGTCACCCGAGAGGACCCGCTGGTACGCCCCATGGTCAGGGAGAACGACGATGTAGTCCTCGGGGGCGGAGGCATGGATCTCTATGGCGTGTACGTCGATGTCGAACCTGGTCGCCAGGGCGTGCAGGACCTCGTCCGGCGAGACTGCCGGTCGTGTGCCGGTCACCGTGACGAAGATGGCCAGGTACTCGAACTCCGCCTCCTGCTGGTTCATGTCCTCTGTGCGCTCGACGATGCTGACGGGAGGCGGAACGTAGTAGGCGTTCGCCGGTGGCAGTGGATGCGGCGGCGGCGCAGGAGAAGGCTGGCCGTTGTTGTTCGTGGGGCGGTCGCTGGGCACCCTGTCGCCCGGTTGGCGGTTGCCGCGGCGCCGGCGTCGCGGTCGGCGACGTCTCCTGGGCGGGTCGGCGGAGGGGGCCTCGACAGCCGCTGGCGCGGCTGGGGCACGCGCCGGCACGGAGCCCAAAGCCCGAGGAGGGACGGGGGCGGAGACCTCGGAACGGAGTCGGCGGCGTGGAGGAGGTGGGGCCTCGCCAGGGTGGTGCGCAGAGCGGCGCGGGCGGCGGGCGACGGCACTCGAAGGAGCGGTGACCAGGCCCGCCGCAGCGCAAACAACGCGTCGGCTCGCGGCAAGACGCCTTCTTGTGGCCGCGGGAGAGGCAGTTGAAGCATCTCCCCAGCATCTCCATCGGGATCTGGCCGTGACGGTCCCCAGGCGGCGGCTGGCGCCGACGTCGCCGTGGTAGAACCTCGCACCACCCGTCCTTGTCAGGGCCTGGCCGCTGCACCCGGTGAATCTCGGAGCGCAGCAAGATCCGAGGCTGGGACTTTGGCGGCGGAGTGGGTGGTGGAGGGGAGGCAGGAGGGGGAGCCGAAGAGGCGACCTCCCGGTAGGAGCGCCGAGCAGGATCACGCTGCTCAGGCGAGTCCTCGCCGGTGGTGTCGGAGTCGCTCCAGCGGGCACTCTTGGGTCGACCCATCGATCCCGCCGGGCGGAAGGGAGCCGCGTCGGGGGAGAGGGATGACCGGCGAGGAGAGGAGGTGGGCGCCGGGGTCGGAGTGGCCGCCGGCGGTGGGCTAGCAGGGGAGGCGGTGGTCGCCGGGGTCGGGGTGACCGACGGCGAGGGGCTAGGGGGAGGGGAGGAGAGGGGAGAGGCCATCGCCTTCGGGGTGTCACTCGTAGTAGCGTTCAAAACGGCACGGCTCTTTCCAGTTCGTTGTTTCTGGTGTCGATGGGTCCCAACTGTCCAACTTGGATGTCATGTAGTCTGTAGACAACATGATCGCGGTACATATTCAGTATGGGGGACTCGCTTATCACCCTGTCCAAGGTTAGTCTCTTCTCCTCGTCGTCCCAAATCTCTGGAATCAAGTCAGGGACACGTGAGTTGGCGGGCAAGAGGTCGGAGGAGTCGATAGTGCAGCACCACTCCCAGTCCCCTCCTGAAGAGATTGTGGTCTTGAACATGGTGGCCGTCCATCGATACAGCGTGGCCTTGATGGACTTGATGGAACCGTTGGTGCAAGTGACATCCCGAATCGGACGCATCGGCTGCTCGCAACCATCGGAGCAATCTCCGAAGAACTCCTCGTTGGCTGGCATCAACGCGGGCAGACGAATCAGGTTCATCTCCGGGCGATCGTCTAGCACGTTGCATAACAAAATACCATGCCGGAGATCAACCCAGGCTAGCGAGCCTCCTCCGACGTTGAGCACCTTAGTTGGCTCAAGCCGAGCCAACCCGCCGTACGTAGTGCCCGCACAAGTAAGAAGCCACCCGGCGACTTTACTGCTCCACGACTCCGTCTCGGTTGAGAAGATTCGGAGATCGTAGCTCATCCGACCGCCAGCCTCGAATCGCCGTTCTGGGATGACGACTAGACAGTAGTGGTCGTCGTTACTGAAGACGCCGCCACGGCCACGACATGATAAAACGCCGACGTAGTTGAAGTGCAGATCAACTGGGTAAGGGCGTGGGAGAAGGTAGAGTGACGGTGCCCCGGGGCCGGCCTTGTAGAGGAAGACGTCTGTTGGCTTGCGGCGGCCGGGGAAGCACACGCGTATGAGTAGAAATGCGCCGTCCGCGCCGGTAACAACACAGGGCGTGTCAGTGTCACTCGGGGTCGTCAGGTCGGGGCAGTAGACGACGCAGCGTGAGAGGCTGGGCGGGTCGACGACCTCGAAGGACACCTCGATGGGGTGGCCGGCGCTCGTCACGGCTCGAGCGGTGGTCGCGTTTTTGCATCGGCGGTGGCCAACACTAGCCACCGTGTCGAGGAGGACCCAGTCAGGGAAATCGGAGCGTCGGGACGGGGAGGCAGGTTCCGGCATGGCTGAGCGCTGAGAGGATGCGACGGACGGCAAAGTCGGTCGGGAACTCGGGATAGGAGAGGCGGGATACGGTACGGGCGCAGGCAATATATGGCGGCGCCCTTCTATCGACCGCATGCTTCTCCGACTCGGACCAGAGTTGACTGCAATATAACCAGCGAATCTAAAGGAACGCCCACAGAATCACGAAAAACGCTCTGGGATCTCACACAGAAAGATGATACAGGTCGTGCTTCTGAACTTGAAACTTATTACACACTTGCTAAACCACACTTGAAATTTACATTCATGACTGGGGCGATGGACCAACAACGAACAACCCCTTATTACATGCACAAACATATTGTTCCGACACATAACAACAAAACCATAACATCGACAAGAACCGAACCGAATTTAAGCCGACGTCGGCACTAGATAGAAACGGCATGCAAAGCTTACTAGTAGTCCTCTGGCGCGAGCGGCTGGTGCGCGTGGTGCGGCGCGGCGTCGGCGGACGGGATGACGAGGTACTCGTACACGAGCCCAGCGAGTCCCGCGCCGAGGAACGGGCCGAGCCAGTACACCCAGTGGTGCCTCCACCTCCACCCGACGAGCGCGGGGCCGAACACGCGCGCCGGGTTCATCCCGGCGCCGTCGAACGGACCGCCGGCGAGCACGTTGGCTCCCAGCAGGAACCCGATCGCGAGCGGCGCGATGGTGCCGACGTGGCCGCGCTTCGGGTCGATCACCGTGGCGTAGTAGGCGTACATGAGCCCGAACGTCATGATGGCCTCGAGGAGGACGGCGTGCCAGTCGCCGACGCCCGAGGCGAGCACGAACCCAGGCGGGCGCATCCCGCCCGTGGCGAGACGGAGCAGCAGCGTCGCGGCGATGGCGCCCAGCAGCTGCGCCACCCAGTAGAAGACGGCCCGGATCAGGGAGATGCGCCCGCCGACGAGGGCGCCGAAGGTGATGGCGGGGTTCACGTGCCCGCCCGAGATGTTCATCGCCACGGCCACCGCCACGGCGAGTGCCAGCGCGTGAGCTAAAGCCACCGCCACCAGGCCGCCCACCGAGCTCATGTCGTGGTACATCTTCCCTGCAAAAATGGTTCGCGCACAACGTTGTTCATGATCACCTCCGAGGCCCGTACGGCACGTATGCAGCTGTGCATGTGGAGGATTAGAGTAGTACGTACCGAGGGAGAGGACGGAGCCCTCCGCTGCGAAGACGAAGATGGCTGTGGCGATGAACTCGGAGATGGCGGCGCGGATAGTGTCCGGGTGGGTCGCGTCCTCGCTGCGCCCCACCGTGAACCGCCGCCCCGGCCGCATGCCCGTGCTCATCTCGACGCCGCCGGCCAACAAACCACGCGAACAAAACTCTCAGCTACTACGAAGTTGTTCGCCTTGCTTGCCTCTGCTTCTCTGTCACCGAGATGAAACAAGTGTGCTGTTTCCCCTTGCCGCCCTGCAGCGCCAGCGTTAAGATGAGGAGGCCAGAGTGTAGTGGGTGCAGACGAGCGTCGCCGCGCTCTGGCTTATAACGTGGCCGCGCCGCTCGCGCGGCCGCGCCACGTGTGGGCGGCGCGGGCCAGCGGGGCGGCACGTCTCCGCGGGTGCTCGGCCATGCGGTGCGACTGCGAGAGCGCGGCACGGCTCGGCTCGTGTTCATCCCTATCCGCGGGGCCCGAGCGCCAGGTCACGGACACACATCACGGCGGGTTAGGTTAGCGTTTGCCTCACGGGTGCATGGGCACACTGCCGCACTGAGCAGCAAGCGACGGATCGACCAGCTCATGTTTCGATGCCGATGCATATGCGTTTGCATTGTCGTGGCGATTGCTTCTCGGTTAAGAGTAGGGTACATGATGTGTGCAGGGTTCTTGGTCTCGGTTAAGAAGAGCAGACGAAGCACACTTGGTCTCGGTGACAGAGAAGCAGAGGCGACGCTCGTAGGCGTGGATGCATATCGGTCGGCTCGTTCATCAATAGTTTGCACGCCGTGCCTCCGCAAGCAAATGAATCGGTAGCAGTCTCCTCTCCTATTTTCTTCGGAAAATTATTTGATAACTAGATATACATAGCTACACTAGTGTTTCTCAAAAAAAAAAAGCTACCCTAGTGACGCCATCCAATTTAAAACGGCCTAGCAGCTCACCACTTTACAAGAGTCCAACAGTTGTACAAGAGCACTACTCCCTCCCTCCGGTTTCGAATTAGTAGTCGTTTTGGACATGGGTTTTGTATTATTAGTGGCGCCGACGTAAAGGCCGCAGCCTGCAGAAGTCAAAGCATCCGCTCTTGGGAACAGATGTACGCGGGGCAAAAACGTCCGTTCTCACACTGGGCAACGTAGAACGAATTGTATTCTGAACATCGGCGAAACTGTAGAACGACCTCTATTTGTATACGGAGGGAGTACTTGCTTGGAAAAAGCGCCTGGTGCATCGCTTGTTTAAATTAGAAAAGGCGCCTAGTGTCCAATTTCTTCTGCACGTTTGTTTAATTTACAAGTGCTCTTTGTTGGTTCTATTTTTTAGCGTTTCTTTGTTTTTTGTTGTTATTGTGCTATGGATAGAGCTGGTGACGCTTCTAGAAACCTCGTATGCAAGCTTTCTAACCGTTCATGTTATTGGCATCTAGAGCCATAGAGACAACATAGGCAACCTAAGTGGTTGTTTACCCCATATAATAATGGAATCATTATACATATGGAATAATACACATGAATGACTCACTTTGCTAGGTGGCATGTATATCAGATTGTCGTGTTTTTCTAAAAATAAATGTATTGTACTATTAATTAATATATGTATACTAGTAAGATAAAGTTGTGGTTCCCTTCTGTTTTATGTTTTTCATTGCCATTGATAGTGTTAGTTTCCAGGGATATTAGTTCCACATATTTGTTTACCAAACGATCCTTTATGAAGTGGTATCTCACACGATAATCCTTTGACAACCATCTTTATGGCAATTATTCATCATACATTTGTCTTGACAGTCATGGCACATAAGGATGAGAAAATCGTAAGATATAAAAAAAACTATGAAACATATACACTAATTATTACAATAAGTAATGACACTTTTTGCAACATATGGTGCCACAAATATTATAGAAACAAAACCCAATGATGGCAACATGCAACTAGAACATACAAATTAACTACTACAACACAAAAATAAGTGTTGCAACATTCAAAAGTAAACAGTTGCATCTAATGGAAATAGCTATTATAACATAATTAAGAGATAAAATCTTAATCAAGTTAGAATTAGCCAAATGTATTTGAATAGTGTGCCTCTCATTATATATAAAGCACTTCATATAATTAAAATGTTACAATGCATGTCTTTCCCATCTTTCATGCTATATATCAGGCATGTAAGCCGTTGAAAGGAACTGCAGTAGCCTTTGATAGTAGGAAATTATTATATATAGGCCTTTTCATGGCAGTAAATAATAGCAATCAATGTCTTCTCTTATCATTGAAAAGTCTTCAACTATGTGCAAAAGTCTATATGTAGCAGAGACGTCTCCTGCTACGAAAAAAATACAATTCAACAACATGGTTATAGGGCCTCATAGTTGTTTGCCATTGTTTCTATTGCTTTGAGCCTTTTATACTATTTCTACCAATCATCAACGTTATATTTGCATCAGCAGAATAAGCCTCCAAAGCCCTCATCCCTTGGAAACCTGTCAAAGTGATATAAGTATAGTACTTGAATGTGACTAGTATGTTCAATATTAATGAATAATGTTCACGTTTGTCACGTATGCATTATGATATCCTATCTTTTTTCTCTAAATGTGCGATTGTTATATCTCAAGTATAGTAGTCCTCTTAAAGTGATTATGCCTAAAAGTGATTTTTATGAGATAAAATTTAAGTAGGAGCAGAAATAGTAGGGAAATGATTCAACATTAGCCAATTATTTTAGATTTCAACATCTTATTTCATTTCGTAGAATCACTCCAGCCCATATATGTGTACACTAGAGATGTTACTTTCCTGTACCATTTACATATGATGAATATTGTTATCTTGAACATCTAGTCTATCCTCTGTTTTTTTGTTTTTTTTTGCGATGGACTAGTCTATCTAACACATAACATTTAGGTGATTGAAGAACTGTGTGTGGAGACAAAATATGAAGAGCAGTGGTAGCAGCTTGGCGTATGTGACGCTCCTCTTATTTTTCATGACTTTTGGGTGCGTGGCATTGTTTTGTAAGTCTACGCCATGTTGTCTCCTGTTCAACCTTGTCACTAAAATTACGTATATGTTGCTGACAAAAAAAATTACAGATATTCCTAAGCTTCTTGAGATTGGAGATACAAGAAACTATCCAAATGGTCATACCAAGATAAGTTCAGCCACTGTTGCGCTCAATAACACTATATACATAGATGAATCGGATATCGAACTGAAATTTTGTATCAAGTTTTTTTGTGGGAGAAGAATCTGTTATTGCTGCCAGAACCAAAAGCCAGAGCAACTATGTTACCGCAAATTGAAAGAGTGTCAGGAGTTCTGCCCCTCGTGTGATCCTTTCTGCCCGCCACAACCATCTCCCCAAATGACCATGGACGGCAGGTTGTTACATGCAACACCAAGAGGTACCATATAAAAGTTAATAGGTTCCATGTTCTTAAAATATCACTAATAAAAGAGCGATTAATGTACTGATGCAGAATATCAATGATTATTAAAGATTTGCTATAAACATAATTTTTTCAACTATTTTTATTGATGTTTTTACACTGGAGCTAATATCGCTTAGTATCCCAACATAGTTGCGGTTGCATATATTAGACTTGCTAACATTCGCCGTCTCATATGACATTTTGGTCACATGAATCGTTAGATGCACGCGGATCGGGTCGGTCTTCTGTGATATGCGTACCCACACCCCATAGCTAGCGACACCTCTCATCTTCCATCCCTTCCCCGCGTTAGCGTGCAGCCGAGGCGCGGCTTCAGTGCATGCTATGCACCTCCAAACCCCAAACGTCGCTAGCTAGCGCAACTTCAGTATATTCCCCACATGTTGTCGTCTTTATTTCATCTCTCCTCACCTCCATCCTGGTGCTGTGGTGCATGAGTGAACGGTGCGAGAAATCCCATTTTGTGTGGTATGCGGTATGCCAGTGCCCTTCTTATAGTCGGTGCGGATTTCCGCTCTGCAGATGCACAAGCGGGGGTGGAGCCACAACCAGTTTTATCTGAGTTAGTTTTATCTAAAGAGAATGCAGCCTTAAATATTAAAATCTGATCTAATTTGGCTGACGATCATCTATCTACTAGGCACTAGCCCACTGGCTGGACAATCATGCTGGCTCCTGCCCTGTTCTCGCGAGTGGGTGAAGCTGCTGACTGGTGGTAGTACGTATACGCCGCCGCTTAGGATGCGCCGACGCGTTGTCACAACCACCCTCGGCATCGAGAGGATGATGGCGGAGCCGGCGAAAGCATCCAGCGGTCTTACTCGCCAACTGTGGCCACACTGCATCCGAGGAGCTCCACCGCTGCTCGTCTTACTCACTAGCACTGCCCCACTGCATCCGGCTGTGCCCTAGCGCTCGTGGGCGCCGAAGATGCTTGCGGCCACTGATTATCTACCGAGAGTTCACAATCTGCATCTTTGAGTGCTCGTGGGCGTTTGCCTTCTTCTGAGCCCCCGCCGCTCGTGCGGGCGTGCGTTTGGTTTTAGTCCTTCAGTATTGAGTGTTCGTTAATTCGTATTTCGCAAGCAAGTGCTTCTCTACGAGATTGATATTTGAACTCAAGATCACTCCCAGGGAAGAAGAGTGGAGCCTTCTTTAGTGACAACGGGAAGGCAGTCGTCACTCTAACTGGTTTTAACGACGAGGGTTGCAGAATCCGATTAAAGGACCAGGCCCTGCATTGCATTAGGCTCCTTTTGGGACGACTCCTTCATTTCCCGCTTGCCACTATAGCTACGGTATAGGAGAGCCGCGGGGAGATGCAAAAACATGGCTCCTCTGGCTCCGTATTTCTTTTTTCATGCTGGCTCATCACTACAGTGTGTGAACAACAGTGTCGCGTGGAAGAGCCGGAGACCTTAAAGGAGCGCACCAAAAACTTGGTCGACACGAGCTGTTTGACGAGGCTCGAGGTGCGAAACTCGTGCTGCAGAAGACGCATGCGTTCCTCTCGATCTACAACGTCAGGTGCAGATGAAGACAAGTATGTGGAGGCGCCTGCTGCTCATTAGTCGCTTCTTAGTTTTAGCACTAACAATCAAGTCTACGTTCTTCACTCTCCTGCGTCAAAGAAAATCGATCTGGAAGAACTGCAGCACTTCCTGCTCAATTTCAGTGATGCATTTGCAAAACAGAAAAAATCCCTCTGTGAGATACGAATCATGTAAGTTTGGAGGAAGCAAGAACATCGAACATAATGCACGGATAAGCATGCCGGTCCTGGCCGGGGCAGAGCTTCAATACTAAAGCCCAGGTGGCTCCGGCCCGTCCCCAGAGCCGGCGGCAATCTCTTCGATCATCCTGACGACGTCCTGCACCTTGGGCCGCTTCTCCGGCTCGACGGCGGCGCAGAGCAGCGCGACCTCCGTGAGCCGCAGCATGTCCCCGTGGCGGCCCCGGTCGCCGACGATCTCCACGTCGAGGATGTCGGTGGACCACTCGTGGCTGAGCGCTAGGCGCGCCCACTCCGCCAGGTCGCCGTCCTCCTCCACGGGCACCTTCCCGGTGACCAGCTCCAGCAGCACGACCCCGAGGCAGTACACGTCGGCGCGCGACGACAGCCGCCGGCCGCCGCCGCCGCCGCGCGCGAACTCCGGGCACTTGGCCGCGGCCAGCCGGTGCGCGTGGTGCGGGAGCAGCGGGTGGAAGCCGTAGTCCGTCAGCTTGGCCACCGCCTGCTTCTGCTGCTGCTTTGCGTTGGCGGCGGCCGAGAAGACGACGAGGACGTTGGACGACTTGAGGTTGCCGTGCGGCGGCCGGTGGAAGTACGGCAGCGACTGGTGCAGGTACGCCAGCCCGCGCGCCACGCCCTTCGCTATCGACAGCCTCGCCGGCCACGGCAGCGGCGTCCTCCCCTCGCCTCTGTTCTCTGCGCACAAAACGCGAACAGAGCAAAGTTTTTCATGGCGATCGAGTCAGGCGCATCAGACGCGACGCACGAATGTGTACGACGGAGACGAACGTACCGTGCAGAAGCTGGAAGAGGCTGCAGCCGGGGACGTGCTCGTAGACGGCGAGCTTCTCCTCCTTGGAGTAGTAGCACGCGACGAGGCCGACGACGTTGTCGTGCCGGAGCTTGCCGAGGAGCTGCATGGTGTGGCTGAACTCCCGGCGCGGCACGTGCGCCATGTTGCGCAGCCGCTTCACGACCACGACGGGGCCCGCGACGAGGGTGACCCGGTACGTCATCCCCAGCCGGCCCTTGCCGAGCATCTCCGCCGTCGACCGGAACAGCTCGTCGAGGTCGAAGGCGCCGGCGATGTCGGGACGGAAGAACTGCAGCTCCACGCTCTTCTTGCTGCCGGAGTCCGTGCTCCGGCCGCCGCTTCCCCTGCCTTGCTCTGCTGCCTTGTCCTTGATGTCCCCTGCTGCTCCTGTCACGTTGCGTTGTAGGAGTACCAACAAACAGAGGTCTCTGTCAGGACTCGGGAATGTACTCCGTACCTGAGAAGTTTCTACGAGTTAGGCGGCGAAGTCAGTGTCACCTGTGGCGGCGGCGGCGCTGCGGCCACCGAGGCGGACCTCCCGGCTCCTCTTCCTGTGGTGCAGGAAGATGAGCGCAGCGGCGAACGGCACCAGCGCGGCGATGAGCGCGATCACGACGATGCTCCACGTCGCCAGCCTGAACCGCACGGGCTTCCTCCGCGCCGCACGTTCGCCGTCGTTACCCGGCTTCACGGCCGGACTACTGTCGCCGCTCCCGGTTCCTGCGGGTGTAAAGGGCACCGGCGGTGTCTCCGGGCACGCGGCGTGCACGGCCTTGCCGCAGAGCCTGAGGTTGTGTCCGAACGCGCTCGCGGGGAACCTGCGCAGCGCGCCGGTGGCGGGCACCTCGCCCTGGAGGAAGTTGTAGGACACGTTGAAGACGGCGAGCCCGCGCTGCTCGAACGCCGGGACGGTGCCGTTGAGCAGGTTGTCCTGGAGCTCGAGCCGCTCCAGCTCGCTTAGCGACGCGGCGTAGCCGCGCGGGATCGGGCCCGAGAACCGGTTGCTGGACAGGTCGACGGCGCGGAGCCGGGTCAACCCTTCCAGCCCCGGGAGCGCGCCGTGGAGCGCGTTCCCGCGGAGGCTGAGCTCCGCGAGGCGCGACACGCCGCGGAGCGCGTCGGGCGGCAGCGCGCCCGTCAGCAGCGCGCGGTCCAGCGCGAGGCCCACCACGCGGCCGTCGCCGTCGCACGACACGCCGCGCCACCGGCTGCGCCCGCCGTGGCACGGCGGGCCCGTCCAGTTGGAGTGCAGGTCCAGCGCCGACCGCAGCGTGTCGCGCAGCGCCAGCAGGCCGCGCCGCTCGCCGCGGAGCTCCTCCACCTCCGCCTCCGTCACCTCCGCCGCCGCGCGTCCTCCTCCTCCTCCCACCGCCGTCGCCGCGAGAAGAACCCAGGAAGAAACCACGAGCCAGCGCCATAGCCGCCACCTGCGCTGGACGACACGCTTGGCGCCGCTCATGGCGTCGTCGTCCTCGATCAACACGCGTCAAGTAACATGCATGAAGCTAACGTTAGCTTCTCTTTCACCGAACACAGGGTGATAAATTAGACTAGTAGTCGATCAGCTTGCAGGAGCAGGAGGATGCTTTGCCGAGATGTGCAAGGCAAGGGAAACCAGCCATGACTTAGAATACGTGGAGACAGACGCCGGGTGGTAGTAGGCGGCGGCAGTGGTGCGTGCTGGTAGCCGTAGCGCGCTGGATTTTGGTGGATTCGACGTGAACATCTCGGCAGTTCGGTCGTGGCGGCCGGGACGGGCCAACCGATCCGGATGGATGCAGCTGGAGTGTGGGAGAAGAGCTGCGAAATCCAAGTGCAGAATCGGTTGAGAGACACTTCTTGCTGACAAAAAAGATACGTCTAATTTGGCCATTATCTCTTTATTCTTTTTCTTAAAGGTTTACCTTTACTTTCCATTACATGCTACTGTTTTTCATATCTTTAGAATCGCATTCAACTGTATCTTAATTCATAAATAGGTGGATGCTGTATCAAAAGGTCTATGATTGTGACTGAAAATAATCAATTATCTTAAAAAGGCCAAAACTATAATTTATTTTTTCTATGAAACGATGCATAGCTGTAAGTGGAAGACAAAACTAAAATTTGTAGGGGCCACATGTGGGATTAAGAAAGGAACCAGAGCCCTTGGATCACGATCCGACAAGTGAAACTGCATGTTTGCACCATTACACTCAATTTCCATTTGCATTGAAACTAGCAAGGTAGACTCACTATGGTATAATAATGATTGTCGGATGAACTGTTCGTGAAGCCATGATGCGTGGGGCTAAATCTGCAAAAATTCGAAAACGGTTGGAAAACGCATAAAGTAGAATATGAATGTTAACTTGTGTTAAATGGGATGGTTTTCATCAAAATAAAAGAGATAGAGGATATGTATATGAATCAAGCATGGAGGATGAACCACCAAAAAGACACTCAGAGAGGATAAACTGATTGGATATAAAAGAGAAAAACACCTTTCAAAGAGGAACAAAAATACCAAACAAATCTGGAAGACAATGCTAAATGCTTTAGAACATCTAGAACAATTAGAAAGTTTGCAAACTGAAAGGTCACAAATATTGTATAGCTAAATCACAATACTTACTGGCTCATAAAAACTTTGAGTCACGGAATTAATAAATTATCTCTCAAATGAACCTACACAAAATTGTTGAAGAAAGGCGAGTGTTATTATAATATAGATAATTAAACCTCAATATTTAAAAGGTATGAAGCAGGTAAGCTTCAAAAATTGGAAAAATGTAAAATGATCCATTAGTATTTTGCGCCTGAGGTGTGCTTAATTGGCTTAGTTGCCATATTTTTTTTTTACTCCCTCTTTGACCCCATATAAGTAAAATCATTCATCAGGATAGCCAATTCACCTATGTGCTACGTACAGTCCTTTACCTGAAAACGATGTTCTCATCAATTGCTCATCAAGGTTGAGATATGAGCTAGTCGATCTTTTAAACAACTGTGCATATGCTTGCTTGCTTATATCTTGTTCTGTTCATGCTGTTTTAATGCTCTGCCTCGTGTTTTACCGATCCGACCGATCAGTAGCATGCATGAATTACGATCAAGTGGTGGTCTGATTGCTTCTGTGGTCACACGTTTAAGAAAAAACATACAATCCAACTTGTTCGTCTTTTTATTCTTCAGGTTTGTTTGAGAGTAGATGCGAGGCCTCATTCGTCTGCATCTTTTGTGCTCTATCGGGCGAGGAAGCTGCTGCAATTTGCTGCCTCATTGCGCGAGACACCGATCTTATTCCTTTTAATTCATCAATAATAAAAACTGACCAAAAAGATGATACTGGAGGTTCGATCAATCACTAAAATATTAGCCATGCCACACCGTCGTTACAAATGCTCACATTATTCACGCATGCATCCTTCATATTCCACTGTTGCTTGTGCCTGTGCTCCAGGCCAGAGCTCGCACAACATCGTTTTATCTGTGAAACTGGCATGCATTCATCCACTTAGGAAAAGCGGCCGGTGGCCTGTGCTCTAGCCTCCACCGACTATCCTCCATGCCGTCCATCCTTCATCTCCACCTGGAAACGTTGCTTCGGTCATGCCCATGAATCCTCCAGTGGTCTACTTTGCGCCATCCGCGAATCCATGACTTTGGAACCCTAAATCACATAATAGCCCTTTTATCGTTGTCGCAATGTCAAGTTTTACCTGTTGTTTGCTGCCGCTTAGTGCTATAGAAAGGTTCCCTTTAAACACCGAGCTCCATTGTGTTAAGTGTTTAATCGGTGACTCATGCGGCGACAACCCAAATTGAGTTTCTAGTGGCCTAATTGATTCCACTCGCATCACTCGTGTAGGCAATTACCATAATTCCTCATCAATTTTATATATGCCTTTCTTGTGTTTCTGGGCATGGCGAGATTGGCTTTCTGCTGGTCTCTTGCTGCTGTGAATCCATCATAGTCATATTTGCATTGATTTTCGTCGCCGCTGCTTCATCATCACGCTATGCCCATCCGCGACCGATCAAGCCTCCATCGTGCGTCGCCGTTGCGGTCTCCCAGCAATCGTCGCTCATCGCGGCCCAACGCCGCTCGTCATCCTTAGGTCGAGCTGTTGCTCGCTGCCACCACAAATCGTCGTCCTCAACCTCGAATTGCGGCCCTTCACGGCGAATCGAGCTGCCGCCCGTCTCCAAGTCAAATTCATAACAGGAGGCAGCCACTCCTCATCGATGGTCGACGGCTGCCGATTGAGCACCTGTACCTCGTCGACGTGGGATTTAGGGAACTTATTTTGTGCAAAGTCGATGAGCTTTGGATTTGCTTCGGTTTGTTGCCTTGTTGGCCAACCCAAAAAAAAAAAAACTCCTTACGGACTCTACATGGACTTTTTTGTTTTTGCGAGGGACTCTACATGGCCTTTGAAGGGGGGAAAAGTAGGAAATAACAGAGTCGAATTTACATATTTACCGACTGTGTCTGATTTTTCTTTTGTATTTGGCATGGACACTTCAAAATATTCTAGACCATTGGATTATCATTAAAATTAACGATCAGATCTTTTTCTTTTTCTCTGATTAACGTGGGAATTTCGTGGTCTTGAGAACGAACGTGGTGGCTCATTTTTCCTTTCAAATACTAAGATAATCGATTTTCCCTACCTATGAATGAGCATATACAAGTTAACATGAACACACTAAATATTCATCGATGGGCTAGCTGGATTCGAGAGAACCAAACCATTGCACCGAGTAGGCTACCCCACTAGAGTTTTTCCATCCATTGTCAAGAACTACATGAATATGTGTTTTTTTCTCCCCAATAGCGAATATTTGCGCGTTTCGGATATGCTACATGACAACACATCCAATCACTTGTTCAAAGTACGCTCCATGGTGGCCAAAAGGAAGAGGCAAAAAAACTCATGGTGCTTCAGAATATTATATGAAAGAAAAAAAATAATATACTACATCAGCTCATTATCGGAGAGCGATACAATACCTTGTTACGTCCTTAAGCAGCACATTAAGCAGGTTTATTTATATGAGGGGGAACTTGCTAACTTGATCAGGCAGTTACACCAAACGATGGCGGGGCAGGGGATTTGGACGGTTGGGATCCGAAGAGACACATTGGTAGGCTTAACTTTACTCTTCCTGCAAGCCATCACCGTGACATCTTTTACACTTTGTTAGCTGGCTGGATAAAGGAGATGAAGACCTATAGGGTGCAGAGAATCAGAAACCGTCTTCATCTTTACCTTTCCCCTTTTTTTCTTTCCCCCGCTTTGCAATCTTTGCTTCTTCATTTCGGGCTTGAAGAAGCAACCTGCTTTTGGAATAGTTAGAGCGTTTTTGGGTTCAAAGGCTAAACCATCCTCACGGAAGATTGTTAGAGCGTAGATCACTATCTGATCTATGTGAATGAGCGCCGGAGAAGATGTTGTTGACGCTGACATGTAGCGGGCACAATTCGAAGATCATGCAATCCACCTGACACTAGGAAAACAATTTTGTTCTAAAAGGTTTTTGTGGGCCAGGGGGCGGGGAGATTTTCAATCTCTTTTTTTTTTCTTCAGAAATTTGAGACACCCAAGTTAATCATTATCTTTTTTTTTTTGCGAAAGAGTTAATCATTATCCTTTGGTGATAATAGTCAACAATAGTACCACGATATGTAACACCATATTAGGAGCATCACAAACACGTCAGAAACGTGTATTCTCGGTTTTAAAGTGGCTAACTACAGTCATCTTCCAAGCCACATCAACACCACAAACTTCATTGCTTTCTATACGATACAAAAGCAGATGGACCAGGGGAATTTGTAGATCTTATTATCCAATCGTCTTTTCATATCGAATAATGCAGATTATACATAAAAAGAAATCTGTAAGGTGTCATGATGAGATATACTATCTAAGAATGAAAGTATAAAAAGAGTCAATCTTTATAAATTCAACCATTGACCCCATCTTCATGAAATCAACAAAAAACTAACAACGAAAGTCACAACACTTGCATGCATGGGCGAACCACCCCACACATTAGGGAGGGACCCCAGCTACCGACATTGAGACCCCACTTCCTCACTTCTTCTATGGCCAACCAATCTCTGTTTTTTTTCACCACACATGACAATGCTTCGTCATGTTTGTCCACTCACGATAAGAAAGATCGAAGAACGAAGAAAACAAACTAGTGAAACCAAATTAGTTTTCATATCCAAGTGATCCTGATGTCCAATAGTCTAATACTCTAATTTGATACCAGTCATCCAACACACATAAAAAAGAGTTGGATGCATGAAACACACGCAACACCATGATGCCCTAGTGTTCTTTGGAATTAGAGTTCGATCTACTTGTTGTGTCCATAGAAGAAGAGGGTCCAGAGTACAAAGGTGGGCGCGGGTGTGATCGTGGCCACAATTCAATAGCGGTGATGGCTATGTCATTGGCTAAGGGAGCATCTAAGTGCCACAACTATGCCTCAATTATAGTTTTGTGGTCATTAATTTTTATTAGCTTGGGTTTCCCACGCTTTGGGTTTAGGAATAGCCAAATCCAGACACAGAGCAAAAAAACTGGCAACAACAGTGACGGGAATCGTTTGAACATCATAGCAATGAATGGAGCTGCAGCTGCAGCCGGCGGAAAAAATCTGAACTGATCGCAGTGAATACCAAATGGTCTGTGCTTTCACCAATCAACGAAACTGAGTGTGCGTTCGGCGTTTTAAAGTCTAAAATTTAGAGGGATCTAAAAAAAAAATCTTATCTTAAATAAAGTTTAATTACAAAACTAACTGTAGAACCTCCCTCTAAACCGCGAGACGAATTTAATGAGGGTAGTTAAGACATGGTTAGATGATATTTACTGTATCATTACTGTAGCATCACTGTAGCAAAACATAGATTAATTAGGCTCATTAGATTCGTCTCGTAAAGATGCACCCATCTGTAAAAAGGTTTTGTCATTAGACTTTATTTAGTACTATTAAATAATAAAATTCTTTTTAGAGCTAAACTTTAGAGAGGTATAAAGAGGACACCGAACGTGCCCTGAAAACGTTCTGCTCAAATTCTCGCAATGAAAACGAAGGACAAAACGCACACATCGGCATGTACAAGTAGATCCGGTTGACAGCAACTGCGTGAGGCCATACGGCCCATACCATAGACGCCCAAATCTTTTCCAGAGTCCAGGAACCAGAAAATTTCTCAGATTTCTGAACCCACACGAAGCGAATCCACGAGTACGAGAAGCCACACGCACCCATCAACAACCCGACTCCGCCGGGCGGGCAGCAGCCGCCGAGCAGACCGCGGGCGAGCGCCTGAAATAGGCGGAGACCAGATCGCGGCGGGCCCGCGCAACCGGCCGCAAGGAAAACCCTGGTTCAGCCGCCCTCCCGCATCAAACCCACCCACCCCATCCCAACGCTATCCGCAGCCCCCCAAGCCAGGCTCGTCCGCCCCGCCCTCCTCTTTCCGGCCACCTTCCCTCCCCATCAGCCCGCCCCCACCGCCGCCGAGGAGGAGGCCTCTCTTTCCACGTCCGCGAGGCTGCCGGGATCCCACGCGCGCGAGCATGGAGCTGCCGCTCGCCTCCGCGAAGCCCTCCCCCCGCGCGGCTGGGGCCTGCCCGCCGCTCCTCTTCTCGCCGCTTAAACCCTTCCCGCTCCTCCGCTTCCCTCCGCGGCCGCCCATCGCCGGCGCCGCGCGGCTCCGGCTCCGGCTCCGGCCCCGCGCAGCCGCCGCGTCGGCGGGCGAGGGCGCGGCGGCGCCAGCTGGGGAGGAGGTGTTCGGCGCGCGGAGGGAGCTCACGGGCGTGCAGCCGCTGGTGGAGGCGCTGCCGCCCGCGGCGCGGACGGCGGCGGAGCTCGCGGTCGCCGCGGCGGCCGTCGCGGCGGGCTACGGCATCGGGCTCCGCGCGGGGGCCGGGTCGCGCGCCGCGGCTTACGCGGGGGCGGCCGTGCTCGGCGCGGCTAGCGTGGCGGGCGCGGCCGCGGTGAACTCCGTCGTCCCGGAGGTCGCCGCCGTGGGGCTGCACAACTACGTCGCCGGGCACGACGACCCCACCAATCTGGAGAGCGGCGAGGTGGAAGCCATCGCGAAGAAGTGAGTTTCCAGTGGGTCGCCACTTAGCGGTTGCTGCATTGTTGTTTTGCTTGAATGTTTCCTACTTACTGACGCACTACTGCAAATCTCGGGCTAGTTCTGGGATTTTATCGGCTCCTCTGTTATGTTAGGATTGACTGAATGCTTGTTGTTCTCATACTAATTAGTGGGTAATTAATGGGTAGAGAACCAGCTTGTTCAACACAACTGCCGTTTAGTCGAGGTTTTAATCTGTTTATTACGAATCCAATATTACATTTGTTGGTCGATCTGTCGATGTAAGCTTTTTTATTATCTCCTTTTGGTATGACATGCTCTTTGTGTTTGCCATTGTAACACCATATTACCAACTGCATATCCAGCCCTATTAATTTGCATTGTCAATGCCACTCTTACTCATTCATAATCTTATGATTCATTACTTTTGTTGTAGATATGGAGTTAGTACACAGGATGCAGCTTTCAAAGCAGAGCTCTGTGATTTGTATGCAAGGTGAGCTTTTCGTTATCATGGGTATGGAGTTAGTTTACTGATTTGTATGCTCTGTGAGTTAGTTCAATGTTATTAGCTGACTTTGATGCTTGTAACCATGGTTATTGGGATGCACATATAGATACCAGAATAATATTGTGTTCTATGCCAAATATGGGTACACAGTTCAGCTTGCCATGGCTGCACCATATCTTTGAACTCTTGATTTTTTACAACAAGAAAAAAATATGTATCAACTATTCACAACTCATACCATCATATATGTAAGGGGCTATTATTCTAACATTCTTTAAGAAGCTTCACCATCTTAAACATCAGTTATTTGCTCATCCTTGTCTTATCCATGCTTATGTGCAGGTTTGTTTACTCAGTACTTCCTCCAGGAGATGAAGATCTCAATGGTACTGAGGTTCCTGCTATTGTAAAATTTAAAAATGCTCTTGGGCTCGATGATGTAGATGCTGCTAACATGCACATGGAGGTAGCCTCCTGATCTGAACCCTTCTGTACCTTAGTATCTTACGATCTCATATGTTCGTATGGCTTTTGTCTTCATTTTCGTATTTCCGAATGTTTTATGCCTGTATCCTTGTAAACTGTTGCAGATTGGTAGACGGATATACAGAGAGAGACTAGAAACTAGTGATCGGGACGCTGACATGGAACAAAGGCGGGTAAGTATTTATAACTTAGGTCTATATATGTATTAGACACTTTCAACTTTTTGTCGACCCTGATTATAACCAGAAAATGCTTTGTAGGCATTTCAAAAGTTAATATATGTTTCAAATCTTGTCTTTGGAGATGCATCCGCATTCCTACTTCCATGGAAACGTCTTTTTGGTGTGACTGATTCTCAGGTACATTGTCCTGCCACTCAGTTAACTTCTAATACTACGCACATCATGTCTCCAACTCTCCATTTTATGCCTTAATCTCATGGAGAAACAGGAATGTCACCACCTTAAGTTAATATTTGATTGTTTTTTCTGAACTTTGAATTTTGAAGTATAATTTCACCCAATTCTGAACAATATTTCCACTGTGGTTGTTAAATATCTCTTTTAAATGATATGCTTGTTTGTTGCAAATCTCTTTCATATGGCCAATTTTAAGATGTACACGCCATATTGGGAGTGCATATATTGTGTTCCTGTGAGCTCCTTTTCATGGAAGTGCTTAAAAATTGTTGGTTTATGTGATCTTGTCCACATTCAACATTCGGAGCTCCACTTGATGAATGAAAAATGAAAAGACCAGTAATGCATGCTATAAGAAAAAGTCATCCAGCTTGAACTAGCATCGCCAAAGGTCAAACATTTGATTCAAACTAACTACTAAATGGTCGTTCACATGTCTCATCCCCCCCCCCCCCCCCCCCCCCCCCCCCCCCCTCCTTTTAAATATTTGTTGCATATGTTTTTAAACTCCTTGACTATTTCTTACACACGCTAATTATATCGTGGTTTTTTCCAGATCGACATTGCTATGAGGGACAATGCCAAGAATTTGTACTCGTCACAGCTCAAGGCTATTGGGAGAGGTACTGCTGAAACTCTTTTGTAGGCACTAGTTCATTCTGCGCTTACAAGTTTTGCTATATGAAGTAAATTAGAGTATACATTGCCACAACTCAGAGTATTGTGTTTCTCTAGGTCTTGACATAGGCACACTCATTGATGTCAGGAGAGCGCAGCTTGCATATAAACTTTCTGATGAGGTAACTCTTCTTTTCTTCGAAAACTCTACACCTTGTCATGTTTCTTTGCTTCATTAGGTCTTGGATCATCATCATAGTTGGAGCACGGTGCCACTTATCCATATAGCATGCTAAGTATGTATACACCAGTTTAGAATCTGGACAAAATAAAGAATTTACTGCATTTAATTACTGGCACTAACCTAACTATTATCCAAAAAAGACAACTTGCATTGACCTAAGTATGTTTTGTTGTTAAGATGTCCTAATTCTCTTAGATTTGTTGCAGATTGCTGCTGAGATGTTCAGGGAGCATGCCAAGAAGCTAGTTCAAGAAAACATTTCATCTGCCGTAGACGTCTTGAAGTCACGTAAACAGTAAGAAACTTACTCATCTATTGCAAAGTGTGTTATCATAACCACATTAGATCAATGCAAGTGAACACCTGGGTGATATTCTAAGGAATATTGCTAATGGTTATAAGGGGAAGGCCTAAAGTTTTTTTCCTTTTCTAAAACCCGATATATCAGTCTTGTTATTCGGCAGTAATTTTAGCCATACATAAGGAGGAAAGAATTTTGCCCCTTGTCTAATTCAAGAATCGTCCATTGCGTGCTACATTTCCCAAACATGAGTACTCATATTGTTATGAAGTGCTATTGCCATTCGATGGTTTCAGTATTGTCATCTGTCATGGGCAACCATATATATTCTCAGATCTCTAGTTAACATTTGAACTCTGTCCTCGCTATACCTTGTTTGTCTTGGCGACCAGTGAGACTAGGAGATGGGTTACCAATAAAAGCCATGGTCGTGCTTCAAAGTTTGTCAACTTTTTCCCAGAGGCTTCGGTTCAAAATGGTGGAGTAGCTTGTAGTGTTAGTTGCATGTTAGCATCGTTGGTCGTAGACGTAGGTTGATTTTCACACAAGTAGTAGCTTTACTTTTTGATGCGTTGCTACTTGGTTTTTTGTAGCTAAGTTAGGGTAGAAATTAGCTTGTAATGTTGTACTCCTCTTTTTAACACCTGAATTGTGTTTCAAATCGTCCGACTAATTGCGATTAACCACATTAGTTGTCCTGATCGTTCCATGGCGACTTGGGTCTACTATTGCGACCAGGCCGACTAATTGGTCCCATGGCGATTAGAATTGACTATACGACTTGAAAACATGGTCACATACGCTATTAGGTATAATTTGTAGTTAGAAGAACATATTAGGTTTGGTTTTACTAATAGTGGCAATGTCTAGCTAGTAAAAGAGCAGCTGAGTCCTCCGCCTTTCAATGGAACATGAGGAGAACAGAGGATACTTACGAAATTGCATAAACTTTTCTTGACCTGTAATTTGCATTTATGAATCGCTGTGGAGGAGTGATCTTCCACATGCTAAATTAGGGTATACCATTTCAGAGTATGGGTTGATTTACCTTCTGAACCATTATGATTACAGGGATAGCTTAACGGAAGCTGTTGACGAAGTGAAGAGTGTCCTTGAATTTAACAGATTGCTTACAACATTAAGCAAGCACCCTCAAGAGGATCAGTTTGCTCGTGGTCTAGGGCCTATTTCGTTAGGTAAAACTTAAAAACGTTTTGCAATCATATTTTAATTAACTCTTATATTAAATTATCTTTTGTTGCTTGGTCTGCATAGGTGGAGAGTATGATCACGATAGGAGGGCTGATGATCTAAAGCTACTCTTTAGGGCCTATGCAGCAGAAGTAATTTCAGATGGAGTTGTTGATGATGAGAAGGTGATTCCATGCATCTTACTATTATGCCTAGTTTACTGATGCCTTTTGTAACGAGTATAAAAATAAACCCGTTACTACATGAATTGGAAAAATGAATAACCATAATCAGTAAAGTAGCTTGATTTGAGTACATCAGTGCAACTTTGCAATTGTGCATTGTTCAGGTGCTTTGAAATCAATGATCATCTATTTCTCCACACGCCTTATGACCATATCAATGTGTTACACTGGGTATCGTCTTAACAATAAATGTTGTGTGGTACAATTATGCAGCTTGCCCCTTTGAATGAATTGAGAAATATATTTGGACTGGGGAAGCGTGAAGCCGAAGGAATCTTGACTGATGTCAAAGCTCTTATCTACAGAAGGACACTTGCTAAAGTTTTTAACACTGAATTGGCTTCGGTCCCTAGCAAAGCAGCATACCTCCAAATTCTTTGTGAAAAGTTGCAATACGATCCTGAACTTGCTAGCAAGATGCATGAAGGTACCATCTCAACATTTCTTATCGAAATATTTCTTTCACAGCATAGCTATGGGGACCAGGAAATCATGAACCAAGCACATGAGTGCTTTTGCTACATTGCTTCATATGGTCTTCTCCTCGTAATAAATACAAGGGGCATCATTACACCGTAAACCATGCACTATCATTCTGATACTGCTAGTGTCAAAAATATACCTTGACTATAGGAAGTATTATGTAGATAGAGAACTGTTTGTTTGGTTAAGCTGGATTGTATTGCTTATGACCAGGAATGGATTCTCATTGCCTAGAAAAAAAAAATGCTTGAGGTCAAAAGTAGCCTGTAATTGTATCAATGTGTTGTACAAATGTAAATTCTTTGTATATCGGTAGTAATATCATGGCATGGTTCAGTTTCAAAACTTTCTGGCTGTGCAACTATTCACTTGTATCTGAGTAAGTATTAATTCTGCTTTGAACTTCAGACATTTACAGACAGAAGCTTCAGCAGTTTGTTGCTGATGGAGAGCTGAGCAAGGAGGAAGTGGAAGCTTTGATGGCGTTCCAAGTTCGTCTCTGCATCCCTCAAGAAACTGTGGATGCTGTTCATGCTGAGATCTGTGGCCGATTGTTTGAAAAGGTGATACTAAATCTTTTTTGGGCATAGTTGTTGGCTTGTTCTGTCTCAGTGCTCTTACATTTGTTATGGTATTGCAGGTTGTCAAGGAAGCTATCGCATCTGTTGATGGATATGATGCTAATAGACGAGAGGCTGTCAGGAAGGCAGCACAATCTCTAAACTTGAAAAAAGAGGCTGCCATGGCAATCTTTAGTAAAGCTGTATGTATTTTCCCTTTGAAAGGAAATTATTCTGTTGTGGTTTATTGCTCCTGATTTTTTTGATAATATTACGTCTACAAACTCAGCCACAATTATATTGCCACGTTCAAATGACCAGGTACGGAAGATATTCCTCAACTACATTCAGAGGGCAAAAGCTGCTGGGAACCGCATTGAAACTGCAAAAGAGCTGAAGAAGTTAATTTCCTTCAACATGGTGGTTGTAAGTGAGCTTTTAGCTGACATTAAAGGAGAGCTTTCCCCAACTGTGGAAACTGAGCCATCCAGCACAACATCAGAATCTGAGGTAGAGGATGATGAACCTGAGTGGGAATCACTGGAGACATTGAGAAAGACTAGACCTGATAAAGAGCTTCGAGAAAAGCTGAGAAAGTCGAGCCAGATAGAGATAACACTCAAGGATGACATTCCATTGAGAGACAGGGCCGAGCTGTATGAGACATATTTGATGTTCTGTATCACTGGGGAGACGACTAACGTGTCATTTGGAACAGCAATCTCAACGAAGAAAGATGATTCGGAGTTTTTAATGCTGAAGCAGTTGGGAGACATACTTGGTTTAACCCGCAAGGAAGCTCAAGATGTTCATATTAAGTTTGCAGAAAAAGCTTTTGTTCAGCAGGCTGAAGTAATTTTAGCTGATGGGAAATTAACAGAGGCCAAGGCTGACCAGCTCGCAAAGATTCAGAAGCAGGTTGGTTTGCCTACCGAACATGCACAGAAAATCATTAAGAGCATCACAACGACAAAGTTGTCTTCTGCAATCCAAGCTTCTGTTGCTCGAGGTCAGATCGGTATACAGCAGGTTCGAGGATTGAAAGAAGCAAATTTTCAACTGGAGAGCTTGATTGAAGAACCACTTCGAGAGAGCATTTACAGGAAAGCTGTTGAGGAGATCTTTTCATCAGGCACAGGGGATTTTGATGAAGAGGAAGTGTATGTAAAGTTCCCGGCTGATCTCATCATAAGTCCTGAGAAGGCCAAGAAAATGGTTCAGGATATTGCAAAGGTTAGGTTGGAGAACTCCCTTGTTCAGGCGATTGCCTTGCTTCGGCAGAAGAAGAGAGATGATGTGGTATGTACTAAATGCCATTTACTTGCTGCTGCTGCTTACCATTTGTTTCTCTGAAAATTTTGCTGGCTGCTAGAAGCGCTTCTATAGAGAGAGAAATTGAAACCTCTGCTTACAGTATCAAATGGGGTATATTGAGTAGACTTTATTCTAGATCACATGCACATCAGATCAAAGAATCAAAAAAATGAAAACTGATACCTAGTGCCTGCTAAAAAAATGGGAAATCTATAACGGCATTGGCTATGATATTAGAACTGCTGCGATCGACTTACTTTGCTGAATTGTAGCAACTAGTGATTTCGGTGTCTTCACTTTTAATGTTGAACTGGTCCTCTTGTTAGCTTGGCATGGTTCCTCTCTGGAATGTAATTTTGAAATGCTGAACTGTTATTCATGGTATGTGTGGTAACAGTACATTTCCTATGCAGGTTTCATCACTGAATGACCTGCTCGCTTGCGATGCTGCTGTCCCTGCATCACAACCGTTGTCATGGCCCACACCTGGAGAGCTGGATGACCTGTATGGTATCTACCTGAAGAGCATTCCTAAGCCAGAGAAGCTATCAAGGTTGCAGTTCTTGCTTGGCATAAGCAAGGAGAAGGCTAACCAGATTCGAGATGCTGCCTCGGAGGGAACACTGGCAGTTTCATCTCAAGAAGAAGAGGAGTTGGCGTTTTAGGACGGGTCTCATTTTTGTTAGATAGCTAGCGAGTACATGTTTCCGAAAAGAGAAATGACGCATAATTCTGACATGCATAATTATTGTATAGACAAAGCAAGACACCAAAATTGGTGACGGTCTTCTGCTGTTGCATTATTTCAGACCATACTGAGAGCGTTTTGTTTTCTGTTTTCTTTTTTTCTTTTTCGTTCACCATGTATAACATTTATGGCTAAAATTTTCCGTCACAAGCCAGATTTTGTTGTTAACCCATCTGAAGTAGTACAATGATTGTTTGGTAGCAGTCTAAAGTGCAGCGGCACACTATTACCCGAGAATAACTGAAGTTACGCTATGTGGAATACGAAAGTTGTCATGTTCTGGCATTTGAATACGTACACGTGTGACAGCTGCTCGCCTGGTTCGGCTGTCAGCCCAGGCTTTAGGATTACTGAATTATAGCATGTTTCATCAAGAGAGCGCATGAACTTTGACAGGACTGAGGCCAGTCACGGCGGTTGATGCATAAGCGACGTTTTGTTGACAATCTGGTGAGGACTTAACACAAGCATGTGGTACAATTTAACTTGAGAACATAATACCTAAACAAGGTACCACTTTTGGCTAAACTAAGCACGACACCTCACAAATCTCGAAGCCTTAATAAACACGAAAGCCTAGACCCTCGAAGGATGGTTCTCCGCGGTGTAGGTGACGCCGCACCTGCCGCAGTTGAAGCGATCCTCGTGCCGCGCCATGTACGCGCCGCAGTCCTGGGCGGGGCAACTGCGCAGCAGCCGGTGCACCTCCCCGGTCTCCTCGTCCACGCGGTAGCGCCGGAGCACGGCGAGCTCGTCCTTGAGGTGCTCGTGCTTGCCCTTTTTCGGCGTGGTGAACGTCTTCTTCTTGCGCTTCTTTCCGCCGCCGCCGCGGAGGCGGAGGACCAGGTGCAGCGTCGACTCCTTCTGGATGTTGTAGTCGGCCAGCGTGCGCTCGTCCTCCAGCTGCTTCCCGGCGAAGATGAGCCGCTGCTGGTCCGGCGGGATGCCCTCCTTGTCCTGCACCTTCGCCTTCACGTTCGCCACCGTGTCCGACGCCTCCACCTCCAGCGTTATCGTCTTGCCCGTCAGGGTCTTCACGAACACCTGCATCTTTGCTTGCGAGCGGTCTTGCGTCGCCGGCGAGCGGACGAAGTCGATCGAGGACGAGAAGAGAGATCGATCTCGGCAACGGGGCGGCGTTGTGGGTGCCGGTGGTTGTGGACTCGTGCCCCGTGCTGGGCGGTATATACGAGGCTGGGGAACGTGGGCACCGTCGGATCGGAAACGAGGTGATCGAGCCTGGGTCAAACCGACTCGTGAGTCGTGAGCCAGGTCGGTGCACGAGTCCAACCTTGCCACGGCAACGGGCCCGAGCCGGACACGGGACTAGGAGGCCTGACCTGATCCGACCCAACCCAAACACCGCACGCGCGTTGCGACCGCAACTGACAGCAAGACGCACGCCTGAAACGGGAGGAGAAGAGGGGAGGAGGGAGGAGGCCAGGCGGCGCCCGCCGGTGCCAGCGGCGGCAGGGAGAGAGGAACCGGGAGGGGGCGATGGCCGCCATCGGGTCCTCCAACATCGGCTTCCAGGTTCGTACGCCTGCTCATCTCTCGCGCGGCGGCGCATCCCTGACCCCCCTTCGAAGATTGCTTAGGGTTTGATTCGTTGTTTCAATTTGCTGCAGCTGCTGAAGAAGTCTGGGTGGAAGGAGGGCACCGGCCTCGGAGCGCAGGAGCAGGTCCGTATCTCGATTGCACCTTTCCATTTCCCCCAAAGTTTAATTCCGGTCGATTTTAGCGGTATTCGTTGTAATTAGCTTCCTATAATCTGCATCCCTGACCCGTGTCTCCGTGCGCCTCTGTAGCGTTACTGCCTTTTTTGGGCTCGTTTAGGATTCAAGTTTAAAATTGGTCGAGAATAAATGATCATGAATTCTATGGGATTACAGATCAGGTCACTTGGGTAAGGGGCATGTAGACAATGGCTTCAAAATATACTGTCAGCTCCCTGCAAGAATAACGTTGCCACTGCTTTGAAAATGCCCATCCGATAGACATGTCGCACACCAATCATACGTAGGAGTATACACGACCAATCTTTTACAGCGAGTTCTCAAACTTCAGTGATTAGGAACATATCAGCTCTCAAACGAAGAAGCAAATTTTTAACGCTGTGTCATGGTCGCTGTAAGGGACTTGAGCTGATTACATGGATTTTGTAACATTCGTCACATTTATTCCATTAGCTATCTAGTTACTCCCACTGTTAGAAAGTGTCTAGCTACTTCATAGTTCCAACTGAATCTGTAACGTTTCTCATTCGTTAGTTTGATCAAAAGTTTCTGTTTGATTATGTTTCTGTTGTGTAAGAATTAACAAAATAACAAGGGCCTATGACCCTATGACCACATTGTAGATTTTCCTAGTTGTTCTGTGATGTTTGTCTGTGTACTCACAAGTGTCGACTGTTTGTGGAACAGGGAAGGTTAGAGCCAGTAGAGACTCGTGTTAAGAACAACAAGCGTGGGTTGGGCTCTAAAGAACCAAAAGCAAAGCCGAAGCCGAAGGTCGAGGATGATGATGTTGAAAAAGATCCCAAAAAGCCGAATGTATGTGGTTCTTCTAATGCATATATTCTTTAGAGTGAAGTGCACAGCCGGTCCCTAAACTTATTTGGCTGTGTCATTTAGGTCCCTCTACTTCAAAAATACTGATTTGGCATCCCTAAACTAATTTTGGTGTGTCATTTAGGTCTATATACTTATATTAGCATCCCTTAACTTGTTTCGGTGTGTCACTTAGGTCCCTCTTCTTGTCGGATAGTGTCATTTAAGGCCAACTATAGATTCAAAATGACCCGACATTGATATGGCGCATCTGACGTGGAAATGCGTTGCATGACGTCGATGTGGCGCATTTGACGTGTAAATGCGCTACATGCAATTGTATTACTATCAGATAAACAAGCACTCTTTTGTTGATATCCCTTTGAAAAGAAACAACGGTCATGTTGCCCATTGCAACATGTGGTGCAACTAGTGACGAGATTAATGTAGACGAGTGCATGTGAAATATGATGGCTAATATTTTACACCATTTAAAAGTATATGCGAAAAAACTAGGTCAATGAAAGAGCCACCCTTAATCTGTTACCAATACAATTGCACAAAACGTGTTTCCGTCAAATATGAAATGTCAGGTCAGTTTGAGCCTAGTTGGACCTAGATGACACAGTCAAACAAGTTTAGGGATATCAAAATAACTAGAGGGACTTAAGTGACACAGCGAAACAAGTTTGGGGATGCCAAATCATCACTTTTTAAGTAGAGGGACCTAAATGACACAGCCGGACAAGTTTAGGGACTGGCTGTGCACTTTATTCTTTAACATCATAGCATTTTTGTTTCTCATTCTTTTCATTGTACGTGCCATTGTTCCTCATTTCTTGTTTTCTTCATGTTAAGCTTTATAGTCCACAATATGGTCAGCTTAACAATTTATTTCACTTGCTGAATAATGATTATTCTGTTGTATAACTGAGGAAAGTTAATTTCCTCTAGGTGTTTTAACATTTTGCTCTGCTGTGATCCTTTAAGCACTTTCAGTTTTGACAATACATGTATACTCATTGTATTGCCTGAAGATGATAAAAAAAAAACGAAAAATGTATTGCCTGAAGGGATTTTAACTGAACTCATCACGTCACTGTTGCAGCGAGACATACCAACAAAGAGAAAAACAAAGTTAGCCGCAAAGAGGATACGGAAGATTCAAGAAGAAGAGAAGCGTTTGCAGGAGAAGGAATTCGAGATGGCTTTCTTCAGGGAATTTTGGCCAGATAATGTTTAATAAGCGGATTATAGCTGCTGTCCTCGGTTGATAGATTGTAGTTTCTGGCCTCGCCTGATGACTCAAATGTACAGCTTGACACATGTTTAGCAAGATTTGCACCAACCACTCCCACCATCCCATTCTTGGGGGCCTCTAAAATGTTACGATATTCGATTTGCACATGATTTCTGCACATATGTGCTGTCTACGTTGATTGTTTAATACAACATTTGGGCTTTGATTATGCCCCGATTTCGTTCTGTCTGAGCTTATCTTACCTCTTGAACTCGATATAGTTGGGCCCCAATCATGTCCGGTTTTACAACGTGGCGAATCGCTTATTGTTACAGATTTCGCAATCCAATGCAAAGGCAAAAGTGCAAGGTAAATCAGTTACACTGGAGACTCACGCATGAACTCAAATTATGCATCACTGGCCGTACTTGGCCTTGTAGTCCTGCCACAGTTCCTGCACGCACTTGCCCAAAATCTGCACGAAGTAATCGTCGTTGTACCCGTATTTGAGCTTGGCGTTGAGCACCGCGACGAACCCGGGGCTGAGCGAGTCGCAGTAGTCGAGGAACCTCGCCGTCACGTCGTACCCCTTGTCCCAGCTACTGCCCTGCCCCGGCTGCACCCAGTGTGCCGGTATGTACCCGGCCTTGAGCCGGACGAAGTCGGCGATCCCCTCGAAGATCCACCAGTGAGCGTCGTAGTCCTGGAGCCCCCACTGCCACACGTGCACCGACTCGTGGAACAGCACCCCGGTCACCTGCACAGTGCACACACGCTCGTCTCATGTCGCAAATGAAGAACACTAGAACAGAACACACTGACTGGCGCGAATGCTCTGTACTGGTATATCACCGTACGTACCTCTGTCTTGACGTCGCCAGTGTAGTTGTAGACGTAGCCGGCGTTGAGCACGATGGTGCTGCCGTCGGTGAAGGCGATGCCGTCCGCGTCGGTCACGACGAGGCTGACGCGGTCGTTGGGCCGGCGGTTGGCCGGGCACGTCTGGTTGAAGACGCCCCAGGTGAAGAAGGCGGCCGCGGAGAGGACTTGCCCCGCGTAGTCCAGGCCGTAGTCCAGGTCGAAGCGCTCGCCGCCGAGGGTCGCCGTCGCATTGTTCTTCACGTCGAACGTGACGGCGCTGGCCGTGGCCGCGGCAACGGCTAGGAGGAGGGAAGCAACTGCCGCTACGGCGAGCTTCATCTTGTTTGTGCTAATTATCGCCCAGCTGCAATAATGTGCATATACGTGATTGGCGAACGGATTGGTCTAGGGAGATCAAATTTATAGGCGGGCTTAAACTGGTGCCACATGGTGGAAATCTGGTAGCTGAGCAAAGCCGGCCGGCCAGCATAATTTTACATTTGGATTGGGATTTAATTTGGAAGACGCAGTCTTGTGTATCTGCTTATTTGTAACTTCTAATGTCGCGTTTTGTTTCGCTGCCGTACGCAGCTGATTGTCGGTAGCATGCAGTTTGCTCTTTAATTATGTTGATGCGCAAGACTAGGGACGCGCGAGACGCCGCTCGGTGTCTACATGTGAAGCTCTATCATGCTTTTGTTGTGTTGCTCTTGGCGATCGACTTTGTGCGCGCGTAAGAATCAAATGCCGGCGGCCTTCGTTGATGCAGACAAAGGGTTACACTTACATTACATCAACGGAATATGCAACGATGCATGTGACAATCGACATAGTAGCATGTCTGTGCAAATGGTTCAGCGTGCACGAGTCGCTTCCTGGTGAGTGTTAACTGACGCATACCTATAAGGATATTTGACGTGCCTGGAGAAATATTTTTTCACGTTTTGACAAGTGTCAACAATCAATAGTTCCTAGTCCATATGTAAGGCAGGTTAAGTCATCAGGGGCGGGCCTTCCATGGCTCCACTCTTTGCAATCTCTCCATGTGTTACCTGGTAGGATATTTTTTTTTGTGCAATCAGATTTTGGCCCTAGTCTTGACAGAATCCTATAGCTAGAAATCTTGTAGACAGAAGAGAGGTGGAGAATGCACAAAAGAAAGGGGAGAAGCCTCCCAGTTAGTACTAAAAGGGTTATGGACCATAACCATGCATGTGATATGTAATAGCTCATTAAGGACCTTAATACTAAAAGGGTTAACTGAAATATATATAATAAGAGTTTATATAGCACTACATCAATGTTTAATGTATGTGGCATTAAAGAAACCCATATTTCAATGTGGCATAGAAAACTTCAATTTGTATATGGCAAAATAAATATTGTCTTGTATTTTCTTTCTAATAGTGTTGTCTAACTAAAATATTAGCTAGCAAATAATATGCACGACATCTCATCTCTACACACTAACGTCATAAAAAGAATTGTTACTCCATAAAGTCTGATCGACAATATGAAATATTCTGCAGGTACTGTGTTTGTTGATCTTTACCATTAGTTTTGACAAGGTTATCATCTCCAATCAACAATACTCTTGGCTTTTGAGGCATCAAGTTTGACGACTTGTTGATATATAAATTCGTTCTTCATACTTCCTTCACGTATATACTTAGTAAAAATGTTGCATACTTTCCTAAAATTCTTTAAAGTTCATGATAAAAACTTCAATAATTAATACTAAACATTTGGAAGAAAAAACATAATTTAATCAAAATATTGCGCACAATTTTGGATCATCATCGACAATACCGATCACCACTAGTCTAGCACGAGCAAAAACGTGGTTAAGATTATTACTGACCAAATTTGTATCAAATACTTCACTATTTATAAGCACGATAGTAACTTTTTACCCCCTAACTCTTTAGTGATGTAGTTTTGGCATGCTCCTACATGTAATTATGGCAAGAGTATAGAGACTTGGCATTTGTTTTCTCAATCAAGTATTTAAGCTTTTACAATTAAGTCTCAATGTATCTATCATATTTTGTGATCGAGTGACTAATTTCAATGAAGGCATGGTTAGTCGTCCTGCTACTTGATCAAACTGTGTACATATAAATTGCATTGTCGACTGCGGATCATATCCATGTTGCAACATGTGGTTATTGTCCTATTTGTGCACACAAAAGAGATCAAGCTGCATTAGTGGTTGGTGTGGTTTGATCTGTTCATGCAGAGAGGACGAGGAGATCGAGCTAACCGTAGTACTGTAAGCACGTCTTCTACCATACCGGCATGTATAGACTCTGCTTTTAGTGTGGAGATGCCGAGGGGGCTCTGTTTTGTCGCACAAACTTTTGGGCATGGATTGTTTGCGGTATATTCGTCAACCCAAAGTAGTTCGAGCGAAATAGTTCAATTCCGTTTGTTTGAAGAGGAACAATTCAATGCATGTTCCTTTGAAAAACAGCAACACAACGTCAACGGTTTTTAGAACAAAATGCTCTGCTAGGAGTCTACGAGCAGCAGTGCATGAGTTCTACAATTCGTAGCGAAGTGTGCTGTTTCTGGTATCGACGGCAAGCGCCGAACCGTTTGGGTCCTGAACGTCGAGCTGTGATGTCATGTCGACAACATCGTCATGGTACTGGTACATGTCGGAATGTGGGAAATTGGCTTATCACCTTTTCCAAGGTTAGTGTTTTCTCCCTCTTTTTTTTTTTTTGAACGTTCACGGGGGAGAGCATCCCCACCTGAATTGTATTCAAAGTGTGGCAGACCACAGATCAACGGCCTCATTTTTTGGGGAAACAAGGCAAAAACCCTACATTGCTCGGTTAATTAGGGGAAACCGGGCTAAAACCGTGATAACTACCTAGCTAAACTAGGTCTCAACCAACAAGCCCAAGCACAAGGGCGAGATTGTGGCATAACCACGACTAAGAAGACACTACCCTAGCACAAGGGTAAAATTGTGGCGCAACCACAAAAACAACACTACACCCTAGCATAAGGGTAGGAGGTGGCCTAACCATAAATGACAACACAGCGAGGATTATCCACGACAACGCCTTCTCCAAGGATAGGACACCACAGCGCCATCATCGCCGCCCCAAGAATTGGGTTGGGTTTTCACCCGACAGAGCCATGCCAAGAGTGCGAGGAGGCACATCTAGACGCCTCCAAGGAGGAAACGACACCCAAAGGCGCCGCCATCAAAGCTTTCGCCAACGTCCTCCACCGAACCAAAGCATTCGCTGCATAGGAGTCGTCATCCCTGGTACATTACCTTACAAGCACGACGAGTCCGCCATCCAATCCGACAGGGGCCATGGCAACCGCTGCACTTCACCGGGGCACAACCATCGCCACCTACCGCTTGAGCTCTCAGCAGCTCGCACACGCAGCAGGCACAACGGCAGGCCAGCTCCATGAACGCACCACTCTGCAGGAGCAGAGCATCCTCATGATCTCAGGGAGCAGCCATCCCGAAGGGAGACTGGCCACCACGGGGTGGGGAACCCAGTGGCCTAGCCACCACGGCCAAGCACTGCTGTCGCCACCCACATGGTTCATGCGTCGCAAGAGGCACGCAGAACATGGTTCGCACGAGGAGAGCAAATTCCGTCGGAGTCGGAGACAGCGGAGGCGGCGCACAGCCGCGCTGCCACTAGCCGGCGTCACGCCGGCAGCCCAGCTCCAGCCCCTGGTTGACGACAGACGCCGTCACCGCCGGCTGCAAGCTGAGCACCGGACGCAAGGGGAACCAGCACGGGCAAGCGGGGCAGCAGCACCACCATTCGTCGACTCGGGAGGTCGGGGCCTCAGCCCCTGGTCGACGGCGACTCCCGCCGACCGCTGGCCGCGGGCACCAACCTCCGACACGCGGCCACCGCAGCAGTCGCGCTCACGTGGGTGGCCGTCGCGGAAAACAGGCCCATCGCCGCTGCCCTTGGGGCGCCGGGCCGTCGTGCCTTCGGAGCGTCACGTACGCTGCCGCCGTCGCCAGATCCGGGCATGGAAGGCACAGATCCAGCCTCGTCGTCGCCGGATCCGGCTGTGGAAGGTGCAGATCCGCCATACCGCCGACGCCATGAGCTCGGAGATTGAGTTCGTGGGAGGACAAAAAACGAAATCGCCTCGCCGCCGCCGTCCCGGCTCACCGCGCGGGTTGTGCCGGCGGCTTGCTCAGGCGGCGGCGCGGCTGGGGAGGGAGGAGACGGTGGTGACGGGGCTAGGGTTTGCTGGCCGCCGCCCGAGTCGCCCGCTCGGGAGCGACGCGGGGGCGAGCGCGCGATGAACCCTTCGCCGCACAGAGCGGATCTGTTTTCTCCCTCTTGTCCCAAATCTCCGAAAATAACTCGGGGAAACACGAGTCGTCGGACTTGATGGTGCAGCACCAATCCCACTTCCCCGAATAGATCGTCGTCTTGAATACGGTGGGTTTTTTTTTTTCGAGGAAAACACGGTGGCCTTCCACTTCTATCGAAACTGCATGGTGTTGTTATCGTCGTCGTCCACGTCTTCCATCTCCATGAACCTGATGGACCTGTTCGTGCAAGTAACGTCCCAAATCCGACGCATCGGCGGCTTGCAACTATCGGAGAAATCTTCGAAGAACTCCTCGTTGGCTGGCATCAACTCTTACAGACGAATCAAGTTCATCTTGATTAGGGCGGTCGTCGAGCACGCGCGTTGCAAAGAAGCATACCTCGCCGGCTCGCCGGACGGCCGGAGATCGACCCAGGCCAGCGAGCCTCCTCCGACGTTGATCACCTTGGTTTGATTATGCCAAATCAACCCGCGGTAGTACCTAGACAAGTAAATATCCACTCTGGCGACCCGTGGCCGTGGTAGTGCTCCACGACCCCGTCACGGTCGAGAAGATTTGGATGTCGTAGCTCATATATCCACCGGCCTCGAATCTTTGTACAGGGACGACGACGCAGCAGTACAATATCATATTAGTCTTCAGCTTGGATCATAGTACTACTACTTTATTTATTCCTTGTCCTGTGCCTGCATAACTAGAACCCGTACATCAGATTAGTCTTCAGCTAGGATCATTTGCATCTTCTTAGTTTATTTAGTTATATATAGTAACATTCTCGTAGAATATTAATGGTATTTCATTATATTAAAATGTTCAAATTGTTATTGGATGGGTTTCAATAATTATTCAACCGAGGATTGTACTGTCACTATGCCTCTCAAAAACAAAAACAAAAAATAATATTCGACACATTTTGTATGGCTCATTGTAGCAGTAGAATATCGCGACACACATTATCTGTCGTCGTCCTGTGCCTGCGTAGGTTGACCCGTGAATTGGATCGTACGTCCTATGCACCGTGCAACCGTATAGGTTTGACTTTGACTTTGCAAAAAAAAAGTATAGGTTTGATTTTCCTCCTCAAAACACGTGTGTGCTCGTACAGCGCGTATCATGCCTATCATGCAGTGCGCTGCAAATTTACTCACGCATGTATTAATCTTTGTAAGCTTATGCTTAGCTTAGTCTAGTCCAATTCCTAACTCCACTGCCTCTGCCTATTTAAAGGGTGCACATCGTAATACATCATCCTCCATCTCACGACTCCATACTACGTAGCAACACAAGCACACAAACATTGGTGAGACATGGCGAACTGGAACTACTACTGTGTTGCATCCCTGGTGCTCTGCCTCGCGATGGCACATGCTGCGGGGGCTGCCAGGGGCAACGTCGGTAGCATGCCGACTGAGAGCCTCGGGGGTGGTAATCCCAGTGGTGGCATCAACACAGACAACAGTGGAGACACCACTGTCGGCAACAACAGCTTAAGCACGGAGGACATAGCGCTTTCGCCTAGAGCGGCTGCGATCGTGGGCGCTGTTATCGGCTTGGGTGGTTTATTTTAAGTACTCATAGCTAGTAGCTATGTGTGCTGGGTGGAAGAGAGCTAGCAAGGTGGAGTCTACAAAAAAGCTAGAGATGGAAGCGTCTCCATGAAGTACTCTGCTCACTCGTTGTTGACATGTATTAGCATACAATAAGGTTATGATGCCAAAATAAAGAGACTGAGCTATGTAAATGTACCCATATATCATCTTCTAGCTATAAATAATCGATATCATGCCGAAATAGTTACGCATGTATCATCTTTGCAATAACAGTGCAAAGACAGCATGCATTACCCTTCGAAAATGGAGTGAATCGTGAAAAGTTTTAGGCAACACGATAAGAAGAAATAATCTGGTTACCTGCAGGCCGCAGCTGCAGTTTAGGATTGGTTAAAAAACAGAGCTCAGGATTCAACATGCCTAGTTAATATCCTGATATGTCGTTCTGGAGTCTCTTCCACATGCTGCCCTTGATCCGATGGTTGATTATCGCCTTGAAATTAAGCTATTATTATTGGTGTTCATTTGACTGCTTCCGACAGCTATCAAACTACCTCTTTGACGGCTATGGTTTGGGTGGTCCTGCCGTAATCTCTTTCGTCTTTGAATCTTCTATTATCTTAGTATTTGAAGGTCAAAAGAAGCCACCACGTTGCTCTCAAGCACTAGAAATTTTCACGTTAACAAAAAAAAGCGCTACGAGCCGTTGGATTTTATGAACATCTAACGGTCTAGATTAAAGAAAGAGTTTGGATTAAATCTAATGACTATGGTTTCGTGGTCCTGCCGTAATCAACAGATGTCTTTCGTCTTTGAATTGCAATTACTTAAGAGTCAATTTATCCTATGAATGGTGGATGCATGGCATCTTTACTCTCGTGGTCTTGCCCTAGCTTTGTTCGCCGGCGAGCAGCCGAAGTTGGTCGAAGAGAGGTCTTGGCGACTGGCCGGACCTTGAGGGTCCCGACAAGCATCTTTGCTCTCGTGGTCTTGCCCTAGCTTCGTTGTGGCTAGTAGTTGTGGACTTGTTCCCCTTGCGGGCGGTATATGCACCTAGGGGATGTATGCGTCTGTCGGATCAGAAATGGGCAGTGGTGATAGAGCCTGGGTCGGAACCGACTCTTGAACCAGATTGGTGCAGGAGTCCAAAACCCTGCCACAGCAATGGACACACAGACCCGAGCTGGGCACTGGACGAGGTCCACGCGGAGTCCTCACGGCTAAATCAATTATGCAGACATCTTAGCCTCAAGATGTTGTCTGAGCCATACAATATGGCTCAGATAACATCTTGAGCCTCAGATAACATCTCGGAGGACGATGATGTTAAAAAGATCGCAAAAGGTTGAAGGTTTGTGGTTCTTCTAACACATTCATTCTTTTTATCATAGCATTTTTGTTTCTCATTCTTTCCATTAATTGTACGTACCATTTTCGGTTCTCATTTTTGTAAATCTTTATTTTATAAATATGGCTCAGACAACATCTTGAGGCTGAGATAACATCTCGGAGGACGATGATGTTAAAAAGATCCCAAAAGGTTGAAGGTTTGTGGTTCTTCTAACACATTCGTTCTTTTTATCATAGCATTTTTGTTTCTCATTCTTTCCATTAGTTGTACATACCATTTTCGGTTCTCATTTTTGTAAATCTTATTTTATAAATATGGCTCAGACAACATCTTGAGGTTCAGATAACATCTCGGAGGAGGATGATGTTAAAAAGATCCCAAAAGGTTGAAGGTTTGTGGTTCTTCTAACACATTCATTCTTTTTATCATAGCATTTTTGTTTCTCATTCTTTCCATTAATTGTACGTACCATTTTCGGTTCTCATTTTTGTAAATCTTTATTTTTATGTTTTATAGTACACAATATGGTCAACTTAACAATTTCTTTGACTTGCTGAATAATTTTAACATGTTTCACTGCTGTGATCTTAAGCCTTTACGCACTTATCAGGTTTTGACCATATATCTATAGTCATCGTATTGCCTGAAGGGATGTCTAACTAAACTCATCATGTCACCGTTGCATCAAGACATGCCAACAAAGAGAAAGACTAAGTTAGCTGCAAAGAGTATACAGAAGATTCAAGAAGAAAGATTGCTTTCTTCAGGGAATTTTGGCCAGATAATGTGTAATGCGCGGATTATACTTGCTGTCCTTGGTTGATAGATTATAGTCGCTCCCCTCATGGCTTGGCCAGGAGTGAGGCGGTGGTGACATGTAAAGGGCTATTTTTCTCTCTCTTAATCAATGATACGTAGCTCTCCTGCGTATTCGAGAAAAAAAAAAGATAGATAGTAGTTGCTGGCCTTGTCTCATGACTTGAATGTACAGCTTGCCACATGCTAAGAAAGACTTGTAACGACCGTTCCACCATCGCGTTCTTGGGGTTTGTGATTATATCCATTTTCTTTCTGATCCCTGGTGTCACTTTATGCTGTCTGAGCTTATCTTTAGAACTCAATTTACCCAATCATCTCCCCTTTTACAAAGTGGCCATTGGCTTATTTTGTCAGATTTCCCAATAACAATCTAAGGCAAAAGTACAAGCTAATTCAGTATCGTCGTCTGTTACACAGGAAACTCAAAACTCTTCGCAAAAAAGAAAAGTATGAACTCAAATTAAGCGATCTGTCACTGGCCGTACTCAGGTTGTTACACACGAAACGGTATGAACTCAAAAAAATTAAATCATCTATTACTGGCCGTACTTGGCCTTGTAGTCCTGCCACAGCTCCTGCACGCACTTGCCCAGAATCTGCACGAACTAGTTGTTGCTGTACCCGTCCTTGAGCTTGGCATTGAGCTTTGAGCACCGCGACGAAGCCGGGGCTGAGCGAGTCGCAGTAGTCCAGAGGAACCTCGCCGTGACGTCGTAGCCCTTGTCCCAGCAGCTGCCCTGCCCCGGCTGCACCTGGTGCGCCGGCACGTGCCCGGCCTTGAGGCGCACGAAGTCCGCAATCCCCTCGAAGATCCACCAGTGCGCGTCGTAGTCCTGCAGCCCCCACTGCCACACGTGCACCGACTCGTGTTACAGCACCCAGGTCACCTGCACGGTGCACACACGCCCAGGTCACGCGCATTTCACGAACGCAGACAAAGGCTCACCAACGGACTATGCAACAAGGCATTAGGCATGTGATATTCAACATGGTATGCGCGTGATGGTTCAAGGTGTACGAGTAGCTTTCTCGTGGGTGGCAATTGCATGCTTCGGGCAACGCATATCAAGATATTTGGGCCGGTCCTGGAGGGGGGCACACGGTGCCGCCGCACTGGGCCCCCAAATCCTAAGGGCCCCCATTCAGGGCATGTATGTAGCATATTGGTAGTACAGGGAAAAAAAAGGCCACAAGAATGGACCTGCTTGGCGCATGAAAGGCTCGGCCACCTCGCGTTCCTTTCCTGTAGGTTTATTGGTTGATCGGCCTTTCTTTATTGCTTTATTGCCTGCCTCCTGTGATCCAAGCCCAATAAGGCATTACGGCAAATCATCGACAGCCTGGAATCGTAGCGCCGCCGCACAAGGTTGCTCGCCGTTTCAAGGTTTCACCGATCGAGAATTCGCGATCGCCGCCGTGCCCGCTGCCGGCTGCCCACACTACTGCAATCCATGCAACGTCGAGTGGACGATCCCAGTTCCCGTGCCATCAGGCACCATCACGTTGTGACGAAGTCGTTCACTGGAGGTACGTATTCCGTATACAGTGCGGCCTCTCTGCCAGTTGCTATGGACCATGCCTTAAGTTCCTAATGACATGTAACATGATCCATTAATTTATTTGGTCAAATATTTTTTCCAAATTTCAGCATGATCATGACAGGTAGAAAGTATGCATCAGGTTCTGAGAAATGTTTAGACGAGGTTGATATCATGAACGGTTGAACCAGTTGGCCATTTTATGCATTGAGAATAAAATGTAAGACTAGATTGATATCAGTGACTTCGCATCTAGAAATATTAGAAGAAACTTTTGAGGTAATATCTACAAATAATTTGAAATGAATATTTTTTTTGAATTTGCCTTTGATTGTTACTAGTGAACATGTATTTGCACATAAGTAAAATTATGATATTTATATATAAAGGGCCCCAGTTTTTAGGTTCGCACCGGGCCTCCAAAATCACAGGACCGGCCATTTGATGAGTCGGGAAAATATTCACGTTTTGACAAGTGTCGACAATCAATATATAGCCCCTAGTCCATATATTAGGCTGCGTTACTAAGGCTCTTGCATGCCATTCCATAAGAGTCATCAGGGGACCTGCTGGTCGTTCCAAATAGGCCATGGCCCAACTCTTTGCAATTTCATGATGTGTTACCCGCTATGAGTAGTTTTTTCTTATGACTTTAGCTTTTGGCCGTAGTCTTGACGTATGGCATCCTAGGTCCGAATCGTTTAGAGAAGAGAGGCAAAGAATGAACAAAAGCAAGGAGAAAGACTTTTTCTTTTTGCAAAACAAAGGAGAGAAGTCTCCTGCCCGATCAGAAAATTTTGTTATTTCTAATTGTAAATCACAACTTTGTGATTTATGATATCTCATTAAGGACCTTGATATTATAAAAGTTAACTGCAATAATAAAGTTTGGACACCCAACAAAAGGGTCTAATGTATGTGGTATTAAGGAAACCCAAATATCAAAATGGCATAGAAAAAATTCAACTTGGATAAAACAAAAAATTGTCTTCTATTTGCTTTGTAACAGTTATCTTGCAAAATATTAGATCCCAAAATATGTTAATCGATATCCCATTCTTACTTGCTCATGTCATACAACATGAATTACTCAATAAAGGCTCAACAATTAAAAGTGCTAGTCCATCAACTCGTGCAGGTGCACGGGCTAGTAATAGCAGAAAAAACATATTCAAAATTAGTTCATAGAAAAATTACAATATTTAGGGAAAATTATATAGACATGTTTTGCAGTAATTATGTTAATTGAAAATAAATAAACTCTTAATTATTAGAAACATATATAGTGAACAATAATTATGGCTTGATGTCACAACAACCTAGATTAAACCCCTGAGGTGCTTCTCATTCAACGTATGATGCCAGAGTGATGCCTCTGTATATTGAGGCGAGAAGAGAAGAGAAATATGTATCTTAGCGTAATGTGATTCTGAGATATGCCGAGTTGGGTCGACCACCAGCGAGATTCAATTTAATTTATTTGTTAACAAACCACTGTAAACAGGCTTCGAAACCCCTTCATGAGCTCCCAAGCTTTTGAACATAGATTTTAAATAAAATATCTAAAATATAGTAGGGATAAGTGGAAATTAAGTAAACCCTACATGGTTTGAAAAAATGTACTATGTGATTAGATGTGTATATTCGTTGCACGAATAAATGTATTTAAAAAAAAAGAGATAACTACAAGGTTCCTCATGCTTTGTGAACTAGTATATCTATATGAAAGTTTCAAGCTCCGGATCTGCCAACATAAGCATCTCCTGCCGCAAATCATTCTTGTGGCCACACATAGATACGGCCCCTTACTTCTAGCCGTCAGATGTGCATCAACATTCGCGAATTTGACAGCTCTCTCCCACCCCGTGATCACAACAACAAAAGCCTCCTATAGCGACAGTGCCCAAAATCACATAGCGGCGGTTTTGAAAGCCAACCGTCGCTACAGTATTTGGTGGGCACTGTACAAACTGACCGCCGCTAAAGATGATTTGTAGCGGCGGTCGATGCCACGAACCGTCGCTACAAATGATTTGTAGCGACGGTTGGCGGCAGCAACCACCGCTAAAGATCTGACATTTATAGCGGCGGTTGCTGTTACCAACCGTTGCTACAAATGGATTTGTAGCAACGGTTACTGCGAGCAACCGCGGCTAGTAAGCTTTTTTAGCCGCGGTTGGCATCATGAACCGTCCCTACAAAGTGGAGGAACAGGGGAGAGCTTGTCTTCTGTGGCACGGGCTGAACAGAGGCAGAAGCCTCCCGAATCGACGCCGGCCGGCTATAAATTCGACGCCTCCAGCTAGCTAGAGCTATCCGCTCGCCATCCGCCGCCGTCGCCTCTCCCTTGCGCCTGCACGCCATCCGCCGTCGTCGCCTCTCCCTAGCTAGAGCTAGCTGCGCCATGACTCGCCGCCGCCGCTGCGCCACCGCCCAGACGACCTTCGTGGGCGCCCGCCCCTGCACGGAGCGTTACCCGCCGTGCAACCCGCTCCCTGCCGATCCGCCGCGCTCCCCCAACAATGGCGGCGGAGGAGCCACCGACGACACCGGGCTGCGTGTCCTTGTGAGGGGCAGCCCCTCTGGCAAGGTCACGTACCTGTGCCCCATTTGCCCCGGCATTGATAGCGACTCGATGGCCGACATGATGATGCATGCGTTGGAGATGCGCCGCAGGGAGGACGTCCACGCGGTGGGGAGGAACCGTCACCACATCCTGGCTCGCAACCAAGGATGGCTGTGACTTGCGCGCAGCTACGACACCGCGCGCGCGCGCCATGGAGGCGGCGAAGCCCGTGGGAGGAACGTCGCTCCGCCGGCCGCGCGCCATGCATGAATGGCGGCCAATTTTGGGACCGACAACGATGTGCCGCCGACCACTAGTACTTGTTTAGTTTTTTAGTTAAGTTAGTTAGTTGCTAGTCAGTATGTTAGTGTGTATGTAACAATGATGATGCATGTGTTAGTGTGTGTTTATGTTAGTCAGTGTGTGAGTTTGTGTGTGTGTAATATTGTATTTGTGATGTGCATGTGGCTATACCACTGCACATCACTAAAAATAAATTGTTTATGCAATTAGTAACGGCGGTTCGTCGCAGCAACCGCGGCTAAAAATCGTTTTCTAGCGACGGTTGACGGCAGCAACCGTGGCTAAAAATGGATTTGTAGCGACGGTTGCTGTCATCAACCGCCGCTACAAATCGATTTGTAGCGGCGGTTGCTGCCATCAACCGCCGCTAAAAAGGGCTACACTACTTAAAGCTCCCCGACCAGCTCGCACTTCGCACTTCTTCCATGGCAGCCGGAGAATTTCTCCAAAATCGCTAAAACGAGGGGGGAAGGTTTTGATTTCGTTTCTTTTGAACAATTTTGTTCAGTGAGGCAAGGGGAACACACAGCATAGGTTATTTCCTTCTAACATTTTGAATTGCGACTCAATTTTGGGTTTCAAAATTGTGCTCGGTTTTAAACGAATTTAGGCAAAATTCTCTTGATTCGTGATGCTTCAGTTGGTTTGAATGATACTATATTGCATCATGTACCTTGTATTTGCATCATTTAGCAATATATCCTTTTTATATAGCTTTTTTCATAGTTATCTAATTTTTGCCTATTTTACTCTTGAAGAATGATGAGTGGGAAATTAAAGAGAGGGAGAGACCTTGAGAGAGAGATCAATGGAGACAACACTAGAGAGAGGGGTTATGTGTGCGATTCATGGATTTTATGTGTCAAATTTAATTGCTTTTGTTATGTTTTCTTCCTCTTTGAGTATATTAAATTGGAAAAAAAAGGCTCATTTCGGTTTATTTTATCTACTTCATCTTTGTCATAGGAATGCGAACGATGGACGATAGATCTTGGATGTACGAGGCACCCAGAGTGGGATTGTTATTTCTGGAGCAACTCTCCAAGTTCATCCATTGCGCTGAACAACATGCTCATCTTGAACGGACAACGGACATATATTGTCCATGCGTTGACTGCAAGAATCAGAAGCTCTGGACAGATACGAATGTAATCAAATCACATTTGGTCAAGAGGGGTTTCGTTGAGGGGTACACGACGTGGACACGACACGGTGAAGAGGACATCGAGATTGGCGGGTCGGATGCGGTTGATGATATTCGAGATGATGAGGGGGAGGTTGAGGTTCTAGTTGAAGTAAGAGCAACAGAGTGTCATGATAGCACCGCGGCTATGGATGTGGAACCTGATTTTGATGTTGAGGACATGTTGCGACACGTGGAACCACAAGTGTTCCATAATGTTGGTACAGCGAAAGGACTTGACAACATGGATACAGTTGAGAAGGCATGAAAGGAGCTTCTGTTCGAGAAATCAAAGGGTTGTGATGAACAGTTTACTCTGTTGCGTTCTGTCCTTGATCTGGTGAAACTAAAGGCCACTAACGGGTGGTCAGACGGAAGTTTCACTAATTTGTTGCAGTTGCTTTCTGACATGCTGCCGAAGCCGAACTCATTGCCTAGGACCACCTACCTCGCGAAGAAGCTATTGTCCCCACTTTCCTTGGGCGTGCAAAAATTTCATGCGTGACCAAACCATTGCATCTTGTATCGGAAAGAGTTTGCAAAGGCTGATAGATGCCCAAGGTGCAAACGCAATCGTTACAAGCGGAACAATGACCACGGTGCAGACACAACCGACGGGGGTAACAAGAAGAATAAGAAGGTGGGGAGGAAGAGGAAGAAGAGCATGGTGAACGATAGAGATGACGATGACAGAAAGATTCCATCCCTTGTCATGTGGTACCTGCCTATTATTGATCGCATTAGGCGCATGTTCGCCAATCCAAGAGACGCGGAAATGATGACTTGGCATACGCGCAAAGGGGATGATAAGCTCAGACATCCTGCCGATGCAGCTCAGTGGAAAAAGTTCGACAGTGACCATCCAGAATTCGCTGATGAGCCACGGAATATACGGTTCGCATTGAGTACTGACGGCATGAATCCTTTCGGTCAAATGAGGAACCCGCACAGCACTTGGCCAGTTACGGTTTCAATGTACAACATCCCTTCATGGTTGTGCCACAACCGTAAGTACATATGGTTGGCGGCCCTTATATCCGGTCCTGACGAGCCTGGTAATGATATCGATGTGTTCTTGGAACCGTTGTTGGAAGACATGCAAAAACTTTGGGAAGAGGGGGTTTGTATGTGGGATGAGTTCAAGAGGGAGTACTTCATGTTGCATGCCATCATTTTCGTCACCATCACCGATTCCCCTGGACTAAGGACGCTCTCTGGACAGGTCAAAGGGAAGGCGGCATGCATGTCATGTGTTGATGATACATCCTATGTCTACCTTCAAAATTCTAAGAAGCTGGTGTACATGCGACATCGCCGCTTCCTGCCGAAGATACATAGTTATCGTGCAATGGCGAGAAACTTTGATGGCACGATTGAGAAAGAGTCAGCCCCACGACGCTGGACCGGAAAGCATGTGTTTGAGATTGTGAAGAACATCCGTGTAGTTTTCGAAAAGCCTGTGAAGGGAGTTAAGAACTCAAAGCTTCCCATGCCGTTTAAGAAGCTATCGATTTTCTTCAAATACCTCAATTACTGGAGAGAATTCTATGTGCCTCATGCCTTCGATTGGATGCACATCGGGAAGGGTGTCTTTGATAACACCTCTGGACTTATCTTCGACGTAGCTGGGAAAACAAAGGATGGTCTGAGTGCACGTAGAGATCTTAAAGACATGGGAATAAGGAAAGAGCTATGGCCTTAAGAAAGACCGAACGGAAAGTACTACCTCCCCCCAGCGGGGTACACCCTTACGCGTGAAGAGTGGGTTCGGCGGTATAGGGCATTTGCAAATTCTAATCCAGTTGAGCTCAGTCAACTACAACCCATAGTCCCCAACCTCCAAGCGTCGATGGACTCTATGTCTCAGGGTACGACGACGTCCACCACGGGGTCAGAACCGGGGTTTGAACCCATCACTGAGGCCGTTCCTTGTGAGCTGCACGTGCCGTTTGGTTACAAGAAGGGGAAGACATTGAAGGTTGCAACAGGCATGGCACTTCCTGGAGACGTGGTTCACCTAAGGAAAATCCCACCTGGATTCATAAGGGTATCTGTAGATGAGATAGTGGAAGGATACGAGGACAATGAGATTGAAATCCCAATACCCGAGGAGGGGATAGAAACTCTGAAGGACACTCTTGGCACTTTCATAATGTGGAAACGACGAGAAGTTGTCCTCCTCACGCGGACTTCTCCGGCCCCGTTGTCCGGTCACGGGTCACACCATGCCAGCCAGCCATCCTGAGCCGATGGTCAGCCGTCTCCGACGTCGGCTGCAGCTTCGGCTAGTAATGCTCGTTCTGCTGGTAAAGAAGCAATCATGGTGGCTGAACGGAATGAATGGGGTCCTACGATTGAGAACTTAGGGGACGCTGCTGCAACTCCGATCCGAGAGCAGCCGGGCTCAAATGATGTACCAAATGATGAGCCGCACCAGCCAAATGATGAACCACAATCCAAAGATGATGCGCTCTCTCAGCCTCTGCCATCCAAGGATGATGCGCGTCCTCAGCCCCCGCCCTCCAAGGATGATGCGCGTCCTCAGCCCCCGCCCTCCAAGGATGATGCGCTCTCTCATCCCCCGCCCTCCAAAGATGTAGCGCGTCCTGAGCCCCCGCCGTCCAAAGATAATGTACTCTCTAAGGATGCGCCCTCCAAAGATGATGCGCTTCCTCAGCCCCCGCCAAAGAAAGATGTAAGGCCGCCTCCTTCGACGAAGCCATATGTGCCAGTCATACCACGGACCATAACCGGCTTCGATACGGAACCCACTGGTAGGAAAAAAGAGGTCCAGGAGGTTGTCAAGTCATACATGGAGTCATGGAAGAACACCTGGAATCCGACTTGTCAGCTAGCTCCCAAGGTCGACCACGTAAAAGATCCCCGATCATTGTTGTGCTACGACGATGAAGTTTTGGGGGACTTGACCGATGAGGACGTTACAACATTCGAACTGGGCAAGCAACTTGTACCAAAAATTTGTCTCAAGAACATGCCTTGGGAGATGAAGAAGCTGCATCACTGGTACATGCAAGCCGCAAAAGAAGGAGTATCCATGATACCTTTAAAGTATGGCTCTGACATCTTCAACGACATGGAACCAAAGAAGACAAACATCATGGGGATTACCTTTGATGAAATTTACCGTGCCTTTCGGCTTCAAAGGATGGATAGCACCTTAGTAACCTTGTGGTGCATGTAAGTCATCGCACCTCATCTCATTTTTTGAATGCATGTCCGTCACCGGAAAAACAATGAGAATCACTTTTCTTGTTTTGTAGGCTTTGTTCCATCTTCCAACGAAAGACACACACACACACCAGGGAATTTTGGAAGCTAGCATACTTGAACCCCCAGATGATAAATCATACCGTGGTCAACCCACGACTAAACAAATTAGACCCCATGTACGCTGGTAAGACGGATGCGGAGCTAGAGACATTGGAAAAGCAGTTGGTCCAACAGGCAAGGACTCATACGGCTAAATATATCTATGACTGTTTCATGAAGTGGCAGGATAGAGAGATGATTATGGCCCCATACAACTTTGAGTAAGTTAAATCACTGTCTTCATCTCCTACACATCTATTGTAATGAGTACTAACACGATTATTGTTGTAGTGACCACTGGATATGTTTGTGCCTTATACCGACAAATGGGTACCTTCTAGTGCTTGATAGTCTTGATGTGGACAAGAAGAGGTACCAAGATATCAGCGTCATAGATTGGTAAGTTAAGCATCGCTTTTCAATTATGACGACTATTTTTATCTAACAATACGCTTTTCTCAATTGAGCAGCGCTTACGCGAACTATTGCAAAGCTGGGGGTAAGCACAGCCCTTATCGAGACAAATATATGTACTTCCGTCATAAATTTTGGGTAAGACATGCTACGTCATTTATCGTATATCGATTGTATGATTATATCAAATTGCTAATTATGTTTTCTCTATTTTAGTGCTACAAGCAGCCCAGAGGATCCGTGCATTGTGGTTACTACACATGTATATTCTCGCAATGTAGCTCCAAATACTTGTACACCATCACTGAGGAGACCAAAGAAGAGGTATGTATATGGTTTGTGTATCATTTTAGTTGTATTCTTGTCGTCACTCGTTCACTAATTCTTCAATTAACACATCTTTACAATTGCATTGCAGAAAGAACAAAGGATGAAGCGACAAAAAACACAAAGGCAAAAGGAATATGAAATGATTAGAAGAGGAATAATCCCGCCGGACTCAATACATTTGACGACAAATGTAATGTATCGGGTGGTTGCGAACCTATGTCGTTTCATTCTGAGAGAAATCATTCATCCAAATGGTAAGTTCTTTGATCCTGAGAGTGACTTGGCGATGAATCATTGGCCGCTTTGTGAGTGGACTGGTTCCAAACGTCCATATGAGCCTAACCTAGATCCTATGGAGAACGATGACTATGAAGTGTTAGAGAAGGAGGAAAGATGACACTTGTGCTGCATTGATGTATTTAGTTGAATATTCTTGTGAATAATTGTGAATATTGTTCTATGGATGTATGTTGTTGACACTTTGGTGCACCGATGGGTGTATGATGACCAAGTGATGTATACACTTGTCTTTGCACTTGCTGGAATGATTCTGGAATGGATTATATCTTATATTGTGCTATCTGTGATTTCTGTGTATTCTGGAATGTGTATTAAAGAAATTAATTTTATTTTTTTTCATGTCGAAAATGTAGCGGCGGTTGATAGCAGCAACCGTTTCTACAAAGCGATTTGTAGGGGCGGTTACTGCCGTCAACCGTTGCTACAAACTGATTTGTAGCAACGGCTGACGGCAGCAACCGTTGCTACAAATTGGTTTGTAGCAACGGCTTGATTTGTAGCAACGGCTGGCGGCAGCAACCGTTGCTACAAATTGGTTTGTAGCAACGGCTGACAACAGCAACCGTTGCTACAGTTGCTGCCGTCAGCCGTTGCGACAAATCAGTTTGTAGCAACGGTTATTTTGAACCGCTGCTGCAGGCTCATGATTTCTAGCGACAGTAACGTAGCGACGGTTGGCCTGGTCCGTCGCTGTAGGCCATTTTGAACCGTCGCTACAGGACGGTTCTGTTGTTGTGGATTCTCCGCCGTTCGTGAATTTGACAGCTCTCTCCCACCCCGTGATTCTCCGCCGTTCGTGACCATCCATTCGGTTACGTGGCATCAGTCTGGAGGAGCCGTATCTATATATGGCCGCAAAAAACACACGTTGCATCTCCTGCTGCTTCATCAAACTCTACACATACTTTGTTCTATTACATCTGACATTCAAGACTAATTTTGTGCACACGAAAGTTTTGGGCATGAATATTTTTGCTTTCTGGTAGCATCTCAATCCAGACCAGGTCGAGTGAAATAGTCCAATTCATTTATTTTAATAGGAATAATCAAATGCATGCTCCTTTGGAAAATAACAACACACTGTAAACTGTTTCAAAACAAAAATTTAGTGCTAACGATGTGTGAGCAGCAGTGCATACTGCAATTCATTGCGGAGTAGTGGAACACGCATCACTAAAACCACTCTAGAGACTTGCTGAGGTATTTGGAGAAGGCACATTGCAGCTTGGTGTCATCGCAATACGCCTTTGCAGTAGAAAAGGGCACGGCTCTATCCAGTTTGTTATTTCTAGTGTCGACGGCAAGCACCCAACCATTTGGGTCCTGAACGTCCAGCTGGGATGTCATGTAGACAACATCGTCATGGAACATGTCCAGTATGGGAAAATTGCTTATCACTTTTTCTAAAGTTAGCGTCTTCTCCTCTTTGTTCCAAATCTCAGGAAATAACTCAGGGAGACATGAGTCGGCGGGCGAGAGGCCGTCGGAGTGGACGGTGCAGCACCGCTCCCAGTTCCACGAATTTGTTGTCGTCTTGAACACGGTGGCCCTCCATCGACACTGCATGGTGGCGGTGTCGCTGTCATCGTCGTCGTCCACGTCTTCCATCTCGATGAACCTGATGTACCCGTTCGTGCAAGTGACGTCCCGAATCGGACGCACGCAACCTTCGGAGCAGTCTCCCAATAACTCCTCGTTCGCTGGCATCAACGCGGGCAGACGAATCAGGTTCATCTCCGGGCGATCGTCTAGCACGTTGCAGAGCAGCATACCGCTACCACGCCGGAGATCAACCCAGGCCAGCGAGCCTCCTCCGACGTTGAGCACTTTGGTTTGCCTGTGCATAACCAACCCGTGGAACCTAGACAAGTAAGGGGCCACTCCGGCGACCTTAGTGCTCCACGACCCCGTCACGGTCGAGAAGATTTTGAGATCGTAGCTCATATGTCCACGGGCCTCGAATCTTCGCACAGGGACGACGACGAGGCAGTGCTCGTGCTGGTGGCCGCATGAGAGGACGCCGACGTATTGGAAGTGCAGGTCTGACGGGTAGGGCCGCGGGAGCAGGCGGAGCGACGGCGCCGCCCCGGGGCCGGCACCGTAGAGGAACACGTTGGTTGGCGACCTGCATTTCGGGAACATCACGCGGATGAGGAGGAATGCGCCGTCCGCGCCGGTGACGCAGGGCGGCGACCTCGTGCCGCCCGGCGTCAGGTCGGGGCAGTCGACGACGCAGCGGGAGAGGCCTGGTGGGTCCACGAGCTCGAAGGTCACCGAGATGGGGTGGCCGGAGCTCGTCACGGATCGAGCGGTGGTCGCGTTGGCGTTGTGGTGGCTGACGCTCGCCCTCGTGTAGAGGATGACCCAGTCGGGGAAGTCGGCGCATCGTGCGGTGGAGGCGGGGTCCGGCATGGCGAGAGAAGGCGGCGGACGGGCATGTAGCTGATCGGACTGGGGAGGCAAATATGTTGCGCGTCTAGAACTCTGAATCGGACCAGAATTCTAAGCTGTGCCCGACGCAGTGCCCAAGTCCTACCTTTTTACGTGGGGCCGCCCTCAAGTGGTGAACACAGTAAACTGAAATTTGTTTCTCTAAGAGAACAGTGAATCGTTTGATTCATCCAACGCATGATACGGAATGTAAGCAACTTGAACCCCAAACGATTAATAGCATCATATATTGCCGCCTTTTATTTTATTTCCTTCATGGAATACCAAGCTACCATGTCTCATGACATATATGACGCCCGGTATTTTATTCGTTTTTACTTTGTGTCAATCGCTTGAAATCCTTCACTCGTTCAGTCGACGCCTCAGCCTTCTGATTTGTTCAGCAATTCGTGTCACGCTGATCAGATGGAGTTCCGTTCTTTTGTTTACCGGGCCCGCTTTGTATTGTCGGATTTGTGCCCGCAACCCGATAGACGAGTGGATAGGCTTCGGCTGTCATCTTCTCCAAACTACCACAGCTCACATCTGAGAGAAACGGCGGCGATTGCTAACTATAGGGCGGAGCTCAATCACGTGCGCCGCCGTTCGCCGGCGTCGGAGCGTCCTCTCGACAGTAGGTCTTCCTTCCTCACTCGTTGTACTCTCTGTCCTGCCTGCCCCCCATTCCCCTTGTCCCTGAAGAGCAGCACGACACAGCCTTCGTTCATGGCCTGCGTGAGCGCATCGGCCTCGGCGTGGCCTCCACACAGGCACATCTTCCTGGCCGTCCTGCAGCCACAGATTTAGCGCCTCCACGCCCACCAGGCACCAGACGACGCCTCCGCTTAGATGACCCTCGAGCTCTGCCTTGGCTTGGGACGGACGCAGCGGCGGTGGAGGAGGGGAGAAGGGTTGTAAGCGGCGGCAGGTGCGGTCGAGAGGGACGGGCATGGCCGGGATTTTGAGCACCCAATCCCCTAGTTAGTTTCTGGTTTCATTTCCTCTAAATGTTCTATTATTGCAAAATCGATAGATTGTGCTTAAGCTATTAGTTTGCCTCCTCTCAGTATGTATACCCACTCCCCCCACCCTAAATCTGACCATGATAGTTCGATCCCCTCTTATTTGGTTGGGGTTAGGGTTTGTTCTTATATTTAAGCTCTATATTTAACTGTAATTTTGTTGTGGGTATGGCTTCAGTTTTTTATTTCTATTTGGTTTGGTGTATTGATCTGTTCCCGAAATGCAACATTACCTGTTCGACCTAGTACCTCATGAGGCATGTTGGAACTAGATTCATATTTTTGAATTCTGATTATTTTTGCAGTGTTATTGACTTAAAAATGATAGTTCTTCTGTGATTTGTGATCTCATTTTTTTTCCCTCCAGTAGTATGAACGGTTCTGTTTGCCCTAATAATTGAACCTCGACAAGGCATGGAGGAAATAGCTTCGAATTTTGAATTCTTATCATTTTCAAGTGTTATTGACTTAAAAAATGGTAGTTTTTCTGTGATTTGTACTCTCATTTTGATACTGAAATGTGTGAATAGTTCATGTTTGACTTTAGAACCCTTATGAATCATGGAGGATCTAGCATTTGACATTACGCTCCAAGATACTTTTCAATTCTATAATTGGATTGTTATCAGTAATTGATATTTTGTAGGTCATTTCTATACGATCATTAGACGTGACTATCCAAAGTACTTGAATGCTAATTATAAATCTGCATGTTTTAATAAATGTACCACATTTTAGCTGGTTCACCATGACCACCATATATAAATTCGGTTATTTTATTTGCTTTTCATGGACCTAATGCTATACTTAATGTATAATTTTGTAATTGCACTTATGATGTACCACAATTGCACATGCATTCACTAGTCATTTTAGATTTTCAAATGTGCAATTATATTTTTTTGGTGCATGATTAATTTCTATGATGTGATCGGTCATTTTTTGGGTATGTGTAAACCAAAAATGATTAAATTTGTTGCTGTTTTACTTTTGTGGGCATTGTTAGTGGGTGAAACACTGTCTCAGCTTACGATCGGTGTATCTAGAGATCAGGGCTTATACATATGGAAGTTAATTTATTCATCATAAGCTATTGTGCTATTGCAGAGACACATATTGATGGTCAGAGATGTGGTGTGTGATTTGCAAGAACCATTGTTGGAATCGTATATTAACACATTGTAATCCAACACCTAGATAAGTAATCTGAGTTGAATTGTTCAACATTTGTAGCTTGTGACCATTCATTCATATTTATAAAAATCTTGAATGCTAGTTATAAATATGAATGTTTCGTTTAGATGTACCACATTTAGCTGGGCCAACATGACCACCATATGAATTCAGTAAATTTATTTGGATCTGTTGTGTGTGATTGTAAATTCATGCTTATTGTGGTTAATACGTCAATTATTGCACACTTATCTAATCTCCTTGTCTATTGATCAAATTTCATTGTAGTTTGGTTTCTTAGTGTTTCGGGAATTTTAGTTGTTACTTTTGGGTTCTTCTATTACTCTTTTTGTGCAAGTAATATGGCACAATTAAGTTCATTCTTTTTTTGGTTAATTAACTTAAATTTGTGCACTCATTTGTCCAGTTATCCGCAAATAATGGTTCTACTTTATTTACTTGCAGGTATGGGTGCTCTGTGCTAGTGCATCCCATGGTGCCTGAAACCATTGAGCACTTGTTTTGTTTTGGTGTCCTGATGTCCAAGACATCTGGTTGCAGCCATCGCTGCACCTCCTGAATTCCTGTAAATGCTATGGTCCATGGTGACTGCAACTGCGCACTGGTATACCACTCTTCACATCATCTCTCATACTGTTGTTTTGCCAATGGGGTGGAACTCAAAAAACTGCAATGTCGTCAAAGGTGTTGTATATGCTTTGATGCGATGACCCAGATGGTATGTAGTCAGTTATCTTGTGTGTCATCCATGCAATCTGCTTGATTTGGATAGAATACAACTGAATCAGCACTCAAGAATAATATCAGGTTATTTTATCTTGTTTCCTCCATGTGTCCTTCATCTTTACTACTTCTAAAAACACGAGTTGGTGGCTTGAGTTGGGCGGGCGTCGTCCAACCCACGCCGACAGGTGGGGCCCGCAACAATCCACCAGTCTCTCGCACCGCAATCTCCCCGCCTCCCCGGCTCCCTCGCTCAACCAAGGAAAAAAAATCCCCTCTCCCTCACTGCAATCTCTGGTCTCCGGACCGATTCGCGGCAGATCTGCCGTGCTTCCTTGCCGAGTCGGGGCTCAGGCGCGCGCTGCCAAGCTGTGGAACCGCTCGGCTCCGCCACTGATGATACTGGACCTCTTGCGCCAACAAAGCCTGACGAGCTTGCCGGCCCGACTGATCTTCAGTTCACTGAAGCTGAAGAAGGCTGCGGCTCGATCAGAGAGTTCTTTTTAGCGATGTAAATCAGAGTTGGATAAGAACGATGGAGATAAGAGGGATAGGGTGGGTGAGAGATGGAGAAATGGCTAAGGAACCCGGCGTGCAGTAGCACCGTCGTGGGAGACTGAGAACACACCGGAGCTCCACGAATGGAGCGTACAGCGGAGCCCTGCCTGCTCCCGCAACTGGCCGCGCACCGGCCGCCGCGCACAGCGGCGCAGCTTCCCGTGCTAACTTGCTGCCGCCGCTTGAGCAGGGGTGTGAAGCAATGATTCTTGACGGAGTGACGCTGTGACGGGTGGCACATAGTTTTGTTAGTTCAGCAATGATCCATTCCCCATTCCCAACAGGATATATACATTTTAGTTTGTAAAAATTCTATTGAAAAATTAGGTTGTCTTTAGCAAATAAAGTCTCCTAGGTTTTTCATCTTCGGTTTTTTATATATAACACCGTTGATTTTTTTTTGTTACTTTGAGCATTCATTAAATTTATAAATATTTTTGTAAATAGCTAAGTGTCTAATTTAACTTTAAAGTGTTTTTGATGACGAATCCAATTATATTTATCTCACATTCAAAAAGTAATTATGTAAATACCTATTGTTAGTCAAAGTTTAACAAAAAAACCAGCAATGTCATATATTTAAAATCGAAAGGAGTATATGAATTTTTGTATTGGAAGCCATCAGTGCCAAGTTGTGAACAACTACATAATTATCTATATGCTCTTTTTATTCACACCATTGATTGATTGTTTGTTTTTTGTCTGTTGCTTACCTGGTCGATGATATATTGTTAATGATGCTATGACAACGATTTTTAATCTTTAATTTAGGTTAGTTTCACCGTAGCGAAGCACGGGCATTGTGCTAGTCTGTTATAATATTGCCACTTGGGATGTGAACCTGTTTTTATAAAGTAATTAAATTTGGTATATCCAATGTTCAGTATAGTTTAATTTCCAGAGCATGCTCCTTTGATTTAATTAGTTTGTCACATGCAGAGTATATGCCTAAAACATGATGATTTTTGGTGCTGATGGTCTCATCATGCCTCTGGCTTTGATGGGATTTTTATTAGATTTGTGCCTGCTACCTGTCACCCCTGTTATAACTCCTAATGTTGTTTTAGCTGCTGATGTTGTTAATTATAAACTGCTACTGTAGGTATAAATTGCATCTGCCATTACTATAAATTGCAATTTTAGGTCATTGTAATTTGTGCATGTATTCTTTGCAATTTGAAAACTAAGAGACTCTTATGTGATCTGGTTATGATTTAGTATTCTAGTAATGATTAGTTTATCACCTATTCATTTCCAAACCAAAGAAACTGCACCACATGTTTGGTGCAATTTGAATATAGGAATATTGCAATTTGAAATTTGTTTGTACCATTAGTTATTATGTATTGTTTGACCACAGTAAATACTGTTCTATATGTTTTCTTAATAATTTGGCTCTGATATTATTCTAGTGTGATAAATAATTTTCTTGTGGCCACAGATAGTTGCATTCACATTGACCACCTAGAGAAATTATAAATGAACAGTGGTTATTTTTTCCACTGTGTCGGACTTGCTTATAACACTCACATTTCTGTTCCTGCAGAACATGACATTTGTTGCTTGCTTCAATGCCTCCTTTGGTATTATAATCTGATTTCTATGCTTGATTCATTCCCTTGATTTATTAAATGGTCGTTACTTGTTCATGTTAGTCCTTTAATATAAAGTGCAGACTGCAATTGATAATTATTGCCTCTAGTGTGTATGTTATCTATAACTCAAACAAATTACGTTGCCTCTGCCAATAAACTTACCTAGACATTTTAGTGAGTTATACTCCACACAAGTCTCTACTTCAATGTCTATATCACTCATGGAGTGCCAGCATTTGGAAATTTTCATTTAGGTTAATGCTGTAAAACACATTAATTATACCAGGAAATTGCATAACTTGATTTATGCAATTTCCATAATATGATTTGTAGTTGTATTTTTCAGTTTTTTTTACTTTGTCCATGTTTGTGTTTTTGTCTTAATTGCAAACTTGTGTTTGTATTTTGTAGGGATTATACAATCTTTTGATTTTCTTTACACATCAAAATTTGTTGTACTTGTGAGTGTAATTTGTTTTTCCTTTCTTTGTTCTCTCTCCTTATGCATTTTTTTTGTGTTATGTAGATTGATCTATTAGAAGGCAAATTTCTACTAGATTTGTATGTACTTGTCAGTGTAATTTGTTTTTCCTTTGTTCTCTCTCCTTATGCATTTTTTTTGGGTGTTATGTAGATTGATCTATTAGAAGGCAAATTTCTACTAGATTTGTATGTACTTGTCAGTGTAATTTGTTTTTCCCTTCTTTGTTCTCTCTCCTTATGTTTTTTTTTGTGTTATGTAGATTGATCTATTAGAAGGCAAATTTCTACTAGTTTCAGCCATTCCTTTGATGTGACTAAACTTAAAACTGGATTATGGAGAAAAAGTCCAGAAGCTCAGCTATGAGGCTCCAATGTACCAATGATCCTGTTCCTCCCTGACCAAGCAACCAGACCACTTTAGGGGCCGTTTGTTTCGGCTCCCTCGGCAGCTCCCGGAGCGGCTCCTCGTCGGTCAGCAACAAACGGGCGGCTCTCTGTGCCGCTTCTCCGTAAATCACGGAGGGAGCCGGTGCCTCAAAACAGATGAAGCCGGGAGCACCCAATGGGCAGCTTTGCCGGCTCCCTCCCCCTCCACGTCAGCCTATACAAAACTGCCCCTGATCCAAGCATACGAAAGCTTTTTTTTTGTTTCGTTTTAAGAGAGAGAGAGAACTGAAGGCCTGTTCACGCTCGCCGCCCACGCCCAGGCATGCTCGCACTGCTGCAGCTGCTTGCTTGCTTGCGTGCAGGAGACGAGATCAAGAAAAGATTGTTTGGGAGGCGACGAAAGATGAAGCTTGGGCTGGGGATTGCTCAAGCCAAGGTAGATTAGAGGAGAGGACCTCGTGAAGATGAGGATTGGGAGAGACGACTTCGGTTTGATGGCTTGGAGAGAGAGACCAGAGAGGATGATGAGTGGATAAGAATGGAGGAGGACACGGCACTTTGTGATTTCGCTAGCTAGGCCCCACAAGTATATAAAATAACATAAAATTTGATTTCTATATTAATTCATGTATATGAAATAACATATAAATTTCGATACAACTAATTTATTGGTGAACCATGAAATATATGAATAATGTGAAAACTTATGTTGAAGGGCATTATGGACAATTCTCTCTTTCATCGATGAAGCTGCATGTGAAGATGCAGGAGAAGCCGTTCTACCAAACATTTTCAGACACAGCCGGAGCCAGCACAGCTGTTTTTCTAAAGAAGCCACAGCCACAGCCAGAGCCGACACAGTCGGAGCCCAAACAAACAGGCTCTTAATGAGCTTGATTTGCACATCGAGAACCTCCATTCTATATGGTGGACAACCATTGGGAAGTTGTAATCTTGCAACATCATAAATTTATCTTGTGCAGAATGTCTCTCAAAATTGCTTGTGCATGTTTACATTCCATTCTAACAAATTGGGGCTATGCATTTTGAATACTCTGTTAACCATTTTTACTGGGTATCGCTTCATACTTCGTGTTTACAAGCTCAGTTGCTAAACAGGTTCAAATGTGATCAGCCTAGAATCCATTACACGTTACCGGGTCTGATTACTGCTTGCAGGCCCGTTCCTGTTAGAGTCCATTACATGTTAGCGGGTCTGCTTACCGCTTTGCGCGCCCGTTCTGTGAACAAAATTGCTTATTGGATCCTTTCAGCGGGCCCGTTAGTACAGAAACAACCAGGAGCGATTCTGACCACCGGATTTGCATCTAAAGGTTGTTGCAATCGACTGAAACAACCCCTTATTTTCAAGCGATTGAAAATTAGCCACTCCCTATTTTATTTCCTTCTTAGAACACCAAGCACGGTGTAGATCGATCGTAGCTAGATCAACAAACACCTTTTACATGCCCGACGAAAACGGACCACCGAGCACGCACTCTCACCCTTCTAGGTTCGGTACTTGGCCTTATAGTCCTGCCACAGCTGCCGCGTGTTCTTGCCCAAGATCTGGGCAAAGAAATCGTCGGAGTAGCCGTCCTTCATCTTGGCGTTGAGCTGCGCGACGAAGCCCGGTTTCAGAGAGTCGCAGTACTCCAGGAACCTCGCCGTGACGTCGTACCCTTGATCCCACCTGTCCCCTTGCCCCGGCTTCACCCAGTGGCCCGGCGCGTACCCCGATTTCAGCCGCACGTAGTCTGCGATGCCCTCGATCAGGCCGCCGTTCGCCCGGCCCTGTCCGTTCCACTGCCACACGTGCGTCACCTCGTGGTAAAGCACCCCAGTCACCTGAAGCATCATATGAAAACACACGTTAAACTAACTCTGTCACGAGAGATCAGGTTTGCACAGTTTAGCACAGCAGCACTGCCTGGCACACATCGTGTCAGTGACTCAGGGATACCTCTCTCTTGACGTCGCCGGAGTAGCTGCCGACGTACTTGGCGCTGAGGTGGATGCCGTTGCCGCTGGTGTAGGCGACGCCGTCCATCTCCTCGACGACGAGGCTGACGGCGGCGACGGGCTTGCGGCTGCCGGCGTTCTGCTGGTTCAAGATCCTCCAGTTCGCGGCGGAGGCATCGGAGAGCACCTTCCTCGCGTACGCGACGCCGACGGCCTGGTCGAACCGCTTCCCGCCCGCGGTGCTCGACGCGGCGTTCCTCGCGCTGAACGTGACCGCGTCGGCCGTGGCGGCCACGGCCAGGAGAGCGGCGAGGCCTAAGACTAGTGTGGCACGGCTGATCATCTTGTTGCGTACGGTGGAACGCGACGTCGTGGGCTTTAATAGACGGGCAAGATAAGATTGGTGGTGGTTGTGCTGGTGTGTGTCACTAGCTAGGTTTGGGTGGAGCCATTTTGGGTGACCACAGCTCAGTCAAGCTCGGTTGATTGTGAGCTGTGAAAGTTTGACGAAATGGACAGCTTGCGTAGCGTTGCTCCCGGCCGGCTGTCGGCGTCCACGACGAGTACGTGGTCGCTGCGACGTGGTACTCCAAATGGAGCATGGACACGCCACGCACTGTACGGTGACCAAGCCCGTCCGCGGTCCCGGTCCGCAGTTCCGCACTCGATCGGCATAGGTCGTAATTACTACTAAATTAGGCCTAATCATAATACCGTAGTAGTGCTGGAATGCTCGCATAGGTTGCTTGACCGCAAAAACCGGTCCGGCCGTCCAGGGAAGAATGCTGGAGTAGTGGCCAGGCGCAGCTTCACTCAACTCTATCACTATTACACCCTCTGTTTAGCATGCAGCATTTGCCGGCTGCATTGTGGACATATATAATTGTGCTTTTTGAGTAGTATATGCAGCAGGATGACAAGGTATATATGACTACAACCAAATTTGGACTAGTGAATGAGCTGCTTTCAGAAGTCACAGACCGTACAAAGAGAACATGCATTACCCTTGGTAAAAATGGAAGCTCGTCAAGATTCAACCCAGTGAAGTTGTGAAAAGTTTTAGTCAAACAAGGCGGGAATAAATCAGTCACCTCAGCTGTAGTTTACTAGGATTTTTGGTGGAAACTAGGAGGATTTTTTGGTGGAAGTTAGGGGTTAGGCCGGATTCACCATGCCTCTAGGGTCATGAATACAAGGATCAGGGGAGGCGACAGTCATGGCTTGGCGGAATGGAACCACTATAATGATATCATCAGTTGCGTGTCAAAGAAATGGGGCTACCGCAACGGATCCGCCGCGGACAAGGAATGACGGCAGCGCATGAGGTAGGGCCGTAGGGGCTTGGCAAGAGATGAAGAGCCCCTGAACACAATGACTGATAGAATGCAACGCAGCAACTTTATTCGACATAACAAATATATATTAGTTATCGTCCTTTTATTTACTTCCCTTACAACAATAACATATTCGGCAAACGAACTACAGTACAAACATGTCAACACGTGACTTATTCATCATCCAAAGGTACGCAAACACAACTTATTCAGTCACATCATGCCGGTGCATTGACGTGTTATGTGTTGACTATGGACCACACACCCACCCGCCACATCAGCCTCCAAACTTGGCCTTGTAGTCCTGCCACAGCTGCTGCACGTTCTTCCCCAAAATCTGCGCGAAGAAATCATCGGTGTAGCCGTCCTTCATCTTGGCATTGAGCAGCGCAACGAAACCGGGCTTCAGGGAGTCGCAGTAGTCCAGGAACCTTGCCGTGACGTCGTACCCCTGATCCCACCGGTCACCTTGCCCTGCCTTCACCCAGTGCCCTGGCGCGTACCCAGCCTTCAGCCTCACGTAGTCGGCGATGCCCTCGATGAGGCCACCGTTCGCTCGGCCCTGCCCGTTCCATTGCCACACGTGTGTCGCCTCGTGGTACAGAACGCCGGTCACCTAGCACAAAAATGCATGTCCATTTAGACACAGGATCGTTTACTGTGAGCGCTAATAACGTGTAAATAATTGGCTGGGTTGCTAGTGATTATTGTGTTACCTCGGTCTTGACATCGCCGGAGTAACCACCGACGTACTGGGCACTGAGATGGATGCCGTTGTTGCTGGTGAAGGCGACACCGCTGATGCTCTCGACGACGAGGGTGACCGCGTCGACGGGCTTGCGGTCGGCAGCGCTTCGCTGGTTGAAGGTGTTCCAGATGAAGGTGGACGCGTCGGAGAGGACCTGCTTCGCGTAGGTGAGGCCGACGGCTTGGTCGAACCGCTGGCCACCGGCGGTGTTGGACGCCGTGTTCGTCGCGTCGAACGTGACGGCACCGGCCGTCGCGGCCAGGGCCAAGAGGGAAGCGACTGCGGCGAGTTGAAGCTTCATCTTGCTCTGCTTCATGTTCTGGGCTCAACTGCTTATGGTTGGGGTTATATAGGGCGTGGATTTGAACAGAAGTCTCTCTCCAATTAGATTTGAGGCTATTATGCTTGGACTAGTCAAGTTGACTGACTTGGACTTCGTCAATTTTGGTTATGTTTTCTGGAAATTTTGATTGAAGGATACCCGGAGATGTCACCTTTTCTCCATTGATAGCCACACATATTTTTTTATTGGATATCTCTCTACATATAAATCTGACCATAGACACATATATACAAAATATCTCTGGCATATATGTGTGACTATTGGTGCTGCTGCGTTTGACCATGCAAAAAATCCTAGAAAAAGACAAGTTCGATTAGATTTTGTGGAAGAAAAAAATCTAGCTGGACAGACTTCAGGAAGCTAAGGCACAAAATTAAGCCTTGGCCAACTCAAGCTTTGCAGACTTGTAGGACTCGGGCTTGTCCTGCTGCCCTTGCAGATGGAGTATCCAAGTTCCAACCATGCATCAAAAGCAGCAGAGACACACATTCAACAACGTCACAAGCAGTGATGAATCGTTCCTCAGTCCTGTACAACTGAACCGGATTATGACGTTATATGGAGTAGCCACTTTCATGCGGGAAGATTATCGTTTGATCAAGCTCTTTAAGTTTATTGTTTCATACCTGATGACAACTATTATGTCTTTTATTTCCTTAAAAAAAAGTATTATGTCCTTCGGCAGTTTGGCTCCGTCTGCACCACACAGCAGAGTAGTGTTGCTCTGCTACGCTCAAGACAAATGACACCAACGCTCATGAGTCAATTCAGATGGTCACTACCGCTACTGCGCAAAAGAAATGCTGCAATGAGCAAAAGTGTTGAGATAGTTCCTTCATGATCTTTGCCAGCAAGTTGAGGATCAATACTGTAAATTCTCACTGAGAATTTGAAAGGATGATGCTTTTGCTGAGGACTGAAACCAGTTCGCTCTTAAATGATTTTGCTAGTCTCGTTCTGTTTACATCATTTCTGACAAGACACATACTGCTGTTGCTCAATGCCAAACCAGAGTACCAGACACGTCCAATGCAGGCGAAGTATTTTCTAGTTCTTTTTTTTTCTTGCGAAAGAGTATTTTTTTAAGTTCATTATACATAGCCAAATGTTCCTGAGGTCGTACAAAACGCAAAAGAATCACAACATGCCTTTCTTATCTTGCCTCCTTCATGCAAGAGATAGACCTGCGACTTTACCGTAAAAAGGCTCTCATAATAATAACATGTTTGGAAAAATGAACAACAGTGCATACATGTCAACACGTGACTTATTGATCATCCAATCTGATACGCAAACACAACTTATTCTGTCACATCATGCGGGAACATTGCCGTGCTGCCCATGGTCCACCCACCCACATCAGCCTCCATACTTGGCCTTGTAGTCCTGCCACAGCTGCTGCACGTCCTTCCCCAAAATCTGTGCAAAGAAATCGTCGGAGTAACCGTTCTTCATCTTGGCGTTGAGCTGCGCGACGAAGCCCTGCTTTAGCGAGTCGCAGTAGTCCAGGAACCTCGCCGTGACGTCGTACCCCTGATCCCACCTGTCCCCTTGCCCCGGCTGCACCCAGTGCCCCGGCGCGTACCCTGCCTTCAGCCTCACGTAGTCGGCGATGCCCTCGATGAGGCCGCCGTTGGCTTGGCCCTGCCCGTCCCACTGCCACACGTGCGTCGTCTCATGGTACAGAACGCCGGTCACCTAGCGTAAAAATATGTTTTCATTTAGACACGGAGGATCGTTTTAGCAGGGCGAGCTACCAATTGACGTGTTATGTACCTCGGTCTTGACGTCGCCGGAGTATCCGCCGACATACTGGGCACTGAGGTCGATGACATTGCCAGAGGTTTGGGCCGCCGCGCCGGGGAAATCCTTGACGTCGAGGGTGACCGTGTCGACAGGCTTGCGGTCAGCGACGCTGGGCTGGTTGAACGTGTTCCAGATGAAAGTGGAAGCTTTGGAGAGGACCTGCTTCGCGTAGCTGAGGCCGACGGCTTGGTCGGCTGGCCGCCGGCGGTGTTGGACGCCGTGTTCGTGGCGTCGAACGTGACGGCGCCGGCCGTCGCGGCCAGGGCCAAAAGGGAAGCGACCACGGCAACGTGAAACTTCATCTTGCTTCACTTCGTGTTCTGCTGGGATTAGGTACTGAATGGTTGGGGTTATATAGGGCGTGACAGGGTGAAAATGTGACCAGAGTCACCAGAAGTATCTCTCCAGAAAGTTTTGAGGCTGTTATGCCTGGATTAGTCAATTTTGGTTATTTTTGTGGAAATTTGATGGAAGGATGACCGGAGATGTAAACTTTTCTCCATTGACCACGACAGATACGTCTTTTTGGGAGAAATATGTACATATATGTGGCTAAGAGCAATCCAACAGGCTAGCTAAAACAAGTTTTTTATCTAAATATAACTAGCATTATTGAAAATAGCTTTTCAACAGCCTATCTAAATCCATCTAAAAAATAGCTAACTCTTAATTCCACCTTTCTAGCAAGCTATATTTGGCTAGGCCCTTAACTCTCTATTTCTTCTTTCCGCGGGCCCGTGGTAGTTTAGAGAGTCTGTTAATTTACTCCAACTTTTTTAAATGTGTTTTATTTTAGAGACTAGCTAAAAACAAAGAATTTAAAATACATTTTACCTAACCTCTTGGAGTTGCTCTGGTACTGCTGCGTTTGACCATGCAAGAAATCTTAGAAAGCTACCAATTCGATTAGATTTCGTTGAAGGAAAAAGCTAGCTACTACATGGACTTCAGGAAGCTAACTCACGGAGTTTAGCCTTGGGCCTTTGGCCAAGTCAAGCTTTGCAGAGTTGTAGGACCTGTCTTGCTGCCCTTCTAGATCTAGAAGATGGGGGTATCTAATCATCCATCAAAAGCACCAGAGACACACATTTAACACCGACACAAGCAGTGATGAACCGTTCCTCAATCCTGTAGGACTTGGACCGGATTATGACGTTATGATTTTCGATTGAACAAGCTCTTAGAGGTTATCGTTTCAAACCTGACGACAATGACTGAATGACAGTCGAAAAAAAAACTTATGCCAACTATTATGTCTTTTGTTTCCTTCCAAAAAGAAAAGTATTATGGCCTTCGGCAGATTGGCTCGGCTCCGTCTGCACCACACGGTAGAGTAGTGTTGCTCCGGTAGGCAGGAGATGTTTAAGACAGAGGTGACACAAATGCTCATGACATTCAAATGGTCATCAGTAAATGTTGCAATGATGGTAGCTTCATGCATCTTGCTAGCAAGTTCAGGATCGAAACTGTTAATTCTCAGAGAATTTGAAAGTTTGATGCTTTGCTAGGGATCGAAACAAACTCGCTCTTAAATAACTTAGCGAGTTTCGTTCTGTTTACATGAGACCTGACAAGATTCCTCCTGAGGCTTTCCTAGTCCAAATACATTTCTAAGGAGGAAGCTGCATTTTTAAGAAAACATATTGCAGTTGCTCAAAGCCAAAACCAGAGTATAAGACGCGCCAGCACAGGCAGAGCATTTTCTAGTAGTTCATTGCATAGCCGAATATTCCTGAGGACTTCCAAAACGCAACGGGATCTCAACATGTGACTTTCTTTCATGACAAATATTAACTCTGTTACGTTTAGCATGCAGCATTTGCCGGGTTTTTTTTAATCCTGCTTTTTGATCCACAAAAAAAAAGATCCTGCTTTTTGGACATAATTGTGTTTGGTAATCATGTCGTTGAATTGTGGCAGGAGTTATGACTGGCAACCAAAATATTTGGACTAGTGATCAAGTTGCACTCTAAGGTTAGCACAAACCGTGCAAAGACAATATGCGTTACCCTTTCGAGCGAGTGAAATCGTGAAAAGTTTGTCAACACGACAGTAAGAAATCCAGTTACACGCAGGCGGCAGATGCAGTTAAGGATTGCTAAAACAAAGAAAAAAAAGATCTTAGGATTCAACGTGTCTCTAGGGTCATGAACAGAAGGATCGGAGGAGGCGGCCGCCATGGCTTGGCGGAACTGAATGGCAGCCGTGATATCATATCATCGGTTGCTTGCAAGGGAGCATGAGTCTGAATAGACAAACTGAATAAAGTATTATATTATCAAAATAGACAAGCTATGGTCGACATAACAAAATAGTTCTTGTCCTTTTATTCCCTTCCTTTATTTTTTACGAATAATCATTTCATTCCCTAATGATAATACATAGTACTTAGAAAAACGAACTACGGTACAAACATGTCAAGATGTTCGATAAGATACGCAAGCACAACTTATTCAGTCACATCATGGTGTAGTATTGCCGTGTTGACCATGGACCACCCTCCTAAATCAGCCTCCATACTTGGCCTTGTAGTCCTGCCACAGCTGCTGCACGTCCTTCCCCAAAATCTGTGCAAAGAAATCGTCGGAGTAACCGTCCTTCATCTTGGCGTTGAGCTGCGCGACGAACCCCTGCTTTAGCGAGTCGCAGTAGTCCAGGAACCTCGCCGTGACGTCGTACCCCTGATCCCACCGGTCACCTTGCCCCGGCTGAACCCAGTGCCCCGGCGCGTAGCCCGCCTTGAGCCGCACGTAGTCGGCGATGCCCTCGATGAGGCCGCCGTTCGCCTGGCCCTGCCCGTCCCACTGCCACACGTGCGTCGTCTCGTGGTACAGAACGCCGGTCACCTAGGGTAAAAATGTTCATTTAGACACGGAGGATCGTTTTGCTGTGAGTACTGTGAGTGTGAGTACTAACGCGTGAATATTTGGCAGGGTGAGCCATGGGCGGAGCCAGCTGGTAGTCCTGGTACGCTCAGGACTACCCTGGCTTTAGGGCTCATCTAATTTTCACTATTGGCCAGTGTTGATTGCTAAGGCAAATTTTCAATTTTCAAAGCAAAAAACAATATATTTGGTACCTAGGACTACCCTGTCAATGAGACCATGGCTCCGCCACTGGGGTGAGCTGCCAATTAATGACTCACGTACCTCGGTCTTGACGTCGCCGGAATATCCGCCAACGTACTGGGCACTGAGGTGGATGCCGTTGTTGCTGGTGAACGCGACGCCGTCCATCTCCTCGACGACAAGGGTGACCGTGTCGACAGGTTTGCGGTTGGCGTCGCTGGCCTGGTTGAAAGTGTTCCGATGAAGGTGGACGCGTCGGAGAGGACCTGCTTCGCGTAGTCGAGGCTGACGGCTTGGTCGAACCGCTGGCCGCCGGCGGTGTTGGACGCCGTGTTTGAAGCGTCTCCGCTTTTCGCAGGATCAAGTCGGTATAGCGCTGATGAACAAACGCAACATTACAGCATATAAAAAGCACAAATTAAGTCTTTAAATGGTTACATTAATCCAATTAAAACACAGAGTCGCACAACGAAAATAAACGGTACAAGTACAAGTCCAAAGCTAGAAGAAATACAAGCGCACGCGCTCACGATACACAAGAATCCGCATCCAAAGCCATGAAGATGCGGACTCGAGAGGAGATCACTCCCCAGTCTCCCAGTGGGCTGTCCAACCATAGGGAAGTTGGCCATCCCACTGTCCACCTCCACCCGTAGAGTCGGGGATAAAGGTGCTACCTGCAGTAAAATCATAAAGAGCCAAACCCTGAGCAACTAATACTCAGCAAGACTTACCCGTCAAAAGGCTAACTACAGCCGACTCCTAATATGCAAGGCTACAAAGGGTGGCTGACTCGATTGCATAAAAGCGCACTAATTACTTGGTCCTTACTTTCAAGTTTTAATTCCAATTAAGTACTTAACCAATAAAGCAGTGTTCATATATCTAGAACAGGTATAGTAACAATACATCAACGGTGACAGTATATATAGCAATGTAAATAACAGTAATGTAATAGACTAGCATCATCATCTCATCAATCATGTCACACTACGAGGTGACTCAGTGAGCAAGGTTGCTCTTGACCGAGAGCGGCGGCATCGATGTACATCCTGCAGGAGAAAACCTGACCATACGCCACACACGCGTAGAGTCGCATGTGGCAACTATTCGCGAAGGTCCCCCTAGAGCTGGCTGGGTCTCACACCTCCCGAGAAAGGCCTTCCCGCACGGTCCCCGTCCCAGACGTACGCCCCGATTGGGAAGCATCCCTTCTCTCCCGAATACCATGATAGAAAGTGCAAGTATCCGCAAGACACCAGGGCAACCTAAGCTACTAAGTTTACTAGGCCCATAAAAACACTAGCATATGATCAGTACGTTCGAACTTGCTCAACAGGGCCAACAACGGACGGTCCTTAACCGACACAGACGGGGCTACCACCGTGAAGGCCCAGCCTTCTCGCACCATCCTACACAAACAAATCCCCGTCCGGTCTCAACAAATCCTAAATCCAGCTAGTACAATCCAGGGTGAAACTACCTCGCGAGTGGGTCCTACCACTCGACTTCTACCGTCCGCTAGCCACAAAGCCTAGCAAGTTCTAACGTAACCTAGACCACATCTACAAAAATAGGACACAAGGTAGGATATGGAAGGGTAGTCCTAATGCAGTTCTAAGGTTTCACGTCAACTCCTAATAAACCTAATGCACAATCAATTACTAGCCCCAATCAAGTGAGAAAGTAAAAATCCTAAATAGGGAGGCATGCACCGGGGCTTGCCTGGCTCAGGAGCGTAGCTAACAGGGTCAGCGGGGTCAGTGTCCTGCTCCTCCTGCACCTCCTGGGTCTGCTCCTCCGGCAGCTGGAAGTCGAGCGGCTCCGGAGTCGTCTCTGTCACTACACGTTATGACAAGGAAAATAATACAAAGTTAGATGCAAGAATATGATGCAATTCATGATTCAATTTCTTGATAGGCCAGTCATTTACACTGTAAGTGCAAATGATTAACCTTGTTAATTAATTTCGTCTGGAGTATTTCCTTCATTAACTTTTAATTAAGTTCACCATTAATCCACTAAGGTAAGTTAAATGAATAATGTGATTTCGAAAGTTGATTTATGTCCAGTGGCATTTTTCTGGTGAAGAGTGCCATTGGAAGTAATTTATGGTGAAGTTTCATGATTTATTGCAAAGTAGATTATTTATAATAATTTATACAGTGCAGAACATGATTTAAATCATAAGAAAATAATTAGACAACATGTGACAGTTGACAAATGCTCTGTAGGTGTGTTATCATATTCTTAACAGGCATGAAAGAGTTCAGGATTTATTGGGCAACAAAGAATTTATAAGGAATTAAACAAGATCTGGACAGATGTATTTTTCCAGAAAATACACAATCTGCAAAAGTGTGTTTTGGTATTTTTGCTGGACAGAGGATGTTACATGGAGTCCAAAGAAATTGGATTTGTATTTTTCTGATGTGTATTTTATTTTCTATGCCTTTTTGAAGTTTCTGTGCATTTTCTAAAATTAACTAAATCTGAAAATGATTTAAAACAGGCGCGACCAATCAGATCTGAGCCACACATGGGGCTACACAGATCGGGCCGCACCGGATCTGGGCTGGCCACACCAGATCTAGCCACTCGCGTGCGAAGGCACACGGTGGGCCACTGGAACGTGGTGCACCGGATCCGGGTGTGCCACACTGGATCCGGCCGGCTCGGCACGGCGCACCCTCGCCGGAGGGCGGCGGCGCATCGCCGGAATCACGTTCCCGGCGGTCATTTGGCACGGGGCTTGGACGAGAGGGAAGAGCACGGAAGCGCGGCCTCACCTCGGTCGACAGAGAAGAGCAGTGGTGGCCGGAGCGTGCTTGGCGACGAGCAGCGGCAGAAGGAGAAGACCGGCGATGTTGCGGAGGCGAAAGGATGCTCGGAAGCGGACGGAATCACGCCGAGGAGCTTCACGGAGACACGTCGGAGCTTGGTACGAGCACGGTGGTCGAGGAGAAGGCCGGAAATGGGGTCGTCGACGGGGAGCCTCCCGCGGCGGTGAAGACCCGCGATGGGGAAAACTTCGATTCCGGCAACGCAGCTGCGAAAAAGGGAGGAATGTGAGGTCACAGGAGTGCGCGACCGAGCTGAGTAGCCTCCGACGCGAGGAATCGGACTCGGGCTCACCGTGGTCACCGGAATCCGTGGCGAGGTCAAGGAAGCTCAACCCCCATCCATGGCGGCGATGTCGGTCCAATCCGCGAGATACGCGCGCTGGCGAGGAAAACGGGAGTGGGGAGTAGCTTCAGCCCATCCTTGCGCTTCTTAACCCGCGGTGGCTTGCACTGGAACGCGCTGAAATGGCGGGGCAGCGAGCTCAAGCTTGAGCGCGGCAATGGCGGTTAGGGTTTGAGGCCGGGAAGCGGGGAAATGTGTGAGGGAGCGAGCTCGGACTGAGAGGGGGCTCATTTAGGAGCCGTCGCCCGGTCGGAAGTGGGCCAGGGCGCCGCGGCGTCGCGCCGTACGCCGGCGTCCATGCGGCGCGCGACATCGGGCGCGGCAGTGAGAGGAGAGAGGCTGACGAGCGGGCCCGACATCATCTTTTGAATTTTTCGATTTATTCAAATTCTGATTTTCCCCAATCTTTGGCGCTCGATTTGAACTAGCAAATGAACTCCAAAAATTGCAAAACTGGTTGCATTCGAAAGGTCATGAAATGCTATTTCCAGTGACATAACATGCACATCTCAATTCGAAATAGAATTCAAATGGCAGCTAGTCAAAGTTGGACCGTTTTGGAACTTTGGGGATTTATTTGAGCATCTAAATGAATTTTAAAAATCACCGAAAATTCTTCAAAATTCTTATTTCACAAGGGCTATCTCCAGGAATTTTGGTTGGGTCAAGTTGTTAAAGGAATTTTCGAGTTGCTTCACAGACATGGGTTTGAACTTGTTTAAACTTTGAATTTCGAATTTTGAGTTTGGTTTGATTTCAGTCTTTGCTCAGTTTGGGTTTGCACTATTCTGAAATTCAGTGACACGGGGTGTCACAGTGTTCGTCGCGTCGAACGTAACGGCGCCGGCCGTCGCGGCCAGGGCCAGGAGGGAAGCGACTGCTGCGAGTTGAAGCTTCATCTTGTTGTACTTCTTGTTCTGCTGGGATTAGGTACTGATGGTTGGGTTTATATAGGCCGTGGCAGGGAGAAATGATGTGACCAGAAGTCTCTCTTCAAGAAGATTTGAGGCTGTCATGCTTTGATTAGAGTGGACTTGGGACTTGGACTTCGTCAATTTTGGTTATTTTTTCTGGAAATTTGATGGAAGAATGATCGGAGATGTAAACTTTTCTCCATTGACCACGACAGATATCTTTTTTGGGGAGAAAGATATACATATATGTGGCTAATGGTACTGCTGCGTTTGACCACGCAAAAAATCGTAGAAAGGGACAAGTTCGATTAGATTTTGTTGAAGGACAAGGCTAGCTACTCCATGGACTTCAGGAAGTTAACTCACGGAGTTTGGCCTTGGGTCCTTGGCCAAGTCAAGCTTTGCAGAGCTGTAGGGCCTGTCTTGCCGCCCTTCTAGATGTAGCCATGTGGGTATCCAACCATCATCCATCAAAAGCAGCAGAGACTCACATTCAACACCGACACAAGCAGTGATGATCACCGTTCCTCAATCTTGTATAGCTGGACCGGATTATGACGTTATGATTTTCGTTTGACCAATCTCTTCAAGGTTAACGTTTCAAACCTGATGACAAATTGACAATGACAGTAAAAAATACTGATGACAACTACTTCCTCCTTTCTAATATAGTTGGCATTTTGATGATGCACGGAGATTAAGAAGAGGTAAGAAAATATAGGTGCACATGAAACGAATATGAGAGAAATAGAGATAGAGGTGTCTTGAAAAGAGAAATATGTTTTGAGAAGTGAGAATGTCAAGTATTTTGATAAAACTAAAGATGGCTAAAATGTCTATTTTAACACGGAGAGAGTATTATGTCTTTCGTTTCCCTTTTAAAAAAATAGTATCACCTTCGACAGTTTGGCTCCGTCTGCACCATGCTGCAGAGTAGTGTTGCTCTGCGGCGCAGGAGACCTCAAGACAGAGTGTCATACCCCATTTCTGGAATATGTTGTGCATCCTGTATCAGTCCCTGGATCAGTAGCTGATACGCACAAGAACACAGATATGATAATCAAAAGCATATTTCGAATAGGTAAATAAGTATAATACCGGAGATAGGACCCTTAGTGGCGGGACGACAAGAAAATATCTAAGTCCATCCAACCAGCTAACGGTGAACCAGACAGCGGAAACCTTGACCCAAAGCCACAAGCACACTTGAGAAGCAGAACCGAAAACCCAATCGTCGACGTCTTCTACGAAGTCTTCTCCCACTAAACCAACATTCGCAAACACGTGAGTACATAAGGTACTCAACAAGCCCTACACTACACAAGGGTAATATACATGCATGTTTGGTCTTAGCAAGGAACAGGCTTTATGGTTCATTTGCAGAAAGCAAACTTTATGCAGGGTTCACTAAAGCAAGACAAGGGTTCATAGATAAAACAGAGAATTGATTGTCAATATTTTAGTTGGTTGGCCCTGGGGGAGTATAGGCATTCCCGCCAGTTCCCAAATTTTAGTTGGGCCTTCTGACCTCAAGGATCATACCGACCCGGCAAACTTGCCATCACTTCCAAAACACGGGCTGACTACAACCCACTCACACGCCAAGGAATAAGAGAGGTGGCTAATCCATACGTGCGCAACAATAATATGTCATATGCCGTGACAACGTCCATCCGGATGAATTTTACACTCTGCAGAGGTTGTACATCTTTTCCCACGGGCTATGCACCCTTTGCAAGGGGGTACATAACGCCTAGTCCATCTCCTCCGAGTAGTCTCACAATTCCACCACGAAATCACATTCAGGGGCTTGTGACATGAAGGTCACATCTGGCACTGTACATAGGGTACGCCGTGCTCCTGTAACACATAACAGGATCCTGTAACACATACCAGGACGGGCGGCACTCCCGTAACCTATAGCGGGTTCCGCGAGCCGGACCATAGGTAAGTTTCCTATGTCCTTTTCCTGAGCTTTCGTTGCCTCGACTGGCCTCCAGATGGCATTTGCAAGAGTACCAAGAAGATAGGGTAGGTCCTTCCCATAGGGGTTCCGTGGTTGTACGAGAATCATTATGTTAACGGGCGTCAGAACCGATCCTTATATGGCAGGGCAAGCACCATATCCCACACTAGGGGTCTATCACACCAACAACAATCCACTAGTGGTCTTGCCCGCAATCCAATCCATCCCATCATCACCGTCACCATCATCATCATCACCTAACACAGTTGTGCTATTCACACCCCAGATATCACACACACCACCATCACAGTTGTGCTATTACCTTGATAACACAGTTGTAAAGAATATATATGTGAGAAGGTGTGGCAATGTAAATACATTGCGAGATCCTAAGCATGTCTAGTAGCAAGGTAAAAGTGCCATAATAGAAATGATGGAACTATCCTAGGGTTATCAAGGTGACAGGTAAACAAAGGGTAAACAAGGATTTAGATATTAACGCCTAAGTAACAGACATCAATATCAATAAGCAAGTAGGACCATAGCTACACAATTAGTAAAAATAACAATTAATGCATAATACTAGAGTAGGTTCTATAGGTGCATTGCAAAAACAGTAGGTTCAATCATGATCAAGGAGATGTAGAGCTTGCCTTCACTAAAGTCTTCTTCTTCACGTCCTCGTAATCCGGGTCCTCAGATCCTTCCTAGAAGCTTGTAGCTTCTTGACTCGTCCTTGGACTTGGATTCTTCAGCTCGTCCTTGAAGCTTGGGTCTTTTGGATCTTCCTTGAATTCTTCTTGCTCTTTCTCGAATCTTACGTAAGCTAGCGCATAGAAATATACCGTATAAACAAACTACCGCAAAAGAAAATAAGATCGAGAAGAAGCGAATAAGATCCAATTAACTCCAATAAGAGCAGCTAGAACACCGAAGAAAGACAAAAGACATATCTCAAACATGATGCATTAAGTTTTACTTTAGGAAGGTCTTATTGTCTTAAGAGAGGCTATTAGGGGTCATGTATGAGCACTAGGGCTTTTGATATGTATGAGGGATGCTAAACCATGATAAATGCATGCTTTCAGGTGTAGGCAGAAACGGCATTTGTATGTGTTCTTAATACATTTGAGGCACCAAGTCTTTATATAGGTTGTAACCTATATAAAGGTTCATGCAACAAGCGTACAAGTGCAAGGTGTGTCACTTTAGTTACCTACTTATGTTAAGTATTAACTAAAGGCGATTAGCTATTAATTACTTACTAAATTGATTAATTACTAGGATTGAGCTACTAATTATTTGTCATGCGCTAAGCGCATGACGATGGTACGTGTACGTGATCATGCAGGGTATGAATGCACGATTGCAAACAAAAATACAAGGATCAATTGATAAGATCAACTAGCAATTGAAATAACAATGAACAATAAATCCAATAAGTTCCAATGAAAGACCACATCTAAACGGGAATGATAAATTAATAGAGCTTGGTAACGTTGAGTGGTGGCTTGGATTCAAGATTGATTGAGCGATGGTTGAGCTAGGTTAGGCTTGCAGTTGAGTTGCGATAAAGGTATTAGGTTTCGAAGCGATACGACATGAAAGATTGGGTAGGTTTATTGCTAGCGAGTGAGGGTGTATGTGCGACATACAAGATTGGAGTGAGATGTGTTGCGATGAGGAAGGTGCTAGGGTTTAAGGCAAAAAGATATTGCATGACTGGTTAGGTTCAACGTTAAACGATGAAGTGGGTAGCTACAACATGCAAGATTGACGTCGCAAAAATGCCGATAGGAAATACATCAAAAGAGAGAGAGAGTTTTAGGGTATTGATGGCTTGCTGGTCTATTCTAGAGTTCCAAGATTAGTACCAAAGGGTACTACGGATTTCTACGAACGTGTGAGCGCAAGAATCGCTCAAAACGGAGTTATGGTTGAAAAGTTATAACTATTTGAAGGTTTCAAGGGCTTGATTGCAATTACAAAAACATTCTAAGGACATATCTGTAAGTACAGAAAGGTTATAGGGACTTAAATATAATTACAGAAAGCTTTGGGGGGCTATCTGTAATTATGGAAAAGTTAGGGCCTCGGTGTAAAAAGGCAGGGGCTCAAATATAATTACAGAAAAGTATAAGGTCGTTTCTGTAAAAAGATAGGACCTAAACAGAATTATGCAAAAGTTCAGGGGCTTATCTGTAAAAGTACAGAGGCTGGGATTTTTTGGAATTTTTGGGTTTATTTTTCTATTGAAAAATCCGTGGACCGTGTCCACGGGATCTGTGGACCGGTTGGGAGCCGTGGTCCACCGGTCCACGGTGGACCGATTACATAACCCCAAAGGGGTATGCAATCCTGGCCCTCGATCTCGGATCGGGCGGCCTGAGATGAAAGGGGGCGGTACGCGGCGGCCGGCGGCGTCGGGCGCGGCGGCGCCATGACTAGGGGTCGCCGGAGTTGGCTTCCTGGCGCTTTGGTGGTCCAAATTTGACACGAGATGGACTGGGAGAGAGCGGAGAGGGAGGAGGGCTCACCTAGGCGGTCGGGTGAGGCTGTGGTGGAGCGAGGAGGGCTCGCGACGACGAGGGGCGGAGCGCGGTCGAGACGCTTGTCGCGGGAGTGTCTCGGGTGGCGGAGCGGGGCGGAGAAGGGGGCTGGAAGATGCGTCACGTCGACGCGGAGCTCGGCGGCGAGGTCGCATCGACAGAGGAGGCCGGGGCGCGCGCGGTGGCAGATGGGCGCGGTGCGCGGAGGCGGCGCGAGGGGAAGAGGCCGAGGGAGCGCGCGGCGTCGTCTTCTGCGGGGACTTGAGGTGCGCGACGACGCGGCGGGGTCAGCGCGTGCACGAGGAGAGCGGGACAGGGCCGGGAAGGTGGCCGGCGTCGTGCTTGTGCGTCGTCGGGTGGTGGCGCGTGACGTTGACGGCGCGAGGGAAGGAGGCTGAGGGGGGCGTGGCGCGTCGTCCTCGCGTGGGTTGGGGAGGAGCGCGGCGACGCGGCGAGGTGGGCGCGCGCGTGGGGCGAGCAGGACGTGAGCGGAAGGGGCCCGACGTCAAGCTCGTGCGGCGACGGTCGGCGGCGCGCGGCGAGGCGGGGCGCCTGCGTGTCTGCGGCCCAAGCTCGGCCGTCGAGTGTGCCGGGAAGGTGGAGAGTGGCGTGGAGCTGAGCGTCAGACAGAGAAGAGGGAAGAAGGGGGCTCGCCGGCGGCGTATTTTGCGGTGGCCGGAAATGGGGAAGATTGGGGAAAAGTTTCGATCGAAGCTTTGTGGTGGTCGAGGCGAGGAGCTACGTGTGGGGAAGGGAGGAGGAGAGCGCGGCGCATCAGCTCTTATAGGCGGGAGGAAGCAAGGGAGGCCGGGAGGAGCAGTCAGGGCCATGGTTTTGGTCCTCGGTCATGGTCGTCGGTCGCCCGTGCAGCTGGCGACACGACACGACGGCAGGGGATGGGCGGCCATGCTTCTGACGTGGCCTCGGCATGGCTACAGGGTCACGGAGGCGACATGACGAGAGGGGAGTGACGGAGGCGCGGCGTCGGCGGCATGGGCGGCGGCTTGACCGTGAGCAGCTGCTTGACTGAAGAAGAGAGGAGGAGGATGACAGGCGGGTCCCGCTCGTCAGTGAGACAAGGAGAGAGGAAGGAAGGCGGGCCAGGCTGGGCTGAGGGAATTGGGCCGAAAGAAGAGAAGGCGGCCCATGATGAATTTCTGGAAAAAGAGAAGAGAGGCGATGTTGGGCTGGGCTGGCTGGAGAGGAAAGGAGAATTCGGCCCGAGAGGTTTAGGGAAACAGAAATAGATTTTCTTTTTACTGGGATTTGTGTTTGATCAAATTTGAATGGATTTCAAATTTGAACTGGAGGCAAAACTAAGTTAGCACACAAAATAAAATCAATAAACTCCCAAAATGCGTATGATGATTTTCATGCAGGTTTTCTAATTCAAAAATTTACAAAAATTCAAGGTGAGGGCTTACATGCATTTATTTTAGTTTGTTGTAAATTCAAAAGTTTGAACTTTTAGTGAATTTTAAATGAAAGCAAACACTTGAGCACTAGTTTTACTATTTGAAAAAAAAAATTATATTCTAGCTAGGTTTAAATTATTTAGTGCATTTTGTTTTGAAAATTCCTGGAAAGGTAAGAGCGAGACAAAAATTTAAATTTTGAGTGATTTTTATTCCTTTTGATTGCTTTAAAAAATTTGGGATGTTACACAGAGGTGACACCAACGCTCACGACATTTCACCTCAAAAAAGAAAAAAAAAACAACGCTCACGACATTCAGATGGTCAGTAAATGTTGCAATGAGAAATAAGTGCTGAGATGGTAGGTTCATGCATCTTGCTAGCAAGTTCAGGATCAAAACTGTTAATTTTGACAGAATTTGAAAGGATGATCTCCTGCTATAATGGAAAGGCAGCGCAGTTGCCAGTTTTCCGTCAAAAAAGAAAAAGAAAAATTGAAGAGGACTTTTACGGTCCCCTATACTAGCTAGTATTATTGAAGAATACTAGCTAGTATTATGATCTGACGGTTCAAATCGATTGACTTTCTCCACCAGTACTAGCTAGTATTCATGGCGGACTAGTAATTCTATTGTTATGATAAGGTTAAAATTGGAAAAGAAAATAATGGTGGACTGTTAATTACTTGTTTTATCAATAAGTTACAATATTAATTAATTATAAAAAAGAAGTTACAATATTACTTGATTATGCATCGTCTCATGTAGTAATTAATCTGGTATTGACGGGGGTTAGGGTTCATTGTTTGTACGCCCGCCGCCGCCGGCTGATCTGGATTGAATGGCGCTTGACGGCGTAGGATTCCGACGAGATGGATTATCACCGTATTGTGCATGGAGTCGCAGTCTAACAAGATTGAAAGCCGCCATGGCCGATGCTGTAGCGTCCCGCCTCCCCAAGGCCGGGCCCGCACACCTGGCAGCTCTCTAGGACCTCGAGAATTCCCTCACAGACCAACACTAGTATTTTCTGCGCACTTTGTCCTCACTCATGCGCACCCGGGAACGACTTCCCGGTCGGTCACCCATTTAGAAATTGCTCCAGGCCAAGCACGCTTAACCTCGGAGTTCTTTCGAGATGAGCTTCCGAAAAAGAAGTTGCAACTTATTGGTATGAGTATTCTATCAATCATATTAAGCTCTGGGCGAGGATGTCACAGATGTTGCTAATGGCGAGGTCCCTGGACGCATCTAGGGCCTGTTTGCTTGTTGCCTGGGGGCCAGCTGCCTGCCAGGCAAATGAATCTCAGCCCCAGGCACACGAAATCGTGCGCCTGGGAGCGCTGCCTGGTGCCTGAGCTGCCTGGGAGGGTCTGAAGCAAACAGGCCCTACTACCGAATCCTCCACGACCATGGCCTGGGCGAGGCAACCGTCCCGGTTGATGCTTCAATGATCCTCGATCTACAGAAGCATTCGTAATGCTGATGCTATTCTCCATTCTATAACCTATCTAACGAAGCTTGATGCAATCAAACCTAAAAGTCCAATTGAATAGAGCTAATAAAGAATCTAAGTGAATCAAGTGCACCCCAGATCCAAGATTGATCCAAATCCCCAAATCGAAGAAATAAAATCAACAATGCCCCAAAAAAAAGAAATAAAATCAACATACATCTTTCTTTCCAAAACTGCCCCTAAGAATACTAGCTGGTATATTTGTGTAATACCAGTTAGTACTTGGGACCATAAAACTCCTCAAATTGGAAGGATGATTTAGTGAATTTCGTTATGTATATGCGGGATCTGACAGGATTCTTTTCTGAATGTGCTTTCCTAGTCCGTGTACATTTTGAAGGAGGAAACTTCATTTTGTGAAAACATATACTACTATTGCTCAAAGCCAAACCGGAATACTAGATATACATCCAGTGCATGTAAGCATTTTCAGATTTGGTCAAAGTCAAATGTTACCAATTTTGATTGTTAACAACAAAAGTACTCTCTCCATACTCACAAAAGAGAGCGTTTAGAACATGATGTAGCATACCAAGATGGAATTAATTTGGGTCTCATCTTCCATTGTTGATGAAGCAAAGGCAACTCTCGCTGCGATGAACAACTAGAAGAAGAAGTTTAGATGTCATGTAGACCATGTAGCAATCAAACAATTAGGAAACTGTAGTACTTGCCCTATGTATCGGTCTTCTTCTTTACATGTTCTCGTTTTTTCTTAATCCTTTTTGCCCTTACCAATGAACTGAGTTCATCAATTCGTGACTGGACATGGGGTGGTAATATGATGGTGTCGCCATCCATTTGAAGCCCAGCAACATTTGGAATGTACAACTCACAATAAAATTTGTCGAACCCATAAATGATCCATGCTGAACCGTCGTAATCCTTGTGGACGAGGCCACAACGCTTGCACCGACTCTGCTCCCTACGAACACGACGACATTCTTCAATGCCTTTCACACCGTGCACTTCGCCACAACGTTTGCATAAACAAGTGTCGTCGTCGTCCTCAGAATCAGCAACGAAGACGGAAGCCATGGATGCCTCTGCGCGCGACGAGGCTTGTCCGTGGATGAGGCATGTGCGTGGACGAGGCCTGGACGTCGTCGGCACGTGGACGAGGCTTGCGTGCGACGCCTCTCCGAGCGACGCCGTCGCGCGCGTCGCGCGGAAGGCGGCGAGCCACGCCTGCCCGCGACACCTGCGTGCGAGTGACGCCTTGCGAGCGAGGATGGCGAGCCACGTCTGCACGCGACGCCTGCGTGCGAGCGACGACGGCGAGCGATGCATGCCCGTGAGAGACGCCAACGAGGGAGTGAACCGGACTAAGCCAGCGGCGCCGGCAAGAGAGCGAGCGCGGCGCGCGAGCCATTGCTTCGATGGTGGAGAAAGGCAGCGCGAGAGGATTGGCGTGTTTTGTTGGCTGTGCGAGGAGATCGAAGCGCTGGGTTTAATTGCGGCCGCGGAAGCCAATGCAGCGTGCGGCGCGTGCGGACTCGACGTGGGGGTAGAAACGTCCACAATGCAACGAAAATCCCACGACGCCTTCTAATTTGAAAACGGCCACGAGCCCAGAACGCCTTCCTTTATGAGTATGGAGGGAGTATCATTTAGATTGGAGATGTAAAAATTGATTCCCCTAAATTCATCTTGAAACAAACTAACAAGATATCCAAATCTTTGTATTTCAAATAACTTATTTTTATAGATATTATTAATCAAGTTTTAAGAATGTTTGATTTTGATGATAACGAGAAATGCTTATATTTTTTAAACGGATATTCTAGTTTATTACATAGCCATTCCCGAGGTCGTACAAAACGCAAAAGAATGACAACATGACTTGCTCACATGACCTACCATATGCAAGAGAATGGATCTGGCACAATCGAAAAGGGTTCTCTAAGAATAACATATTTAAAAAACAAAACGAACAACATTGCAAGCACAACTTATTCAATATGATCATCCAATATGATACGCAAACACAACTTATTCAGTCACATCATGCTATAACATTGCCGTGTTGACCATGGACCACCCTCCTACATCAGCCACCATACTTGGCCTTGTACTCCTGCCACAGCTGCTGCACGTCCTTCCCCAAGATCTGCACGAAGTAGTCGTCGTTGTACCCGTCCTTGAGCTTGGAGTTGAGCACCGCGACGAAGCCGGGGCTGAGCGAGTCACAGTAGTCCAGGAACCTCGCCGTGACGTCGTAACCCAGATCCGACCGGTCACCTTGCCCCGGCTGAACCCAGTGCCCCGGCACGTATCCGGCCTTGATGTCATACCCCATTTCCGGAATATGTTGTGCATCCTGTATCAGTCCCTGGATCAGTAGCTGATACGCACAAGAACACATATATGATAGTCAAAAGCATACTTCGAATAGGTAAATAAGTATAATACCTGAGATAGGACCCTTAGTGGCGGTACGACTAGGATTTATAACTTATCCAAGTCCATCTGACCCACTAACGGTAAAGCAGACAGCGGAAACCATGGCCCAAAGCCACAAGCAGACTTGAGATGCAGAACCGAAAACTCAAATGTCGTCGTCTTCTACGAAGTCTTCTCCTACTAAACCAACAATCGCAAACGCGTGAGTACATAAGGTACTCAGCAAGCCCTACACTACACAAGGGTATATATACATACATGTTTGGTCTTAGCAAGGAAGAGGCTATAAGGTTCATTGGCAGAAAGCAAACTTTATGCAGGGTTCACTAAAGCAAGACAAGGATTCATAGATAAAACAGAGAATTAATTGTTCATATTTTAGTTGGTTGGCCCTGGGGGAGTATGGGCATTCCCGCCAGTTCCCAAGTTTTAGTTGGGCCTTCTAACCTCAAGGATCATACCGACCCGGCACACTTGCCATCACTTCCAAAACACGGGCTGACTACAACCCACTCACACGCCAAGGAAAGAGAGAGGTGGCTAATCCATACGTGCGTAACAATAATGTGTCATATGCCGTGACAACGTCCATCCGGATGAATTTTACACTCTGCAGAGGTTGTACATCTTTTCCCACGGGCTATGCACCCTTTGCAAGGGGGTACATAACGCCTAGTCCATCTCCTCCAGGTAGTCTCACAATTCCACCACGAAATCACACTCAGGGGCTTGTGACATGAAGGTCACATCTAGCACTGTACACCTGTAAAAGGGTACGTCATGCTCCTGTAACAAATAGCAGGATCCTGTAACACATACCAGGACAGGCGGCACTCCCGTAACCTATAGCGGGTTCCGCGAGCCGGATCATAGGTACGTTTCCTATGTCCTTTTCCTGAGCTTTCGTTGCCTCGACTGGCCTCCAGATGGCATTTGCAAGAGTACCAGGAAGATAGGGTAGGTCCTTCCCATAGGGGTTCCGTGGTTGTACGAGAATCATTATGTTAACGGGCGTCAGAACCGGTCCTTATATGGCCGGGCAAGCACCATATCCCACACTAGGGGTCTATCACACCAACAACAATCCACTAGTGGCCTTGCCCATAATCCAACCCATCCCACCATCACCGTCACCATCAACATCATCACCTAACACAGTTGTGCTACTCCCAGTCCCAATATATATCACACACACCACCAAACTCATTTAACACAGTTGTAAAACATATATGTGTGTTAAGTGTAGCAATGTAGATACATTGCAGGGGGTCCTAAGCATTCTAGTAGCAAGGTAAAAGTGCCATCATAGAAATGATGGAACTATCCTAGGGCTATCAAGGTGACAGGTAAACAAAGGGTAAACAAGGATTCAGATATTAACGCCTAAGTAACAGACATCAATATCAATAAGCAAGTAGGTCCATAGCTACACAAGCAGTAAAATAACAAGTGATGCGTAATACTAGAGTAGGCTCCATAGGTGCATTGCGAAAACAGTAGGTTCAATCATGATCAAGGAGATTTAGAGCTTGCCTTCACTAATTAGTCTTCTTCTTCACGTCCTCGTAATCCGGGTCTTCAGATTCCTTCCTAGAAGCTCATATCTTCTGACTCGTCCTTCGTCTTGGGCTCTTCGGTTCGTCCTTGAAGTTTGGGTCTTTTGGATCTTCTTTGAATTCTTCTGGCTCTTCTTCGAATCTCACGTAAGCTAGCGCATAGAAATATACCGTATAAACAAACTACCGCAAAAGAAAATAAGATCGAGAAGAAGCGAATAAGATCCAATTAACTCCAATAAGAACAGCTAGAACACCGAAGAAAGACAAAAGACATAAATCATACATGATGCATTAAGTTTTACTTTAGGAATGTCTTATTATCTTAAGAGAGGCTATTAGGGGTGATGCATCGAGCACTTAGGGCTTTTAATGTAAATGAGAGATGCTAAACCATTATAAATGCATGCGGGTATGTGTAGGTAGAAACGGCGTGTGTACGTGTTAGTTGTACATTGGCAGCATTACGGCTTTATATAGGTCGTAACCTATATAAAGGTTCATGCAACAACGTACAAGTGCAAGGTGTGTTACTTTAATTACCTACTTATATTAGGTTATTAACTAATGGTGATTAGCTATTACTCCCTCCGTTTTTAAATTGTTGTCGCCATTGACTTTTTTAGCTAAGTTTGACCATTCGTCTTATTCAAAAAAGTTTGAAAAATATCATATATTTTGTTATGATTTGTTTCATCTCTTAAGTAAGTTTGAACACAAGGCATAATTTTGCATATTTGAAAAAATATTTTGAATAAGACGAACAGTCAAACATAAATAAAAAAGTCAACGGCGACAACAATTTAAAAACGGAGAGAGTAATTAATTACTAAATTGATTAATTACTAAGGTTATTCCACTAATTATTTGCCATGAGCTAAGCGCATGACGATGGCACGTGTACGTGATTAAGCATGGCATGGATGCATGATTGCGAATAAAAGACAAGGATCAATCGATAAGACCAACTAGCAATTGAAATAACAATGAACAATAAATCCAATAACCTCCAATGAAGGGCCACATAAATACTAGGATAATAAATAACAAAGCTTGGTCAGGATCTGCGGTAAACAGTAGATTAAGGTTGATTGAGTGATGGTTGAGATAGGTTAGACTTGTAGCTGAGTTGCGATAAAGAGATATTAGGTTTTGGTGCGAAAAGATACAACAAGATTGGTTAGACTCATGCTAGGAGGTGAATGAGCATTGGTGGCAAGTGATAACGACGCCACAGGATTTGTCGGCATGGTATTTAGGGTACTAGATTTCGGAGCGATACATCACGAAAGATTGGGTAGGTTTAATGTTAGCGAATGAAGGTGTACGTGTGACATACAAGGTTAAGGCGGAATGATGTATTGCGATGAGGAGGGTACTAGGATGTGTGGCAAAGAGATATTGCATGATTGGTTAGGTTCAACGCTAAATGATAAAGCGGGTAGCTACCTCATGCAAGATCGACGTTGCATGAATTGGCGATATGGGAGAACATCAAAAGAGGGAAGATTATATGGTATTGACAGTTTGCTGGTCCATTCTAGAGCTCCAAGAGTAGTACCAAAGGGTACTACGCGTTTCTACGAACGCATGGGCGCAAGAATCGCCCAAAACGGAGCTACGGTGATGAAGTTATAGCTATTCAAAGGTTTTAGGGGCTTACTTGCAATTACAGAAATATACCGAGGGCATATCTATAATTACAGAAAGGTTTTAGGGACTGAAATGTAATTACAGAAAGTTTTGGGGACCAATCTGTAAATACAGAAAAGTTTAGGGGCTTTGGTGCAAAAAGACAGGGGCTAAAACATAATTACAGAAACATATAAGGTTGTTTCTATAAAAAGACAGGACCTGAACATAATTATGCAAAAGTTCAGGGGCTTATCTGCAAGATTACAGGGTCTGGGGATTTTTTAGGATTTCTGGAATTATTTTCTAATGGAAAAAGCATGGACCGAGTCCACAGGTCTGTGGCTCGGGTTCATGATGGGCCAGATCCACCTGGGACGTTGGATTTCAAACATGCGGCTGTGATTTAATGAAAATGAAGGGGTATTCTAGTTCTAATCCTGGCCGGGTCCATGGCTCGGGTTCATGATGGGCCAGATCCACCTGGGACGTTGGATTTCAAACATGCGGCTGTGATTTAATGAAAATGAAGGGGTATTCTAGTTCTAATCCTGGCCGTTGGTTGTAGGATGGACGGCCAGGGGTGCTCCGATGAGTTGGGTGGCCGTCGGCGACTAAAGAGACGGCGGCGCCATTGGTGGGTTCACCGGAGTTCGCCATTCCGGCGCTCCGGTGGCCCATCCGCGACGGGGAGAGGACTGGGAGAGAGAGGAGGGGAAGGAGAGCTCACCAAGGGCCTTCACGGTGCCGCGTGGGAGCGAGGGCGAGGGGGCGACGCGGAAGGGAGTGATGCGGCGGCGGAGCTCGGTGAGGGGAGTGAAGGAGCGTTCCTCCTCGAGTTGATGTAGGTCGAGAAGGTGCACAGCAAGGCGGTGAAGCTAGCGCACGCACAGGTTGAGCTTGGAGGGGACGAGATGATAGTCGACGTCGAGGTCACGCGACGGCGAGAGGACCTCGTCGTAGATCTTCGTCTCTGGGCCGCGGCTGCGTGGGCCGAGGGTAGGCCGGGGTGGCGCGCACGTTGGCGATGCTCGGGGAGAAGAGAGGTGGCGGGGTGTTTTGCCTCGACGACGAGAGAGAACACCGGAGAGATCGCCGGACTTGGAGAGAGAGAGAGGGAAGGAGCTCGGTTGGAGGGGGCTTGCGTGCAGGAGAGGGCGAGTGGGTTTGTGGTGACGCGGCGCAGGAGAACAGGCCTCGACGCCATTTATAGTAGGAGGAGGAGGAGACTTGGGGGCGGCCAAGTCGTCGGCCCGGGTGATATTTTGGTTCGCCGGAGTTATGAGGAGGCGGGGAACGCGGCAGTGCGACGAATGGGAGTGAGACAACGGCCTCGCGTGCTGTACGTTGACAGGGCAACGGTATGGAGCGGGCAGGAGGGGCAATGGGAGCCGGACACGCGCGTACGACAGTGGCGCCCCTCGGTCCGGCGGTCCAATGGTGGGAGTAGCCTGTTGTCCAGAGGAGGGGGATGACAGGCGGGTCCCACCTGTCGGTGAGAGAGGGAGAAGAGAAGGGGGCCGGCTGGGCTGAGGGAATTGGGCCGAAAGAAGAGAAGGCGGCCCATGATGAATTTCTGGAAAAAGAGAAGAAAAGCGATGTTGGGCTGGGCTGGCTGGAGAGGGAAAGGAGAATTGGGCCCGGGTAAAGTTTAAGAAAACGGAGTAGGCTTATTCTTTTCTGGAAATCGAGTTTGATCAAATTTGAAAGGACTTCAAATTTGAACACGGGGCAAAAGGCAAGTAAGCACACAAAATAAAAATAATGAACTCCAAAATGCATATGATGAATTTTGGCGCAGGTTTAAATTCAAAGGTTTTCAAATTCAAGGTGAATTTGCTAAAGATTAACATGCAATTATTTTAGTTTGTTGTAAATTCGAACAGTTCAAACTTTTAGTGAATTTTAAATGAAACAAACACTTGAGCACATGTTTTATATTTAGGAAATTCAATATTCTAACTTGGTTTGGATTTATTTCGTGTATTTTGTTTTGAAAACTCATGACAAGATAAGAGTTAGACAAAAATTTAAATTTTGAGTGATTTTTATTCCTTTGATTGCTTTGAGATTTTGGGATGTTACACTTAGAGCCGCACGTAGTCGGCGATACCCTCGAAGACCCCCGGGTGCCCGCCGTAGTCCTGCAGTCCCCACTGCCACACGTGCGTGGCCTCGTGGTACAGTACGCCGGTCACCTAGTAGCATGTAAATGACAGCACGACAAGGACAGAAAAATGTTCATTTAGACAGAGGATCGTTTTGATGCAAAGTACGAACGCATGAATAATTAGCTGGGCGAGAGTAGCGATTGACGTGTTACGTACCTCGTTCTTGACGTCGCCGGATATTCCGACGTACTGGGCACTGAGATGGATGCCGTTGCCGCTGGTGAATGCGATGCCGGTGATGTTTTCGACGACAAGGGTGACCGTGTCGACAGGCTTGCGGTCGGCGTCACTGGGCTGGTTGAAGGTGTTCCAGATGAAGATGGACGCGTCGGAGAGGACCTGCTCCGCGTAGCTGAGGCCGAAGTCTTGGTTGAACCGCTGGCCGCCGGCGGTGTCGGACGCCGTGTTCGTCGCGTCGAACGTGACGGCGCCGGCCGTCGCGGCCAGAGCCAGGAGGGAAGCGACTACGGCTACGTGAAACTTCATCTTGCTCTGCTTCGTGTTCTGGGATCAGCTGCTTGTGGTTGGGGTTATATAGGCATCATAGGGAGAAAAGATGTGACGAGAAGTTTCTTTACAAGAAGTTTGAGGATATCGTATTTGGATTAGTCGGTGGTTGACTGACTTGGGCTTCGTCGGTTGACTGACTTGGCGTCGACAATGGACTGACTTATGGACTTCAGAAACCTAATTCACACAGCCAAGTCAAGTTTTCATACTTGTAAGACTCGTCCTGCTGCCTTCTCAAATGGGGTAGCCCCCCTAACGAAGGGTCAAAGCCGGGACTCATTTTTCCCATTATCTAAAAAATCAAACGCAAAAGAGCCACATATTCAACACACACTTGAACTTGTCACGTGGGATGGTCCATACGCCCGGGCAAAAATTTCAAAAATTTCAGAAGGGAGTAAGCCATACGAGTCAAATTCTGCAAAAGTCCAATGTATCAATACACTTTTTGCACAACCTACGTGTGTTTCCTAGGTCCGCAATTGAGTCCTGATCATCCATTACATGATTACAGCTACGCCAGATTATAACGTTCTCGAGTAGCCACTTTCAAGAGTTTTTGTTTTGGGTCTTCCAAGAGTCTTTGACGTTTGATCAATCTCTTGCTCTTCTACGTTTGCAAGTCTTGATATTTCTTGAAGAAAGTATAAATTGTTTCAAGCACTACGCAAGTGATGACATATGATAAACAAAAAAAAAAAAGGCAAGAGCAAGAGATATAAATTATTTCAAGCAAGAGCAAGAGCAGGAGCAAGAAAGTATAAATTGTTTCAAGCCACGGCATGATATCATCTTTGCCGTAATAAGTATTAATCCTTTTCTATTCGAAATTTGTCATTGTCTGTTTGACCAGACAATCTAAGATCAATTAGCAGCAATTCGCAATCACTTGATGGTTCTGCAGTTCCTGGAGATGAGATATGCTCCGCTCTTCATGTTGTTCGAAGGATTCCTCCCTATGTTTTTCCACGATCGTCATGTTGCTGGCCTCTCCTCCTCTTGTTCGGAATTCGTTTCTTGGCGGCGCTCTCCACGACCATCTGCCGAGCCCTTTCCATGTCGCACGTCGCAAGGTAGCTTGCATACGGAGGAATGCGCGACTGCCAGTCCAGCACGTCAACCCGCTGCACCCCAGCGGGGACAGCGCTCCCTAGGAGCTCCAGCATCGTCATCTTGGGGAGCTCGCTCTGCGCCACGCCCGTCGCCTTCCGCCTGTTGTACAACAAGCAGGGAGTGTTAGGCGCGTCCTTCACCGGCATGAACAGAGACTGCTCCTCCTCCTCTTCCTCCGGACGGTCGAGCTGCAGCATCGTCTCTCCGGCGCCCACCCTGAGCAACCGGCGCCAGGAGCGCGCGCTCAGGTCGGCGCGCAGCGACGCCGCGATCTTGCTCGCCGCGACGAACGGCGTGCAGTCGGGGATGGAGTCGAACAGCGCCATGGCGACGCGCACCAGCTCCGGGCGCTCCTCCGGAACCGCGCCGCCGAACGCGAGCGCCTTGAAGAAGTACCAGAGCTCCTCCCGGCGCGGCGCGCGCAGCCTGAGCGGCGGCACGGTGCCCAGGCTCGCGTGCCGCTCCGTCCTGCTGATGATCACGACCTTGCTTTCTCCGTTCCCGCGCCGGCGCATGGACATGTGGAACCTTCTCCATGACTCCTCATCCGCGTCACCGGTGAAGTCGATCACGATCAGGGACCTCGCCGTGGCGTCAACCAAGCTCCGGTGAATCGGTAGGTCAAGATCGCAACTGTTGAGACGGTGGATCTTGGAGAAGTGCTCTCGCACCCTGTCCTCCAGGCACACGTGCTCAACCAGCGTCTGCTTACCGATCTCGTGAGGGCCGATGATCGGGAGTACATCCAAATCTTGAGCAGGTTGTAGCAGGAAACCGATGAGTTTCTCCTTCTCCATCTGCCGGCCAAAGATGCACCTCTCCATGAACAGGTAGGTGCTGTACGGTTGCTGGGGGACGCGAGGGCAGCTGCCGAGAAGCACGACGAACTCCTTCATGTTTCTCAGCTCGGCTTCCAGGCGTTCCACCACCATGGCGAGAGATGTCCTGTTGGAACCGACGGCTCGCCTCGTGAAAGCGTCGAGAACGTAGGCGCATCGGCACATCTCTAGTCTCAGCTGGTTGAGCTGCTGGAGCATCGCCTGGTTGGTGATCTGCCGCCCCTCTGCTTCCTCAACCACCATGCGAGCTCGTAGCAGGGCTTGCTGTAGCCTGAACATGTCATTGGTGGCGCCGGGATCCTGGTACTTCCTGAGGAGGAAGGAGACCAGTCGACTGACGAGCTCGCCGGCCACCGCGGACAGCAACACTTCCATTGCCTATGTGGCTATGTATCTCTCACTAATGAATGACTGCCCAGCGATGAACTTGAACAGGGGACTGGGGACGGGTACAAGTATGGAACTCTTTGCCGGTTACTCTCCATGATGTAAGAAAACAACTCAGAAGAAATTTACTTTTGACTCACTGAATGTCAGCAATGAGCATCAATCCTTTTTGAATTTCTTTTGACTTTTTTGGACTCCACATGATATCCCTTTCTACAAAGTCGCACGACGGCTCTTTACTCATTGGACATTTTCCCCTTCTGACATCACGCAATGCTGACCAAACTATTATCCTAGTCCTGCAATCATTTCATCTGGTCTTGGGTAGGATAAGAAACGTATACTGACTAACACAGGACATTAGCAGGTGGTGAAAGCATTTTTCACCGGCTTATGTGTCATACCCCATTTCTGGAATATGTTGTGCATCCTGTATCAGTCCCTGGATCAGTAGCTGATACGCACAAAAACACAGATATGATAATCAAAAGCATACTTCGAATTGGTAAATAAGCATAATACCTGATATAGGACCCTTAGCGGCGGTACGACAAGGAAATATCCAAGTCCAACCAACCAGCTAACGGTGAAGCAGACAGCGGAAACCTTGGCCCAAAGCCACAAGCACACTTGAGAGGCAGAACCGAAAACCCAAACGTCGTCGTCTTCTACGAAGTCTTCTCCTACTAAACCAACAATCGCAAACGCGTGAGTACATAAGGTACTCAGCAAGCCCTACACTACACAAGGGTATATATACATGCATACTTGGTCTTAGCAAGGAGAAGGCTATATGGTTTATTTGCAGCAAAGCAGCTTTATGCAGGGTTCACTAAAGCAAGACAAGGATTCATAGATGAAAACAGGGAAATTAATTGTCAATATTTTGGTTGGTTGGCCCTGGGAGAGTATGGAGCCTTCCCGCCAGTTCCCAAGTTTTAGTTGAGCCTTCTGACCTCAAGGATCATACCGACCCGGCACATTTTGCCATCACTTCCAAAACACGGGCTGACTACAACCCACTCACACGCCAAGGAAAGAGAGAAGTGGCTAATCCATACGTGCGCAACAATAATGTGTCATATGCCGTGACAACGTCCATCCGGATGAATTTTACACTCTGCAGAGGTTGTACATCTTTTCCCACGGGCTATGCACTCTTGTACGGAGAGTAACATAACGTCTAGTCTATATCATCCGAGTAGTCTCACAATTCCACCACGAAATCACACCCAGGGGCTTGTGACATGAAAGGTCACACACTGGCACTGTACGCCTGTAAAAAGGGGTACGTCATGCTCCTGTAACAAATAGCAGGATCCTGTAACATATACCAGGACTGGCGGCACCCCCGTAACCTATAGCGGGTTCCGCGAGCCGGAGCATAGGTACGTTTCCTATGTCCTTTTCCTGAGCTTTCGTCGCCTCGACTGGCCTCCAGATGGCATTTGCAAGAATACCAGGGAGATAGGGTAGGTCCCTCCCATACGGGTTCCGTGGTGGTACGAGAATCATTATGTTAACGGGCGTCAGAACCGGTCCTTATATGGCCGGGCAAGCACCATATCCCACACTAGGGGCCTATAACACCAACATCCATTCACTAGTGGCCTTGCCCGCAATCCAACCCTATCCCATCATCACCGCCACCATCAACATCATCACCTAACACAGTTGTGCTACTCCCAAACCCATTATATCACGCATACCACCAAACTCATTTAACACAGTTATAAAACATATATGTGTGTAAAGTGTAGCAATGTAGAAACATTGCAGGGGTCCTAAGCATTTTAGTAGCAAGGTAAAAGTGCCATCATAGAAATGATGGGACCTTCCTAGAGTTATCAATGTGACAGGTAAACAAAGGGGGGGTAAACAAGGATTCAGGTATTAACGTCCTAGTAACAGACATCAATATCAATAAGCAAGTAGGTTTATAGCTACACAAGCAGTAAAATAACAAGTAATGCATAATACTAGAGTAGGCTCTATAGGTGCATTGCGAAAACAGTAGGTTCAATCATGATCAAGGAGATGTAGAGCTTGCCTTCACTAATTAGTCTTCTTCTTCACGTCCTCGTACTCCGGGTCCTCTGGTCCTTCCTAGAAGCTTGTATCTTGACTCCTATGTCGGGGTCGATGTCTTCGAGTCCTTCTTCGAAGCTCGTCCTTGAAGCTTGTATCTTCTGGATCTTCCTTTAGTTCTTCCTCGAATCTCGCGTAAGCTAGCGTATAAAAAGATACCGTATAAACAAACTACCGCAAGGGAAATAAAGACCGAGAAGAACCAGACAAGATCTAATTAACTTCGATAAGAACCAATAGAACACCGATATATGCCAAAGGCACAAATCATGTATGATGCATTAGGTTTTACTTTAGGAAGATCTAATTATCTTGAGAGAGGCTAGTAGGGGTGATGCATCGAGCACTAGGGCTTTTGATGAAAAGGTGGGATGCTAAACCATGATAAGTGCACGCGGGTATGTGTAAGTAGAAACAGCGTGTGTACGTGTTAGTTGTACATTGGCAGCATTACGGCTTCATATAGGTCGTAACCTATATAAAGGTTCATGCAACAACGTACAAGTGCAAAGTGTGCCACTTTAATTTCCTACTTATTTTAGGGTATTAACTAATGGTGATTAGCTATTAATTACTTACTAAATTGATTAATTACTAAGGTTATTCCACTAATTATTTGTCATGAGCTAAGCGCATGACAGTGGTACGTGCGCGTGATTATGCATGGCATGGATGCATGGTTGCGAATAAAAGACAAGGATCAATCGATAAGATCAACTAGCAATTGAAATAACAATGAACAATAAATCCAATAATCTTCAATGAAAGGACCATATAAATACGAAAATAGTAAACAACCTGCTTGGTAAGGGTTTGCGGTAATCAATAGGTCAAGGTTGATGAAGCGATAGTTGAGATAGGTTTGGGTTGTTAAAGAGTTGCGATGAAAGAGGTTGCTAGGTTATGATATAGAGCGGTACGACAAGATTGGATAAGCTCGTCGCCCAAAGATAAGTGAGCATTGATGTGCGAGCTCGACATCATATGATTTATCGACATGGGATTTAGGGTATTAGGTTTCATGGCGATACAACATGAAAGATTGGGTAGGTTTGCGGCTAGCGGGTGAGGGTGTATGTGCGACATACAAGGTTATGGCGGAAAGATGTATTGCGATGAGGAGGGTACTGGGATGTGAGGCAAAGAGATATTGCACGTTTGGTTAGGTTCAACGCTAAACAATAAAGCGGGTAGCTACAACATGCAAGATTGACGTCGCATAAAATGGCGATATGGAAGAACGTCAAAAGAGGGAAGATTATATGGTATTGACGGTTTGCTGGTTCATTCTAGAGCTCCAAGAGTAGTACCAAAGGGTACTACGCGTTTCTACGAACGCGTGGGCGCGAGAATCGCTCAAAACGGAGCCACGGTGATGAAGATACATAGGTTTATAGGTTCCAGGGGCTTACATGTAATTACAGAAATATGCCGAGGGCATATCTATAATTACAGAAAGGTTTTAGGGACTGAAATGTAATTACAGAAAGTTTTAGGGACCAATTTGTAAATACAGAAAAGTTTAGGGGCTTTTGTGCAAAAAGACAGGGGCTAAAATATAATTACAGAAAAGTATAAGGTCGTTTCTGTAAAAAGACAGGACCTAAACAGAATTATCCACAAGTTCAGGGACTTATCTGTAAAAGTACAGGGGCTGGGGATTTTCTGGATTTTCCTGATTTATTTTCCTATTGGAAAAAGCATGGACCGAGTCCACAGGTCTGTGGACCGGGTCCATGGCTCGGGTTCATGATGGGCCAGATCCATCTGGGACGTTGGATCTAAGACGGACGGCCACGATTTTATGAAATCGAAAGGGTATCCTACTTCTAATCCTGGCCGTTGGGTTAGGAATGGACGGCCAGGGACGGCGCATGGCTGGGCACGGCGGCCGGCGGCGTCGGGCGCGGCGGCGCCATGACTGGACTCGCCGGAGTTGGCTTCCCGGCGCTCTGGTGGCTCAATCTCGACGCGGAGGGGCTTGGGAGAGAGCGGAGGAGACGGGGAGTTCACCTCGGGACGTGTCGTCGTCGCGCGGTGGCCGGGCGCGAGGGCGGCGACGAGTTGCGACGGTGAGGCCGCGGTGTTTGACGAAGTAGGGACTCCACTGCTCTTTGTCAAGTTTGTGCGGGCCGAGGGGGTGCGCGGTGACCAGGCAAGGTTGATGCGCGCACTTGGGGAGCGGGACGCAGCAGGGAGGGTTGTCGGCGTCGGGCAGGTGCGGTGGCGGACGGCAGCGCACGGTGCGCGGATGCTCCGGTGCCCACCGAGCCACGTCGAGGGGCGCGGGCGAGGCAGGAGGGCCTCACGGAGCTCGCGCGCGGTGGAGGAGGGAGAGGGCGGCTTCTCCGGCGAGGAATCGTGGCGGATTCGAGAGCGGCCGGCGACGGGGAGGAAAGGGGAAAAGGAGGAATTGAGGCGGCCTGCTGGACGAGGAGGGGTGTTGTGGGCTCGGGGAGAGAGAGGAGGTCCGCGCGCTTCCTCTATATATGCGAGGTGGGAGAGAGGAAGGCCGAGAGCGAGCGCACGACGGGAGCCCGGCTCAGTCGTCGGCTCGGTCGTCGCCTGCTATGGCGGACGGGACGCGACGAGGAGCGGCGGGATGGGCTTCTGCGTGAGGTGACGAGGGCGCGGAATGGCCACAGCGGTGGTGACGAGACGGAGCGAGAGAGGAGCTCGCGTGGGGGTGACGTCGAGGTGTGGGAGGCGCCGGGTCTTGCGCGGTCGTCGGATGGGAGCTCGGCTTGCGACGGGACGGGACGCTGAGCTCTGGGCGCGGCATGTGGTCTTCACGCGGCTCTTCTGCCACTCGGACGCGACGCGACGCTGCGGGATGGCGTGGAGCGGCGTCACGGCGGCATGGGCGCGGCTGCGGTGTTTGACCGGAGATGGGAGGAGGGAGACGACGGGCGGTGACGGGCCGGGTGGGCCGGAGTGGGCTGCGGCCTGGAAATGAAAGAGAGAGGAGGGGGGAAACGAGCTGGGCTGGTTGTTGGGCCAGAGAAGGGAGGTTTCGGCCCGAGAGAGTTAAGGGAAAGGGAATGGTTTGATATTTTCCTGGGATTTGAAATGGGAACTCAAATTTGAATGCAAATTCAAATTTGAAAAAGGAATTAAACCTGGACTCAAATTTGAATGGGAATTCAAATTTGAACAAGGGGGGTTGGACAGATCAAACACATAAAATTAAATAAGTGAAACAAAAATGCATATGGTGAAATTTGTGCAAGTTTTAAAAATTCAAGGGTTTAAAATTTGAGATGAACTTGCTAGAGATTAACATATATTTATTTTAATTTGTTATAAATTCCAAAGTTCAAACTTTTAGTGAATTTTTAAATGAAGACAACACTTGAGCACAAGTTTAATTATTTAGGAAATTTCATATTCCAACTATATTTGAATTATCTTAGTGAATTTTGTTTTGAAAATTCATGGCAAGGTAAGAGTTGGACAAAAATTTAAATTTGGAGTGATTTTTATTCCCTTTTTAGAATGCTTTGAAATTTGGGGTGTTACATTATGGAACCAACATGTATTTGCCATTTGGCAGTTTAATATCAGAAGGTTTTTGTTCAGGCGTAGAACAAGAAGTTTTTGTTTAGTGCCCTGTGCAGAACTTCAGCTGTCCCAGGTTCCAAGCATAGTGATGTCTTGCGATACCGTGGGTTTTTATTTGCTTTCGTTGCGCTAATAGAGGTTTGCAGTGACAACAAAAATAGCGCCGTGCTAGGACCAAATGGTACAATAAAAAAAAGGTACCATCCACATCAAAAAAGTACTAGAGACTAGTCATCTAACCGTTCATGGGTAGAAATAAAGCATGGGTAATAATGAGTTCTTGAGTCTAACATACTATATTCAAAAAAAAAATATAATGTAAGGATATTTAAAAATTGGAAAGTTATGCAATATAGAGTAAATTTCGCATAGCTACATGTTCTTTGGCTAAAACTACAGATTAATTCTACAACTTCACAAAACTACATATTTTGAGATAAACTTATCACAAAACTACATTTTTTTTTTGACGGAAAACAAAACTACATATTTTACCGATGTTCTTCACAAACTCCCAAAATGTCCTCTTGGACAGTGTTGTGTCCAATGAGCTATGATAGAATCCGAATGTTTGTCTACAAACTGTCGCGACTGGAGAATTATGATAGTGACCTATGATGATCTTGGTATGTAACAAGATCTAATGGTCAGATTTTATTTTATTTTTTCTAAGCTTTTGAACTTGAAAAGTTGGATACATAAGCATTAATTTAAAAATATGCGTATGTCAAAATCAAGGACATTCAAGCAGGCCCAGGAGAGTATGAAGGCATGTCATTTCCTTGCTATAAGCGTTCTCCACCAAAAAATAAATAAAAAAACTCCTTGCTACAAGTTCACATAGCACAGCAACGCTCTGTTTGCTCAACCATAATTGTTTGCTACAAGTTCCGATTCGATTTTAAGTTCCCGTATAGGCGGTTACAATTTCGTATATCTCCTTCTCAGTAGTAGAAAGAGGAAGCTGCACTTTGTTAAAACACAGTTCTGTTGATCAGAACGCCCAGCGCAGCCAGAGTATTTTCTAGTTCACTACAAGGCCCAAAGTCTCTGTACCAGTACAAAACGCGAAATGATCAGAACATAACTTTCTTGACTAAACGTTGATAGTGAAGAAAAAGAAAATGACCTTTTGGCAGGTAGTCCACAAAAGCCAGAAATCCATGCTGCTCAAAGATCAATTTCACACATATGCAATCTTCTTTCCCTCAGTGCTCTAAAAAATAATTAAACTAGCAACGAAATACACGGGTTTCTCTGCAACTCATTCCATTACCCTGGAGCCTTTGCTGAGGTATTTGGATAAATCACACTGCAGGACGGTGCAAACGTAACGCACCATTTCAGAAAAGGGCTGGACTCTTTCCAGTTTGTTGTTTCTGGTATCGACCGCAAGGACCCAACCATCTGGGTCGCGAGCGTCCAGCTTGCCTTTGATGTAGGCAACGTCGTCGCGGTACATGTTCAGTGTGACGTACTGGCATAACACCTCGTCCAGGGTTAGTCTCTTCTCCTCCTCGTCCCATATCGGAGGACACAAGTCCGGGAAGCATGAGTCGGCAGGCGAGAGCTCGGCAGAGTCGACGGTGCCGCACAGCTCCCAGCTGTCTTGTGGATCGACCGTCCTCTTGAACATGTTGGCCGTCCATCGATACTGCTCGGGGTTGTCGTCATCGCTATCGGGGTGTTCTAGCTCGATGAACCTGAACGAACCGTCACTGAAGGCCACGTCCCGAATCGAGTTCAGATCCATCTCCGTTCCAAAGTGCTTGTTGACGGGCGACAATGGCGGCAGCTCGATCATACGAACCTGGGGGTCCTCGTCAAGCACGTTGCACAGCAGAATGCCGTGCCGGACATCAACCCAGGCCATCAGGCCTCCTCCGTCGACGGAGAACACCCTGCTGGGCAGGATCTTGCCGCCGTAGAAGGGCTCCGTGTCGTCAGCCACCTTTGCGATCTTTTCGCTCCACGACCCGGCCTTGGTCGAGAAAATATCCAGATGATAGAAGAAAAAAGGTTCGTGCTGTCGTTTGGGAACGACGACGAGGCAGTGGCCGTCGTCGTCGCAGGATAAGACGGCGACGTAACCGGAGAGGAGGTTTATCGGGTAGCGGGATAACCTATCGGGTCGCGGCGGGACAAGCTGCAGCGACGGCGCCCCTGGGCCGGCCCTGTACACGAAGACGTCGTGTGCCGTCCTGTATGTGAACCCGGGCTCGGGGAAGCCCAGGCGTACGAGGAGGAAGGCGCCGTCCGCACCGGAGACGGTGACGGTGACTGATGTCATGTTGTTGCCGGACCGGCCGGACGTCGGCGGCCCGGCGTAGCGGAAGAAGCAGCGGGAGAGGCTGGGCGGGTCGACGAGCTCGAAGGTCACCTCGAAGAGCCAGCCGGCGCTCGTCACGGTTCCGGCGGTGGTCGCGTTGACGAAGAAATCGTTGCGCCCGATCGTGTCGAGGAGGACGCAGCTGGCAGGGTGGCCCGAGCATCGGGCGGCGGCCGCGGGTTCCGGCATCTGCATCTTCGAGAGGTGGCGCGCGGCCGACGGCAGCAGGGAGCGACGATAGGGGACGGTGAAACCGTGAAAACAGAGTTGGATTCTGGGTTTATGGCCAAAGAGGCAGGGTGCGGGTAGGAATTGTAAGAAATACTAGAACGCGATGACCTCTCCGGGTCTCGTACTCATGTATATATAAGAGTTACAACCGAGACTCGTCTTGGAGTACACGGCAAGGATAGAGTGCGCAGACTCACATACAGATAGAACTCGGTAGAGATTACAATAGGCACATGGCCAAACTCTAAACCGAATATACAAGGACCATATCTTCTAACACTCTCCCTCAATCTGGACATAGTGAAGCTGTCATGCAAATGTCCAGCAAGAGGTTTGGTCATAATATCAGCAAGTTGGTCCTTTGTAGAGATAAACCGTACCCCCAACTCCTTACTTCAACATGCTTAGTTCTAGCATGAAAAACAGGATTTGCCGATAAATATGTAGCGCCAAGATTGTCACACCAGAAATTTGGAGCTCTCTCTTGTTTGATGCCAAGTTCTCTTAGAAGAACTTGAATCCATATAACTTCAGCCGTCGCATTAGCAACTGATTTGTATTCGGCCTCTGTACTTGAACGTGATACAGTAGGTTGTTTTCTAGAGCTCCAAGAAATCAAGTTACACCCAAGGAAAATAGGATAGCCTCCAGTGCTTCGTCGATCATCAACACTGCCAGCCCAATCAGCGTCAGAGAAAGCACTCAATAAAGATGAACTTGATTTTTGAAGAACTAAACCAAACTTAAGTCTCCTTCAAGTATCTGAGAATTCGTTTAACAGCAGCCCAATGAATTGTTGTTGGAGATGCTAAGAACTGACATACTTTATTAACACAAAAAGCAATATCAGGTCGTGTGAGTAACAAATATTGCAATGCTCCAATAACACTTCTATATCGTGTGGCATCTTCATCTGTGAGCTGCTCTCCATCAAACTTAGAAATCTTGTCAGTTGTCATCATTGGAGTAGAGACTCCTTTAGCCTTAAGCATATTTGTCCGTCGTAGAAGATCTTGTACATATTTCTGTTGAGTCAAAATAATGCCATCCTAAAAAGTACTCACTTCTACACCAAGAAAATAATTCAACTGACCAAGATCTTTAATAGCAAAATCATCTTGAAGTTGTCTAAGCAACGACTTATCTGTGGCTGAAGAAGAAGAACTGAGAATAATAATAATATCATCAACATAGATGAGCATATACATATGAATTCCTCCTTTATTAAAAATGAAGAGAGAGACATCAGCTTTGGAAGCAACAAAACCCAGCTGTAGTAGTTTGGTGCTTAAGCGCGGAAACCAAGCACGAGGAGCTTGCTTTAAACCATACAAAGACTTATCAAGCTTGCAAACATATTGAGGGAAATTATTGTCTTCGTATCCAGGAGGTTGTTTCATATAAACTTCCTCATCGAGAAAACCGTGCAAAAATGCATTCTGAATATCAATTTGTCTCAAGAACCATCCTCGACTAACAGCAAGAGCCAACAAAACTCGAATAGTTGTAGGTTTAACAACAGGACTGAAAGTATCCTCATAATCAATGCCATACCTTTGTTTAAAACCTTTTGCTACTAGACGAGCTTTGTGTCGATCAATGGAACCATCAGGTTTGCGCTTCAATTTGAATACCCACTTGCAATCAATAACATTAAGACCATGTTGAGGAGGAACCAAGTGCCAGGTCTTGTTTTTCAGCAATTCCTAAAATTCTTCATTCATAGCATTATGCCAAGCCGGATCTTGTAGCGCATCATGATGCGAAGCAGGTTCTGAACTTTAGCTTTTAACAGCAAAATATGTTACTGTGCCATCCGTGCGAATTTTTGGCTTCCGTACATTATTCTTGAGCCTTGTTCCATACTGATGCGCATGAGCGTCCGGGCCAGCAACCTCATCTTGAATGGCATGCAAATTTTCTTCGAGAACATCTCCTGGAATTTCCTCTGGTACTGCTGGCGGCGGCGCAGACCCAATATCAGCAGTAGCACCAGCAGGCGCTTGTATATCCCAGGCTGACGCGCAGAGCTGTCAACCAGTCCCCCAGGCTGCTGGTGCAAAGAGCACTCATCGGCAGCTGAGTTCAGTCCATGTGATGTGCGTAGACCATCAGGCAAGGGATTTTCTGCAGACAAAGAAACAGGAGTACTTGTTGCACACATATAATCATTAGTTCTATGTAAGCTGCTGCCAAAGAAATTGTTAATATCATAGGAGGTCAACAAATGATCAGATGAAGGACTAGAATCAATGGACTGACAGGATGTACGAGCAAAAGGAAAAATAGTTTCATCGAAGACAACATCACGAGAAAGATAAATTCGACCAGTTTCAGCATCTAAACATTTGTAGCCTTTGTGAAGAGAACTATAACTAAGAAAAACACATTCCTTAGAACGAAATGAAAATTTGTGTTTGTTGTAAGGACGCAAATGAGGCCAACAAGCACACCCAAAAACTTTAAGAAGAGAATAATTGGGTTTAGTATGGAGCAGACGTTCTAAAGGAGATGCATTGTCGATGACACGAGAAGGTAGACGATTAATAAGATATGTCGCAGTCAAGAAGGCTTCATCCCAAAATTTCAAAGGCATGGATGAGTGAGCTAGGAGAGCAAGGCCAGTTTCTACAATGTGACGATGTTTTCGTTCAGCGGAACCATTTTGTTGGTGTGTATGAGGACAGGAAACCCTATGTGCAATGCCAAGAGAGCGAAAAAATTGATTGTGGAGTTTCTCATATTCACCTCCGTAATCAGATTGGACACACTTAATTTTCTTGTCAAGGAGACGCTCAACATGAGCTTGAAATTGCACAAAAATACGTTGAACTTCAGTTCTATCATGCATCAAATAAACCCAAGAAAAATTACTGAAATCATCAATAAAGCTAACATAATATTTATATCCTCCAACAGATCGAGGTGCAGGGCCCCGTACATCAGAAAAGACAAGTTCTAGAGGAGATGTGGATACATGAATTAGACCGAGAATATGGTAACTCATGACTCTTGGCTAACTGACAAGCATTACACACCGACAAACTAGACTCACGAGTTGAAGGAATATTATGAAGATGTAGAATAGACCTAACTATTTGAGAGGATGGATGACCAAGACGAGCATGCCATTGTGCCAAACCGACTGTAGTAGAACTAGCAAAAGCCTTCTTTGATAACTCAAGATCACGTGGATTGATTGGGTAAAGCCCGGACACGCATCTACCTTCCATGATTTTTCTCTTCGACTCCTGATCCTTAATGGAAAAATGATAAGGGTGAAACTCCATGAACACATTATTATCACGAGTAAGTTTATGAACAGAAAGAAGATTTTTAGATATTTGAGGAACATGCAAGACATTCTTTAAGATAAGTGGCTTGGCAGCAGTTTTAATAGAACTTTGACCAATGTGTTTAATTTGCAAACCTGCTCCATTGCCGACTTGCACGTTCTCCCCGCCATAGTAGCGCTCCCGCATAGCAAGGCTATCAAGATCACGTGTTATGTGATCAGTAGCCCCCGAATCATTGTACCAATCAGGATCCACTTTGTAGCTTGATGTAGATGCCACGGCAGCCGAAGGAGGATCTTCATTGTAGTTATCATCGTGGCATGGCCTTCCTTGCCGCATATTTGACAAGAAGGACGAGTGTTCCTGCCACCATTGCCACGGTTGCCACCTTGAGGAGGACCGCGAGGACGATTGCCGCCTTGACCTGAATTGCGACTGCCACGGTTGCCGCCTTGAGGAGGACCACGAGGACGGTTGCCACCACCACCTCCCCGAGACGGACCAGACTGACCATTACGGCCAGCATAGTTAGCAGAAGACGCACCATGAAGCTGATGTTCAGAAGCACGCTCGATGACGCGAAGCTCATAAGCCATGAGGTGAGCAAAGAGATCGTCGAGGGTGAGGGATCCCGCCTGGTGCGCCATCGTCGTGACGGAGTCATACTCGGGACCCAGCCCCGAGATAATGTAGGAGATAAGCTCATCATCTTGGAGGGACATGCCAATTGCAGCGAGGGTTTGCCCAAAACCCTTCATACGCCGAAAGTAGTCAGGAGCAGATAGATCACGCTTCTTGGTAGTGGCGAGCTGCATACGAATCTGCACCACACGAGCTCTGGAGGTAGATGCGAAGGTGCGTTGGAGGGAGTCCCAGGCCTCCTTTGCAGTAGTGGCCGTGACGACATCTTGAAGAATTTCCTCGGTCAGCGAGGAGAGGATGCCGCTGAGCACTTGTTGATCCTGGTCATGCCAGCGATCATACTCGGGGTTGGGGACTTGGGCGGCACCGCTCGCAGAGGACGCGGCGACGAATTTAGATGGGGCTTCAACGGAACCATCGATGTAGCCGAGGAGCCGAGCGCTGCGTAGATACGGCAGCAGCTGTGCACGCCAAAGAACAAAATTGTTCTTGTTGAGACGCACGGTGACCGCGTGGTGGATGGGGATAGAAGCAAAGGTGCTGCTTATGGTGGATTGCATGGAGGCGGAGGAGGCGGAGGACTGGGAAGAAGACGATGTCGACGACATGGCGCCTACTCGTCGAGATAGGTTATGGCTCTGTTACCATGTAAGAAATACTGGAACGCGATGACAGGAATTTGCTCCGACTTCTGACAACTTGCTGGCCTGATCCGAGTCAGTTTTAAGCTCTCGATGATCGATCCCAATCGGGTCTCTGGCGTCAGACCACGTCTCCCAGCGCGCTTGCCCGCAGCGGCCGTCCGCTGCTCACGAATGGCTGAACACCATCAACGTGTGCACTAGCCTACCTGCGGCCGCAACCCCGCACGCTGAAAGGCATTCGAATAATCCTGAGTTGGTTGGCTTGTCTCGTTTAGAGCAAGTATAATAAACAGCGTTGAGCGAGCGAAATGCCTACGTGTGAGAGAGAGAAAGCAAGAGAGAGAATGGAGCAACCGACTCGCGAAGCGCCCGCTCGAGCGAGCGGATGCCGCTGCTGTGCAATCAATACAAGCAGGGCCCGCTGCCACCGAGCACTCCCCGCAGCCGGCAGCCGGCGAAATTGTTAAACTTGCTCTTAGCCGGTGTGCTCGACAATAAAACCGCCGACGTGAGGACGACTTGCAGTGGCGCATGACGGTGGCATGTCCGCTTGCATTGGGGCAGCCTAGGGTGCGTTCACGTCAACAGCACTGTCGCATGATTGTTACTGTCTCGCCGAGAAAATACGTAATTCAGCAAATAGATCTATGCTAGCTAAATCCCATGTCCAACGGTTTAGACAGTCGTCGTCCGTTTAGCCTTGCCATGTCATAAAAAGACAACGACAGTACTGTGAGGCTGTCTGTAAACTAATTATTATATATATAAACTCATAAATCATGATGATCAAGTATCAAATTGATCTGTATCTCTCGCACTGTGGCTTGTTGGAAAGAACGTATGGTTTATTCAGTGTGATGATATAGTCGTGTCGTACTAATACTCTAATGTTCAACCATGTGGGACTGCCGGTCTCCACATATTTTTAGCTTCCCATGTCTCTCTTCATTCTTGACACGTGGGTAGGGTTGCCTGCTCCTCCTTCGCTCTATTTTAGCTCGCGGGTCTAGTTTACTAAGCCTCACGATCTTTTTTCTAAATTCTTTTGTGTTATCATAAAATTCCGATGCCACTTGTGAAATCTTATAATGTTAATAATACTAAATTATCATATGTTTTTATTTAGAATAATCTCATATTAAATATTATTGAGAATATATAATGATTGATATTTTGAAGATGATTCTAGAGATTATAAAAAGAGAATGCACGAGTATAGAACAATATGATTAATTGATTATTGCATGACTAACTTGGGCTATTAAGTGATACCCTAGTTATTTTGACGTCCAACTACTAGAGCTATCCTGACCCTTTCTTGTGCATCATCCTAGTAGGCTCGCGTCTGATTAGCTAGTTCGTGAGGCAATAGCTTACCAAGGTGATGATCGGTAGCTGGTCCGAGAGGATGATAGTCACGCTGGGACTGAGACACTTTGTTGCATAATTGTTCTATTCTAATTATTTGAATCGGTCATGTCTATTTATTACTTCAAGGTATTCAATGATATGTGCCAAAGAACATATTGATCACAATATACAAGTTTTGTTAGGTTAATGTCGTACCCCATTTCTGGAGTACTCTGTGCATCATGTATCAGTCCCTGGCTCAGTAGCTGATACGCACAGGAACACAGATATGGTAATCACAAGCACACTTCGAATAGGTAAATAGGTATAGTACCTGATATATTGAGCCTTTAGTGGCGGTACGAAAAGAATGCAGAAGTATCCAAGTCCTTCCGTCAAATAAAGGCGAAGCAAACACACACAGACAGCGGAAAGCACGACCCAAGCCACAGGCAGACTTGAGAAGCAGAACCCAAAACCAAGGCGTCGTCGTCTCCTACGAAGACTTCTCCTACTAAAAACAATAATCGCAAACGCGTGAGTACATAAGGTACTCAGCAAACCCTAACACAAGGGGCAAATATATGCAAGGGTATAAACAAGGATGAGGCTGAGGTTTATCATATCGGCGGAAAGCCAATTTTATGCAAAGGTTGTTTTTGAAATCAAAACAGTTCGCAAACTACAGTCAGGTATTGTCATTATGTTTAGTGGGGTTGGTTGGCCCTGGGGAGATGCAATCCATCCCGCCAGTTTCCAATTTTAAGTGCTGGCAGGAAACCAGCGCACGGCTCCAAACCGGTGTATTCCAAAAACACGCAAAGGATGACTCACACAGGAAAGACTAATCATTGTGTGGCCATAGCTTTCGCGTTGTCCAATACCGTGGAACACGGCTATCTGGATAGATTCTTTTCCTCTGCAGAGGTTGTACACTTTCCCCACAAGGTACACAGTCCTCCCCACTGCCATGGCTTGGAATGGATACTAATGGTTCCGTACCTACTTGGCGTCACCACGGCACCACCACGGAAAAACACTGACCAGGGGCTTCCATCATCATATAATAAAAAGGCCAAAGGCCATAATTGTCTCCACATGCCGGACCCGATGCCAATCTCATCGAATCTTCTCCTGGCTTCCGTTGCGACTCCCGCCTCCAGGTGGGTACCGGGTGAACGCTATAGTAGGGTGTGGTTCCAAACCTTTTCCATACAAGGCTTGTGGTTGTACGAAGGGTGCTAGGCCAGGCGGCACATGAACCGGTCCTTATACGACCGAAACAAGCATCTTCAATAGCTATCCTCCACGAGGAATAGCGTCCCAGAGATAGCCTCCCCACTGAGGACTATCCCCCTTGCTCCCGTCTAAAACATTCTCCACTATGAGTTGCACTTTATCACCATTCCCACCCATTTTCACATTTACACACACACCACCAAGAATGCACACACTTTAACACAAAAACATGTGAGCAAGATTAATTAAGTACACGGTGACAGGTCCTAAGCAGCATTTTAATCCAACACATCATTAAAGAATTAATGATGTGGGTTTCTAGGTTTAACAAGGAATCAGGATAAGCAAAAACAAGGCATGGCAATCAACAAGTACTTAGGATATACTAAGTATGTAAATCACTTTTAAATACCATGCATACTTTATTTTCAAAACAGGCTCTAAATGGGTTTCTTTGCAATCATAGGATCAATATGATCAAAGGGGAGTTAGGGCTTGCTTGATAATCGCTTTCCTAATCTTTAAGTTCTGGGTCTTCGGTCTTTTTTTTGTCGAATTGATGTCTTCGAGCCCTCCCTTGAAGCTTGTATCTTTCGACGGGTCTTGACCTGAGGTTTCTCGACGAGTCCTTGGATTCTTCTGGTTCTTCCTTGATTCTCGCGTAATCTAACGTATAGAAATAATACGTGTAAATAAACTACCGCAAAAGAAAATAAAGAGCGAAAAGAGCCGAATAAGATCCAATTAACTCCAACAAAACCGATAGAAAGTAAATGAAGAACAAAAGACCCAAAACACGGATGATGCATCCAGTTTTACTTTAACAAGGTTTTGTTACCTTAAAAAGGCCATTAGGGGTGATGCATCGTACTCTATGGCTTTTGGTGTAATGAGAGATGCTAAACACGAAGAGAAGAGCATGAATGCATGAAGTGACGGGGACAGCGTGTGTACGTGTTCTTCGTACATTCGTGGCACTAGCCTTCATACAGGTAGTAACCTATATAAAGGTTCATGCAACACGTGTACGAAGTACAAGGTGTGTCAGCTTAGGGCTCCTATACCTTATATCGTTAACTAATGATGACTTAGTTATTAATTACTTACTAGATTGATTAATTACTAAAACTAAACTATTATTTATTAAGTTGGTTGTCACGCGTCGGACGCATGACGATGGTACGTGTACGTGAGCATGTATGTCATGAATGCATGACTGCAGATAAAAAATACTAAGATCGAATAAAGACAACTGGCAATTAAGATAACAATGAAACAATAACTCCAATAAGAGTTGATAAAAGAGCACTTTTATAAAAGCGGATAAATGAATCAAATGGAGCTAGGCGATGGTTGGCGGCTCATAAGTTGGATTGAGCGATGATTGATCAAAGCTGGGTTTGGAATTTGGATTTGTGATATAAAGGAGGGTACGGGGTTTTAAGTGAAACGACACGAGAGATTGCTTGGTTTAAAGCGATACAATATAAAAGATTTATTGCTAATAGGTAAAGGAGTGAATATGTAAAATAGGAATAGAGCGGGGTGTGTGTTGTCGTGTGGAGGGTACTAGATAACTAGCATCACAGGATTGGTTAGGTTTTGGATGAACAATGATTGCGACGTGCGAGACATTGCATAACTGCCGGGAAAAGATATAATTGATGAGAGGGTTTTTACGTCATTGATGGTGTCTAGGTCAAAGATGGTGCTTCAATAATAGTACCATGAGGTACCATGCGTTTCTACGAACGCGTGGGCGCAAGAATCGCCCAGAACGGAGATATGGTTGAAAAGATATGAATATTTAAAGTTTTGGGGGCTCATCTGTAATTACAGAGGACTTTTCTGTAATTGCAGAGAAGTTCTAGGGACCTATATATAATTAGGAAAAGTTTAGGGACCTTGGTGTAAAAAGACAGGGGCTAAATTATAATTACAGAAAAGTTTAGGTACTTTTCTGTAAAAAGACAGGGCTTAAACATAATTACAGAGAAGATGGAGGGCTTATCTGTAAAATGTATAGGTCTGGGGATTTTCTGGAATTTTCGAAATTATTCTTGTATTGGAAAAACCATGGACTGGGTTCACGGGTTCCGTGGACCGGGGCTGGGCTGCGGTCCATCGGTCCATGGTGGACCGAGGCGACGCGCGCGGTGGCGGCTCGCCGGAGTCGTCGCCGTTGGCGGCTAGGAGGGCGTAACGGCGGCGGAAGCTCGTCGCGGCGATGTAGAGCGCGACGAAGGAGCTGCTGGTGGGTCACGTCATCGACGGGAAGTGGTGGAGTGACGACGAGGGCTCACCGGAGTTGGCTGTGGCGGTGGTGTGCGATGGGGAAGTGTGCGCGCGCGTGCTCGTGCTCGAGCGTGTTGCCGCACGGGTGCGCGCGTGTGTGGCGAAGTGTTTGGGCGCCTCAGCTCGGCCGGAGAAGCGCTACGGCAGCCAGCGGCGAGAGGGAAGGCGGCGGCGGTGAGGGTGGCTCAGTGGTGAGCTCACGCGAGAGGAGAGGAGGAGAAAGAAGAGCCGCATGAGAGAGAGGAGAACCGGAGGGAGCTCACCGTGGGTGCGGCACGGCCGAAGGAGGGCGGGAGCGAGCTCGGGAAGCGGCGCTAGGGTCGCCGGAACCCTAGGTCGCGTCGGGGAGAGAGAGAGAGAGAGAGAGAGAGAGAGAGAGAGAGAGAGAGAGAGAGAGAGAGAGAGAGGAGCGGTGGTCTATTTAAGGGCGGCGATGGCGGTTCGGCACAGAAGGGCGGCGCGCACAGGAAGGCGGTGGCGGCGACAGGGAGGTATGGGCGGCGGCTGTGGCTGACGTCGCCGACGGTACGCGACGGAGGAGGGGGGATGACAGGTGGGCCCCACCTGTCAGCGAGAGAGGAGAGGCAGGCTGGGCCGAGCTGCTGGGCCGGGGAAAGGAAGCGGCCCACGCGCGGCTGGGGAAAAGGAAAAAGAAAAAGACGGGCGGGCTGGGCCGGAGGAGAAAGAGAAAGATAGGTTTCGGCCCGATAGGCTTAGGAAGATTTGAAATAGGTTTTCTTTTTCTGGAATTTGAATTTGAAGGAATTTCAAATTCAAACAAAACAAAGGTTGATCAAACACTCAAAACAAATCAATTAAAACACAGAAATGCATATGGTGAAGTTTTATGCAAGTTTAAAATTCAAAATTTTGAAAATCAACTTGGGATTTAATCCTACTTTGATTTTTTTTGTTGTAAATTCAAAAGCTTCAAATTTTTAGTACATTATTTAAATGAAAGCAACCACTTGAGCACAAATTTTATATTTCAAAAATTTTCATATTCAACTAAGTTAATTTATTTAGTGAATTTTATTTTGAAAATTCATTTCAAGGTGAGATGTTGGACAAAAATGTTAATTTGGAGTGATTTTTATTCCTTTTTATTTTTCTTTTCTTTTTTTCTTTTTTGGCTCCAAAAGTAGGGGTGTTACAGTTAACATGTTTTTTTAGAAAGCTATACACTAGAATATATATTGAGAAACAATTCAGTACCATTAGAATAATTGTACACCTATTTCTAATTTTTTGTGAGTGAAACAATTCATTAGGGTTGCCTCGAGGATTGGTTCTGACCTCATTGCCAGAGTCTCCCCTGTGCTTGTCCACTATAGGGTCTTAAGTAAGTTTGAGACTAGTTCACTCATGGTTTTATTCTCCTTACCTAGTAAGTTAGTAAGATTGGCCAGTAGGAGGTTGTGGTCTACCCGATCAAAGCATTTGACCACGTCAAGTTTCATAAGCTTATCGTTGGCAATTCAAAGCTGGTTTCTCTAGACACCTTGGAAAAGATCACTGACGAGCTCAATCTCAAAGTGTGAATGAAATTATAAGTTTCATCCTCTTTATGAGCCTGAGATCATATGGGTCAACAATTCTCATTTCTTAGTTATAGAAAGCCCTTCTCAAGGAAGTGAGCCACTCAATCTGAGCCAGCAGATTCTCATTCAAATAATGAATCAGAGCACATGGAGCCATCTCATTATCTTTCTGTAAAGAAAAAATATGGTGAGTACTAATAACGTAATTCCATTTCGGCACGGCTGCTTCCATTTTCTTTACTCTCATAATTTTCTCACTTCTCCCTTTTACGAACCAAATAATAGAGCCAGGCAAAATATAAGAGAAGACTACAACCAACGGAAAAGAAAGTCTCATGTTGCTCCTCAGAAGTCATAGCAGTGGTGCTAAATGTTACCGACAGGGTTATATTGTTAAAGAATATGAACAATTTGTACCGCTTATTATCGAAGGCGTCTTGCCGTCATGAGTTCATATGTCAGATATTACTAAACTACAAGAACCTGAATAGAAAACAAGTAAGCATGCATAGAAGACTTAGGAGCAGAAAACATATGATGCTTGCCCTTCATGTTTACAAAGTGAAGAAGAAGACAAAATTGCTAAGAAAGAAGTGAACATTGCTACAGTAGCGAATTATGAATGGCTACGAAATGCACACATAGAACAAAGCGTGAACAACATAGAGTTCAATCCCACAAATGTTTGCTAAAACTTCGTATTGTATCTAAACTAATGAAATCTCAAAAATAATAACATGATTCTCTTTATTTTGGACCACATCTTTAATTGGGGAACAAATCTTCATTCGCGAATAAGTGGTTTAAATTCTAGCAAATTGCATAAAGTGACATGTCGAGGTTTATGCTCACTCGACAAAACTAGGGCTGTAATATTTTTAAAAAAAAATTGAGACATCTAGGGCTGTAATTTTGTGACCCTAAAGTCTACCTCAATCACTAGCATTCATGTAGTAACTCCTAAACAGGACATGTTATACTCAAGCTTTACAAAAGATGAACGCGACACTCAAATCACACTCCTACGGGTTTGCCGGCTTTCGCGAAAACCGTGAAAACCTATGAAAAAACTGGGAAAATGCAAGTTGTCAAATTTGAACAAGTTGGACACGGTAAGCCTAGTGGTCCACCGTTCGGTTTTCATAGTTAACCTCTTGATTTGAACCGTTTTTGTAGCCAGACGCTTTCCTTGGCTTACCGCTCAGTTTGAGCAGTTTTTAAAATTTCAAAAAAAAATAAAAGATTCAAATTCTTGAAGACTAGTAAAAATGCACGTGCGCCACGCACGTGACCGCTCAAATGACATCACTTAGCAGGACTTTATCATAAATAAAAATAATATGATGTACCGTGTACGTATCATAAAAAAACACACTTATGACACATCATTGCATTTAACTACCGTAACGACATTAACACGACAAGCTCAAGAATATAATAAAATAATGACATTATTTAAAATTAAAGATGCTAATTGACTTTGCCACATGAAAGATATGACGTGGTGCATAGTTCTTATTGAGTCGCAAAAAAAAAAAGACCATATTTAATTGAGAGTCTTCATTTTAATACAGATTTTCAAAGCACATTCATATCTTTCAGGCGGTCACGGCGAAGCTGACGTGCTTGATGAGACGCATTTTTTAGACGCGTTTGAAATCCTACAATTTAATGAAGAAAAAAATCAACACCCATTCAGTTGTAGGTTACAGAAAATGAAATGGACCGTAACACAATGTTGCTATATTTACCTCTCATTGCCTCAGCTTCTGGCCTGTCGGGCTCAAAAATAATTTTGCTATATCGAGTAGTGACAAGAACACCTACATTTAAATAATTTAAGGATATGAGAGGTAACCAGGCAATGGTGAGAAAATATTTTGTTCATTTCAAAATATGTGTTCATTTGATACCTCTTTTTGTGTTCATTTGCACATGGAGTGCAGTAATGGGGTTAAAATATTGTGTCGTGGATGGCTGGGGATGGTGCTTGAAAGCACCCCTAGATTTCAAGCACTTCAACCAACAATTACAGACGGCAGACCTATCAAGGATATCGATCCAAGCCTGCTAACAAATCACGATTCCAACGCTTGAGAATTCCTCAGGGATTCCAACATTGGAAAAATTTTAATGTGCAACTAATAATCTAAGCATGCTCGAGCAACACAATTCTCCATCATCTGAGCATGCTCGAGGAAGACAACAACCATTGCTGTAAAAAAGCGGCAATAAAGAATGAACATTTAATACATTTTAACATTAATGCTGCTACAAACAGTTTTAGGATCCTATTTTCACATTACACTAAAAACTAACAGGGCAAGAATATACCAATTTCTGCCCTTGATCGTAGAAATCTCCATCATATCCTTGTCTCCCTGATCTCCTTGTGCATGAACAAGTAAGAGAGGAGCTCATCGCTTGAAACAACATACCAAGCACATAACTTCAGCCAACAATTCCAGACGCAGATGGAAGACAAATCAAGTATATCCAAGCTAGCTAACAAATCGATCACGATTCCAACGCTTGAGGATTCCTCAAGGATTCCAACATTGGAAAATTTTTAATGTGCAGCTAATAATCCATACGTTTAGTTATGATTGTGGACATAATAGAAAAGGATTTAATGTATGTGACATGCAGCATGTCCCAACTCTAAGGGAACCATAAAATCTCTTTCGATCCCTAAAGCTGAGAAGAAAAATCCCATTTTCCCCTCATTCTTTCATTTCTTCCCTCACCTATTAATAGCATATAATTTTTATTGTTGATATTTCCTTTCTTCCCTCCCATGCCTGAATTCATGATCGAAAAAATGGAAATCATTCCCTGCTGATTAACAGAAGTGTGAGCAATCATTGGGACCACAACTTTCAACTGTAGAATAATCAAATTTGTCACTAATAGGGACCATGAACATAACCATAAAAATAGAACATAACCATAAAAATAGCCGATCTTATGTAGGAGATATGAAAAAAAAATGAGAGAATATTAATCCTAAATGATATTGATGAAACAGAGCATGCTAAAATAGGAATGATAATAGGACTTTCATTTAAGATTTATTTATCATTACATCACTGATCCTGTAAGCAAACCCTTGACTAAGTGCCGAACAACAATAGCTTAAAAACCGAATCCAGGTAATGAACAATGCCCTCTGATCAAATCTACTCCAAATGATGTACGAATAGTTTGTGCAAATTTTGAATTTCAAAATAGAATCAGGTCAACAGAGTTGTGGAAAAATTCCGATAAAATTCAGAAGTACTAACATATCATGCACGGGTATTCCATAAAAAATTTGATAAGCAACCCCTGTAGCATCTACCACATCTAGTTGCAGTGAGAATTTAATGTCAGCGGAATCTACAACAAAAGAATGGTGGACAAAGAAAAGTTCATATACGCCTTTCCTAGCATGACTCAACAACAAAAGAGCTCCAGACATGGTCATCTTACCTCACCTTTCCCTAAACTCTACTCACATTTGGGCTACTCCTCAGATAGGCCTTCAGAACACTGCTTGGATGCCAGGCACCACAGCAGGCCAATAATGATAGGCTTTTCTTCTGCACGGCAAACATATCAAAATAGTGATGTTAAATCAAATCACATAATTAACAGTGCTTGGCCACTGAATCTGAAATCATGATAATTGGGGAATCTCAGATCAATATGGGTGAACAGAAATTACCATAGATCTCTGTAGTCGTGAAAGACGCCATGCTACTCGCTACTGAATCTGAAAGATTGTTCTTCCCTGCCTCCTATGTCTCAACTGCATGGTCGAGGGTGAGGCATGAACAAATCCCTAGCACGTCGTTGACACGCACAACACGAACAGATCCATCGATGATGCTTTCTCCAGCGGTCGGGAGGCTGGTCACCGCTAGCTATGACGAGCTGCACATCTTCCTCACATTACAAAGGTGACTGCAAATAAATAACAGAATGGCGACACTGCAAGTATCTAATTTTAATGAATTTCATTGCAAGGAATATTTTAGATGTTGGTTTCCAAACCATAACAGGCTTACTACAAATCCAACAAATAAATGGATGACAATTTTGTTTCTTGTAAATTCAACGAAGGAACAACTTCATATACAGTACTATGGATATAGAAGTTCTAAAATTAATATTGAAGCAGCACCATAAAGGTAATTTTGAATGGTCTACCTCTATGACACAAACAATATTGATTATTCGTGTCTACAGTAATGCGAATGAGAAGATGAACATATATTGCACTGAAAAGGCAGCTCGACCTCTAGAAACTCACCTGAATATTCATTCAGCTTTCATTCATGTGCAGAGTAAACTTATCTGGAATGATAGAAGCCTCTTTCCATCCAAAACTAATATTGAACGTTCAGGTGCAGCCTAAAGCCTTCGAGTGGCCAGAATGTAAATCCCGACCTGACGGGCAAAAGAAAAATTAGATATAGCACGGTCCATGAATCTGATACTGCCATTTAGCAATGCATCAAAACTGTGTTGTGCATGTACAGTTCAGCAGCTATAAACCATGCATATACCAGTTCAAGAACAATTTATCTGTGTCATGCATAAAAACATGTAGTGAGAAATATCGTGGTCGATGTCTATGTACCAAACACAGGTATATTCATGGTGTCCAACGGAGAAGGTCACAACAATCTCGATCCCAGCGGAGCACTCAGGATTGCTCCCACCAGCGGCCATGGCAAAAGAGGGATCAATTCCAAGATCGGATCACATGACTGCCCACAGCGAAAATAAGTGATGAACCTAACTATCACGCTAAAATACGAGAGCAGAAAACAAAATTGGTTGCGTACCTCGTCAGTGGCATGACAGTCATCCAACAGATCACGAAGCAAACCTGTTGCCGCCATCAAGATGGACCAAAAACCTGCTGTGGCGGTCGAGGTTCTAGAAAGGACGGCGGCGTGTTGTCGAGGAGGCTGCGGGAGGAGGTCGTCATCGTCGTTGTGCCGATCCAGGTCGTCATCGTCAGGCGTGGGACGAGGCTGTCGAGATATATGCACCGCCGGTGGGAGACGTAGCGCGCTAGGGCGGCGAAAGGGCGCCGGTGGAGCAGATCGATGGGAGGCAGCACGGTGCCTCGTGGATTGGCGGCGGCGGCAGCGCCCTCGGCTCGCCCCCAGGGAGGAGAGGGATAGGAAGAGGAATCAATTGAAGCGTGGAAGCGCAGCTTCGTTGGGAATGGAAAGAAAATCAAATTTAGAAACTGAAACGTAATCACCGGGCATGGGTCGTCGGGTATGTGCGGGCGGGTGTAGATGATCGTGGGTGAGAAAAGTCATTGAGATGTCAGGTTTTTTTCACGCCCAATGACGATGTAACGTCCCCTTCGTCCCCTCACGCTAGTTGTGGGGTCGTGTTTGGCAGGTTTCAACGGTAGATTAAGAAGGTGAGGCTGTAAATCAACGGTTGATATATAGGTAGGTAGATTCTGACAGGTCAAAAGTGTATTTCTCCTAACTGGTTCTTTAAGGGTTTAGAAAAACTGACTTTCCGCTAGAACTGGACCAGGCCGGTTTTTGTCGCTTTTGAGAACCATGGTTACACTGGCACACAAGTCCCAAAAGGATGGCAGTGGCACAATGCTAGTAACTGCTGGTATTCATTCTCAACCAGCTATCGAAAGATCAATTTGGAGTAACTACAATGATTATTGTGCAATAGGGCAACTCGTATTAATAAGAACGGCTGCTCAAATCCTCGCTGAGGTACTTAGAGAAGTCACATTGCAGGTCGGTGCGAAGAAAATGCGCCCGTTTCTTGAGAAAACGCCGGGGCTCTTTCTAGTTGGTTGTTACTTGTATGGACCGCAAGCATCCAACCGTTTGGATCGTCAGCGTTCACCTTGGCTCTGACGTAGATAACATCGTCTCGGTACATGTCCAGAGTGAGGAACTGACACATCACCTTGTCCAACGTCAGTCTCTTCTCCTCCCCATCCCATATCTCAGGAAACAACAAGTCCTGGAAGCACGAGTTGGCAGGCGAGAGGTCGGCAGAGTCCACGGTGCCGCACAGCTCCCAGTCACTCGTATGTGAACCGACCATCCGCCTGAACATGGTGCACGTCCATCGTAGCTTGTCGAGGTTGTCGTCATCCATCTCCGGGCGTTCTATCTCAAATGAACCGGAGCCAGCCGTCTCTGCAGGCGGTGACATCACGAATCGAATCCAGAGCAGCCATGGAACCCCTCCCCAACCACGGCTCGTTGGTAGGCCCCAGCGGCGGCAGCTGGATCACCCGCATCTCGGGGTCCTCGCGACGCATGTCGTCGCACAGCAGGATCCCATGCCGCATGTCAACCCAGGCCACAGCGCCTCCTCCGACGGCGAACACCTTGCCGGGATGAAAGTTGCTGTCAATGTACCCCTCGCTGTCATGAGCCATCCTCGCGACCTTGGAGCTCCAAAGCATAGTCTTAGTCGAGAAGATTTGGAGTTCGTAGTCATAGCTCATCCAACTGCCAGCCTCGCGATTCCGTTCGGGAACCACGACGAGACAGTGACTTCCTCCGGGGACGCCGTCGTCGTCGTCGCATGATATGACGGCGACGTAGTTGGAGTTGAGGTGACAAGTGTACGGCCGCGGGATGAGGTGCAGCGACGGTGCCCCGGGACCGGCCTTGTACACGAAGAACTCGGTCTCCGTCCAGTCGTTGCCGCTGGGCTCGGGGAAACGCACGCATATGAGGACGAAGGCGCCGTCCGCGCCGGTGACGCGGGCCGACGATGTCCTGCAGTCGCCGGACTCGGATGACGTCGGCGCGGCGTAGTGGAAGAGGCAGCGGGAGAGGCCGGTCGGCTCGACGAGCTGGAAGGACACCTCGAGGGGCCAGCCGGCGCTCGTCACGGCTCGGGCCGTGGTCTCGTTGACGCAGGGCTCGTTGCGGCATACAGTGTCGAGGAGGACACAGGCAGGGACGTCGGAGCATCGGGACGCGGCGGCGGTGGGTTCCTGCATCGTTGGTAGTGGTTGGTGGCAGGAGTCGCGGGGCATAGCCACTACGGGAAACCGCTCCTTTGCCGTGTGTGCAGGGGTTTGCCGAGTGCAATCCATCGGGCACTCGGCAAACCCCCTGTTTGCCGAGTGCCAGGGGCTCGACACTCGGCAAACTACTGGCACACGGTACCAAAGTAGTTTGCCGAGTGCCGAGCCCCTGGCACTCGGCAAACAGGGGGTTTGCCGAGTGCCAGAACTGGAGGCACTCGGCAAACTCCTGGCACACGGTGCCAAGGGAGTTTGCCGAGTGCCTCCGTTAGTGGCACTCGGCAAACTATTTGTTTGCCGAGTGCCTAACGTGGGCCCTCGGCAAAATAATTTTTTTTTCATTTTTTTCCACATTTTCCATTTATGTGGTGGATGTATGTATCAATGTTGCTTCATGCGAAAGTTTGGTGATTTGTTCAATCCGTTTGGTATATTTAAGGTGTTTATGACATATAAAGTATATATTGAAAATAATTCAAATTTGAACTTTAGGTGATTCAAATAATAAAGTTTATGCACGCAAAAGTTGATATTCATGTTCTTAAGTCCAATGTAAGGTCTTAACCATGAAATGAACTGAAAATTCGTTCATCTTGTACATAAAATATAAGCGCAAAGATGGGGTGCAATAGTATTTTAATTTTATAAAATTCAAACAAAGTCCGAAAATTACGAGACTCGCGTAGGTATCATGAAATCATACGTGGAAGCCATGATAAATCGTAGAAAAAGTTTCGCTACAGTTGTCACGTACGTTGTTTAGAAACCAAAGCTTACGCGAGGAAGATACATAGAGTTATAAAGTGATCGTTTAGATTTCGAACCAAAACGGAAGTCACATTATCGTTTCACTTCAAAACATTTTTTTGTAGTTAATATAGCATAAGAAGTGTATGTACACAAAATTTGGAAATTTTTTGAATTTGTTTTGTATTTTTTAATTTTTTTTTATCGGTCGACTGAAAATGTTTGCCGAGTGCCCTTTTGGCAGCACTCGGCAAACATTCTTTGTCGTGTGCGTACCTGTTTGCCGAGTGCCCCAGATCCGGCACTCGGCAAACGTTTCTATTTTCCCCACCCGGGGCGCGCCCCTCTCTCTCTTCCTTATCGTCATTCTTCCTCCGCGTGCCGCCGCCCTCCGCCTCCGCGCGTCCCCCGCGTGCCGCCGCCCTCCGCCTCCGCGCGTCCACCGCGTGCCGCCGCCCTCCGCCTCTGCCTGCGTCACCGCGTGGCACCCTCCGCGGGCGCCGCCGTCCACCGCGCGCCGTCGCCCTCCGCCTCCGCCTCCGCGCGCGCCGCCCGCTCCGGCCACCGAGCTGCGCCGCCGTCCACCGCGCCTCCCCGCTCTGGTCTCGGCCCGCCGCGGCTCCTCCGCCCCTCCCCCTCCACTCCCCGCCCGCCGCACGCCGGCGCACGCCCGCCGCACGCCGGCGCACGCCGCCGCGGCTCCTCCGCCCCTCCCCCTCCACTCCCCGGCGAGGGGCTCGACCCCGGCGACCGGCGTCAACCCGGCCCCGGCCCGCGCCTCGGCGACCGGCGTCGACCCGACCCCGCCCCTCCCCTCTGCCCGCGACGACGCGGGCCCGTCTCCGGCGCGCCTCCCTGTCCCGGCCCCTCCCCTCCCGAGCTAGTCGTCGCCCCGGCCCTCCCTCCTCCACAACCGCCATGCACCACCCCGACGACCTCCACCGGCCTGAAGGGCTCCCCGAGTTGGAAGGTGAGGTTCTTCTTCCTTTTTTTTTCCTTTTTCTTTTTCTGTTTTTGTTAAATGAATTGAAATGTCATATTTTTTATTTAAATTCAATTATGAAATAGATTGCTTGTGAAATATGAAATAAAATATGAAATGAATTGCTTGTGAAATGAAGAATTGTTTGGAAATGACGCTTTTGCTTGTGAAATTGAATACGAAAATATAATTGCTTCGAATTATTTGACCGGTGGTTGTGATGAAATGAGGGATCGTTTGGAAATATTTAATCGGAAATTGTGTATGTCATTGAAATTGAAAATGAAAATTGGACCAAGTGATTTGGTTGTTTGAATTGGATGTTTCAATTCGATGTGGTATCCGGCCATCGTGCCGTTGATTTGTTGGATATGAGTGTCGGCCATCGTGCCGTTGTTTTCTTGCAGGTTTTGGGAACCTCACCGTATAGGGGAGGTGCTGCCGAAATTTTGAATTGACGGTGTTATGTTTTATTCTTTGCAGGATAGGAGAGGCTTTTCCACCGTCTTTCACTCGTCACTTTGCGGGAGAGCAAGGTGAGACATAAAAAAACCCACCTTTCCCATTTCTGTTTGTAGGTAACGCGTAACCTAGTTAGGCGTCTCCCGTTCGAAATAGATACAGTTGGAGATATGCCCGAGGGTTGCATATCTATGACTGTATCTGTTTCGAATTGTCCACGTTTCTTGGACAGCCCGAGGATGCGTAGATGGGGCTAGTTTCTATTGTCTATTCCGGTTTGAGACAGAGTTTCGGCCGCGCCTCCTTGTTGTTCTCCGGATACACAATCTCCCTCCCAGGACATGTATTTGGAGAACAGCGGGGAGGTGCTGCCGAAATTCTGTCTCGGACCGGAGTAGACCTTGGAAACTAGCCCCATCTACGCATTGTCGGGTGGGATTAGGAACTATCTTCACCTATTAGACATTGTATGCATCGTGTAGATACCAATGAATTTTAAATTGCTCCGTCATATGATAGAAGATGGATAACCGTGCGTGGATGTACACGGGCCGTCCAAGGAAGGGTTCTGAAACAAGTGAATGGGTTGACAAGACCCTTGCTTTCTTGAAACAAGCATTTGCCAATGTCAGCAAAGGTGGAAAGACTTGGTGTCCCTGCAGCCGTTGCGGCAACACAAGGGAGCAGACAGAGGAGGAGATGGGGTTGCATCTTGGTAACTATGGATTTACGCCAGGCTATACCCGGTGGGTCTACCATGGTGAAGCCCATAGATTGAGGGAGGAGGTCGTGAGACAACGCATCGATGATTGTGATGCTGATGGCGGGGTAGAGGACTTGTTACAGGACTATCAGGAAGCCCAGTTCCGTGAACAACCTAGGGGGGAGGAGGAGCCAGAGGAGTCCGCAAAGCGCTTCTATGACATGTTTGAAGCGTCACAGAAACCTCTTCACGGGCATACCAGGGTTTCAAAACTGGATGCCATTGCACGTCTAATGGCCGTGAAGTCCCAGTTTAGCTTGAGTCGGAACGCGTTCGATGTTATGTTGACAGTTGTTGCCAGCCTGCTTCCGGAAAGTCACATTCTACCAATGAGCATGTATGAGGCACAGAAAGTGCTTAGTGCACTTAAGATGCCATATGAGCAGATACATGCTTGTCCGAAAGGATGCGTCTTATTCAGGAAACAGCATGCAGAAGCAAAATACTGTCCAAAGTGTGGGTCCTCTAGGTTCATGGAGGTAGACGCAGGTGATGGGCAAAAAAGGCAGCTCACGGTACCCGTGAAGATCCTAAGGTACCTTCCGTTCTTACCGAGGATCCAACGGCTGTACATGACCGAGGAATCCGCGAAACAGATGACATGGCACAAACATGGAGTTCGATACAAGGCCGATAAGCTTGTACATCCATCCGATGGTGAAGCATGGCAACGATTCGATAACATTCATCACATCAAAGCTCGGGAGGCTCGTAATGTACGTGTGGCCCTGGCAACAGATGGGTTCAATCCATATGGCATGGGGGCTGCCCCGTACAGTTGTTGGCCCGTGTTCGTTATACCCCTCAATCTCCCTCCAGGCGTCATCTTTCAACGACAGAACATTTTCTTGTCGTTGATAATTCCTGAAAACCCGGGGAGTAATATGTCTGTTTATATGGAGCCTCTGATTGATGATTTGGAACGTGCTTGGGAGGAAGGGGTATGGACATACGATAAAGCTACAAAGACAAACTTCAGAATGTATGTTTGGTACTTCTACTCTCTGCATGACATGCCGGCGTATGGTTGTTTCTGTGGCTGGGGCGTTCACTCAAAGTTTCCTTGCCCGGTATGCAAGCATCTTGTGAGGTGGATTTTGTTGAAGAAGGGTGGCAAGTTTTCTTCGTTCGACCAACACCGACAATTCCTCCCTCTTGACCATCCATTCAGAAGAGACAAAAAGAACTTTACGAAAGGTGTCCAAGTTCTCAACCCTCCACCGCAGTTCTTGACAGGTGCGCAGGTGAGTGCTATGTTAGATGGTCTCAAGGTCGATGAAACAGACGGTGGTTTTGTGGGATATGGTGAGCTACATGCCTTCACTCAGATCTGTGGCTTGTATAGGCTTTCGTATATGAAAGACCTTCTTCTTCCACATAACATTGACCTAATGCACGTTGAACATGGCTTAGGCGTTCCACTTTTCGGAACAATCATGGACATTCCTGATAAGACAAGAGACAATGTTAAGGCAAGAGTCGATCAAGCTACTTTGTGCAATCGACCAAAGCTAGACATGGCGCCTCCTGCTTCCGGCAAGTCATGGAGAAAACCTAAGGCGGATTTCGTCCTGACGAGGCCCCAAAGGAAGGAAGTACTAGAATGGTTCAAAACGTTAATGTTCCCTGATGGGTACGCAGCGAATATGAGTAGGGGAGTGAACTTGGCTACTATGCGAATCAACGGGGTCAAGACTCATGACTACCACATGTGGATTCAGCGGCTTCTTCCCGTGATGGTTCGAGGCTATCTCCCTGATCATGTGTGGCAAGTGCTGGCAGAGTTGAGCTATTTCTTCCGCCAGCTTTGTGCTAAGGAGATATCACCTTCCGTGATTGCAGAAATGGAAAAAATGACGCCTGTGTTGCTCTGTAAGTTGGAGAAGATATTTCCACCAGACTTGTTCACTCCGATGGTGCATATGATTTTGCACCTTCCGTATGAGGCTCGAATGGGGGGGGCCTGTGCAGAACCGTTGGTGCTACCCAATTGAGCGGTGTCAAAAGGTTCTTCGAACGAAATGTAAAAATAAATGCAAAATTGAAGCTTCCATTGCAGAGGCACACGTTCTGGAGGAGGTGTCAAACTTCACAACAAAATACTATTCTGACAACCTTCCGAGTGTGTATTTTCCACCCTCTCGTTACAACGTTGACGAAAATGAATCGACCCTCAGTCTTTTCCAAGGGCAATACGGGCGCGGAGGTGAAGCGACCAAGAAGAACTTGACATATCCAGAGTGGCGCACGATCATGCTGTATGTGCTGACCAACCTAAGAGAAGTGGACGTGTACATCAAGTAAGTTATGAACAAATTTCATAATTAGACATCTAACCCATTTGTTCCACATCCAACCCACTTGTTCCTCATTGCTACAGGGGATTTCTTGATGTATTCTGGCATGATGAAGTGCCTCCTACCGCACATGATGTCGATACCCTTCTTTGCAACGGTGCAGGAAATGGATTACCCGATTTTATTTCTTGGTTCAATAGGAAGGTATTTAGCATTTTCTTAGTATGACATTACAAGTTCCTCGTACGTGCGAATAATGTAGCTAACTATCCTGTTTGAACTTGCAGGCCCGAACCGAAGCGACAATGAATGCCGAGTTAAGACAGGTTGCAAAGGGCTGTCTTTATACGGTCAAGTCATATAAAAGCTATGATGTTAATGGGTACCGCTTTCACACAACCAGCTACGAGCAGAATCGGCCTAATCGTAAAACCACTAACACCGGAGTTTTTACTCCTGGTGACGATGGGGTCGAATATTATGGAAGAGTTGAAGAAATATACGAAATTTGTTTTGATGGTTGCAAGCCTCTCCCTCTTGTCGTATTCAAATGCCATTGGTTTGATCCTCAAGCAGTTAGACGGACCCCTAATCTTGGGCTAGTCGAAATTCGACAGTCATCCGTCTATCCAGGAGACGATGTATATATTGTTGCTCAACATGCCACACAAGTTTATTATCTCCCATACCCGTGCCAAACTGACGACCGTCTCAAGGGTTGGGATGTTGTGTACAAGGTATCGCCACACGGCAAACTACCGGTCCCAAACAATGAAGATTACAATGTAGACCCAAACACATATGTCGATGGAGAGTTCTTCCAAGAAGATGGGCTAGAAGGGGGTTTTGTGATAGACTTAACCGAAGAGATCGAAATGGAAGTAGACAATGAAACGGTTGTTGATGACGATGCTGGAGATGAGGTTCATAATGCGAACGACTTGAAATTACTTGAGCGATTACATTTAGCCGACGATGACATTCCGCCTTCAGAACACGTGCAACATGATATGGACCTTGATGATTATAGTGATGATGAGGCAAACAATGCACAAGATCCTGATCTTGATGATTATTTCTAATACATGTATGGCCCGTAGTAGTTAATTTAATTTTTGCAATACTATGTTACTTTCTATTACATGTTATATTTTTTTTGCATATATTTCGAAATACTGATGGATTTAATCTTGTTAATTGCAGGTGATTGATCAAAGATGGTGGGCAAGGGTGGTGGTGTGATGAGGACGGTGACGTCCCTCTACCAAAAGGCGACTGGGAAGCGGTCCGCTGCAGCTGAGGGGTCTGGAAGTGGGAGAAGTCGAATGAAGGCTCGAGGCAGCAGAGGTGGCGGCAGGCATCGGGGGAGGGGGTCGACGGCACCGTCCCCTGCTCCTTCCGTGCACGAGTCGGAGGAGGAGCTGGAGCAGGAGGCCTCGGAGGCCTCAGAGGAGCAGCCGGAGCAGGAGGCCCCGGAGCACTCGGCCCCGGAGCAGGAGGAGGAGGACGGGGAGGAGGAGGAGGAGAACGGGGAGGAGGAGGAGGACGGGGAGGACGAGGCGGCGTCTGAGGACGTGCCGAAAGTGTGGGAGCGAGGTCCCGCACGACTTCCAAAGCGACCGATCCCTGTTGAGAGACGCCCGTTGGTTCGACCCAAAGGGAAGAAGTAAGTAACTTTAACTTTTAAGTCATTTGCTATGTTTCAAATCTCAATAGAAACTAATCATTGTCTTGATCACTTGGGCAGGGGCTGGGAGACGATCGTTCCGGGTGACCACGAACGTATTCCTGCCGGCATCCTCGGCCTTTTGTGCAGGAGACACTTTCTGGCATGGTGCCACTGCGCGACGGGGGGCAGGAGCCGGCCTTGACGTGGGCCCACTACAAACGCGTCGCTGATGTCCCAGACGAGGATGGGAGAGACTTTCGCACCGTGGCGGACCGGGTAGTTGGAGAGCTGTGGGTAAGTCTTGTTTACATTGAATTGGTCAATACATCTCGTTCATTGGATATTCTTCAAATAATGAAAGTATACATCGCGTCAATGTGCAGGATTTTTTCAGGGTCGAGCCGGAATGGAGGGACCGTGCGGTGAGTCAGGCGTACGATGCATGTCCTAAACTCATTACGGACATGCATTACGAGGCGCGCGTCCAGGCCGTGAGGACCTACTACGCCAAAAAACTTGGTAGGAAGATTGAGAAAAAGGCGGCTCGGACCATATGGCTGGCTGCAGAACAATACATGCAGGTAATTTGACATTCTCATGTTTTCTATACTTGATTAAGTACGATTAATTTGTTATTCTCATAGTTTCACAATAACTAACATCTAACTTGGTCAAATGACGTGTAGGTGATTCCGTGGTGGTGCGCCTCTCACAGGGACTGCTGGGAGTACTTTGTGAGTAGGTGGTGCGACCCCGAGTGGCAGAAGACGCACGAAGCTTGCCGGCAGCGGCGTTTGAAGATGCCTGGTCCAGCACACCATCAAGGCAACCGTACCCTTGATGAGTACGCGACTAGATGGGTACGCGAATTCATTTCGTTGTTTGTAACGCTCAATTTTGCATAATTTCTAATCATCTTTCTGTTTTCTTTGCAGTCGCGGACGCATGAGGGCCGAGAGTGCCCCCCGTTGATGGCTTGGGCAATGGCCCACAAGGGCAAGGCGACGTCGATCGAGGTCGACTACAACCCGGAGGACCCCCCCCCCCCCCCCGAGGCGTACAGCAACCCTACCGTCCACACTCGCCTCAGTCAGTACACCGAGATGGGTAGGGAGAAGCACGGGCCAGAGTGGAACCCGAGCACCGAGGACCTTGATGGAGAGATCATCATGAGGGTGGGTGGAGGTAAGAAGCATGGCCGGTACTGGATTGGGGACAGCACACTGGACACGGCCTCTACTCCCACCCTCTCTCAGATCCGAGCGAGGAGCTCGTCCTCAGCCCCGCCCATACGCCCACGGCCAAGCGCTGCACAGATTCAGTTTGACCAAGCCCAGGTTATTTCTATTCTATTCGTCGTTTCGTTGGATTTGAGACATATATTTGCTTTGCATTGTAACATTGGGATGACATGTTGTAGGCCCAACTACGGGAGGAGATGGAGGCGAAGCTGCAGGCACAGGAGGAGAAGTACCAGGCACAGCTGATGGAACAGCAGGCGAGGTACGATGCGAGGCTGCAGGAACAGCAAGCAAGGATGCAGGAGGACTTGCAGCGGCAAATGCAGTTCATGTTTCACCAGTGGCACAGTGGTGGGATGCAACCGCCGCCACTACCTCTTCCTTCTGTCGGCACTTCGAGTCCGAGTCAGGGCACTCCGGTGAGTCTATCTAAATCCTTGTAGTTTCATTTCTACCTTTCAATTATAATCTCGAATGCTTCACCTTGTATGTTTCTATCTGAAATCTTGTGTTAATCATGTAATATCTTCTTGCAGAATATATCCGCTGGATCCAACAATCAGCCAGTTTCCCCTCCCAATGCTTGGTCACCGTTCCCTCCTTTTCCTCGCCCTCCTCCGATGTAGGTTGTAGTTGTATTTGTACTTCAATTGCAAGAACCAACTAGTTGTGGACGTCAATTTGAACCATTTCATGAACTTGTGCTTGTGGACGTCAAGTTGAACCATTTCTATGTGTATTTAGAGACAAATATGTGTTTGTGATGGATTTCAATGTGTTTGTGGTGATTTTAATGTGTTTGTGATGATATATATGTGTATGTGATGATGGTGAGCATGTATGTATGATTTGGTGTGATTTTGGTCCAGGTTGCAGTGATTTTAAACATTTTATTGCATTCTGAAATTTTTTTTTGCCGAGTGCCTCAGAAGTTTGCCGAGTGCCAAAACTGAGGCACTCGGCACATGTGCCATTCTTTGCCGAGTGCCTGTGCCTGGCCCTCGGCAAACTTACCATTGTTTGCCGAGTGCCAGAGGCCAGGCACTCGGCAAACAAAAAAAGTTTGCCGAGTGCCAGAGGCGAGGCACTCGGCAAACAAAAAAAGTTTGCCGAGTGCCTGGCCTCTGGCACTCGGCAAACCCTTTTTGACGGCCGTTTCCTCCGTCTCGTTACTTTATTTTGCCGAGTGTCTTTTTGACGCTCGGCAAAATCTTTGCCGAGTGCCCGACAAAAAGCACTCGGCAAAGCCGGCTTTGCCGAGAGCTGTTTGCCGTCTGGTGTTTGCCGAGTGCAACACTCGGCAAACTCTTTGCCGAGTGTAAAAGCTGCTTTGCCGAGTGCCTCTGGCACTCGGCAAACTACAGGTTTCGTGTAGTGAGCGGCAATTTGGATCGGACAGGGATGCTTGAGGCTGGGTGGATTACCGGGGATTTGTTTGGACTATGGTCCGGGTCCGTGTCAGTGTGTGACCGTGTCGGTTAAATTGTTCCTACTAGGCCGGCAGGCGGCAGGTTCCTTAGGTAACGACTAATTAAGCAAGATGATATCAATCAATCAACCAGACGATAAGAACTCTCAAATCTCATCAAGTGTAAATCGATGCATGTGAGCATGTCGTCAGAAGATTAGCACTTCATACACTGCCATCATTTCCACTTAGATACAATATGCAAATTTTTGTGATGTGGTGGATCGATCGAGTATAACTGTACTGTATCAGTAGGACTACTAGGCGCCTGCCTTGCTGAGGTACTTGGAGAAGACGCATTGCAGGTAGGGGCGATCCCAATGCGGCTTATCATTAGACAATGGCGCGACTTTTTCCAATCTTTTTCTTCCGGCATCGACAGCAAGCACAGCCGCCCAAGCGTTAGGGTCCCAAGGGTCCACCATGGACGTAACGTAGAAAACGTTGTCTTTGCGCATGTCTAGCGCCGGGGTTTTGTTTACCACCCTGTCCAAGGCCAGTCTCTTCTCCTCGCTGTCCCAGATCGCCGGAAACAGGTCCGGGCGACACGACTCGTCGGGCGAGAGGTCGGCAAAGTCGACTGTGCGATACACCTCCCAGTACTGCGCTCGTAGCATCGGCCGGCTCGCCCTACCACGTCGAGGAGTACCCAGTCAGGAAGGTCGTCACAGCGCCGGGCGGCGGCGGCGGCAGCGGAGCGTTCCTGCATTGCGGATCGGCGAGAGGAGCCGGACGGCATCTTGGAGCAGCTGGATGCGCGAGGCAGTGCACGCAGAACTTGGACTGAATTCAGCTTGGACGTCATGTAGATTGTAGACACCCGTGCCAATCGAATCCGGTCGATATACAGAACGAGCAGAGATCGGATTTGACAGGGTCGGGGCGGGCTGGGTGGAATCGTGTCGGCGTCCGGTTGCCTGGTCAAAGCCCAACTACGGCAGACCGCAAGGGGGCAATTGCGTGAGTGGTGTCGCGGAAACCGCCCGCTGTTCACGCCAAGCACCGTCCTCGCGCCGCCCCTACCAGCATGCAGCGTCCTCACGCTTGGCGGCGGCCAGAAAAACGCCGGTGGCGAAGGAGCTGCACCAGTACGAGATACCTAGCGGGCTAGCTAATCTTGACACCCGTCAATGTATCGATGCGTGCGTTGAGATCCACGGTCGCGCTGGATTCGCGCTGCGATGGAACCAGGACGTACACGATCGAGATCGTTGTCGTACAAGAAGGAACAACATTGTTTCCCATTGCGAGACGGCCTTGTTCGAATATACACGCCTTCGTTGTTTTCCACAAGTAACATTACAAGGCCGCCGGCCACCTGCTGACGTTGCTGATGATTTTCAGACAAACCAGCATGTCGCAAGATGTTCAGGCTTGTCCCGTTGTCGTCCACCACTACATATAGGTGGCTATCACCAGGGACAGCAATACGTACTACACCTACGTACAGCATTTAGCACACAAATGACAAATCACGTAGTCGCCACGCTCGCTTCGCTCCTGGTCGGCATGGCCGCGACGGCTGGCGCCGTCACGTTCGACGCGACGAACACGGCGTCCGGCACCCCCGGCGGCCAACGGTTCGACCAGGCCGTAGGCCTCGACTACGCGAAGCAGGTGGTCTCTGACGCGTCCAGCTTCATCTGGACCAGATTCAACCAGCCCGATCCCGCCGACCGCAAGCCCGTCGACGCCGTCACGCTGCTCGTCGAGGACATTGGCGGCGTGGCCTTCACCAGAGATGACGTCGTCCACGTGACCGCCCAGCGCGTCGGCGTCTACTCCGGCGACGTCAGGACCGAGGTGACCGGCGTGCTGTACCACGAGGCGACGCATGTGTGGCAGTGGGACGGACAGGACCAGGCGAACCGTGGCCTCATCGAAGGCATCGCCGACTTCGTCCGGCTCAAGGCGGGGTACGCGCCGTGGCGCTGGGTGCAGCCAGGGCAGGGGGACAAGTGGGATCACGGGTACGACGTGACGGCAGGTTCCTGGAGTACTGCGACTACCTGATGCCCGGCTTCGTCTCGCTGCTGAACGCCAAGATGAAGGATGGTTACTCTGACGAGTTCTTTGCTCAGATTTTGGGGAAGGACGTGCAGCAGCTGTGGCAGGACTACAAGGCCAAGTACTGAAAGTTGCAATTATCATTCAGAGATCACTACTACGTTTCGAATGAAAGGCTGGAATTTCTTAGATTCAAACTTTTAGGTTAACTTCGGAAATACGAAAAGAATATCTGATACTTCAAGCAGAAATATGGAGATTTGAAGTTGAATATCAATATTGAATTCCCGCCTAACTATTGTCATACCCCATTTCTGGAATATGTTGTGCATCCTGTATCAGTCCCTGGATCAGTAGCTGATACGCACAAGAACACAGATATAATAATCAAAAGCATACTTCGAATTGGTAAATGAGCATAATACCTGATATAGGACCCTTAGTGGCGGTACGACAAGGAAATATCCAAGTCCAACCAACCAGCTAACGGTGAAGCAGACAGCGGAAACCTTGGTCCAAAGCCACAAGCAAACTTGAGGAGCAGAACTGAAAACCCAATCGTCGTCGTCTTCTACGAAGTCTTCTCCTACTAAACCAACAATCGCAAACGCGTGAGTACATAAGGTACTCAGCAAGCCTTACACTACACAAGGGTATATATACATGCATACTTGGTCTTAGCAAGGAGGAGGCTATATGGTTTATTTGCAGCAAAGCAAGCTTTATGCAGGATTCACTAAAGCAAGACAAGGATTCATAGATAAAACAGAATTGATTGTCAATATTTTAGTTGGTTGGCCCTGGGGGAGTAAGGGCATTCCCGCCAGTTCCCAAGTTTTAGTTGGGCCTTCTGACATCAAGGATCATACCGACCCGGCACACTAGCCATCACTTCCAAAACACGGGCTGACTACAACCCACTCACACGCCAAGGAAAGAGAGAGTTGGCTAATCCATACGTGCGTAACAATAATGTGTCATATGCCGTGACAACGTCCATCCGGATAAATTTTACACTCTGCAGAGGTTGTACATCTTTTCCCACGGGCTATGCACTCTTGTACGGAGAGTAACATAACGCCTAGTCCATCTCCTCCGAGTAGTCTCACAATTCCACCACGAAATCACACTCAGCGGCTTGTGACATGAAAGGTCACACACTGGCACTGTACACCTATAAAAGGGTACGTCATGCTCCTGTAACAAATAGCAGGATCCTGTAACACATACCAGGATAGGCGGCACTCCCGTAACCTATAGCGGGTTCCGCGAGCCGGATCATAGGTACGTTTCCTATATCCTTTTCCTGAGCTTTCGTTGCCTCGACTGGCCTCCAGATGGCATTTGCAAGAGTACCAGGGAGATAGGGTAGGTCCTTCCCATAGGGGTTCCGTGGTTGTACGAGAATCATTATGTTTACGGGCGTCAGAACTGGTCCTTATATGGCCGGGCAAGCACCATATCCCACACTAGGGGCCTATAACACCAACATCAATTCACTAGTGGCCTTGCCCGCAATCCAACCATCCCATCATCACCGTCACCATCAACATCATCACCTAACACAGTTGTGCTACTCCCAAACCCAATATATATATCACACACACCACCAAACTCATTTAACACAGTTATAAATCATGTATGTGAGACGGTGTGGCAATGTAGGAACATTGCGAGATCCTAAGCATATCTAGTATCAAGGTAAAAGTGCCATCATAGAAATGACGGGACTATCCTAGGGTTATCAAAGTGACAGGTAAACAAAGAGTAAACAAGGATTTGGATATTAACGTCTACGTAACAGACACCAATATCAATAAGCAAGTAGGACCATAGCTACACAATCAGTAAAATAGCAAATAATGCATAATACTAGAGTAGGCTCTATAGGTGCATTGCGAAAACAGTAGGTTCAATCATGATCAAGGAGATGTAGAACTTGCCTTCACTAAAGTCTTCTTCTTCACGTCCTCGTACTCCGGGTCCTCGAATCCTTCCTAGAAGCTTGTATCTTCTGACTCGTCCTTGGACTTGGATCCTTCAGCTCGTTCTTGAAGCTTGAATCTTCTGAATCTTCCTGGAATTCTTTTGGCTCTTCCTCGAGTCTCACGTAAGCTAGCGTATAGAAATATAGCGTATAAACAAACTACCGTAAGAAAATAAGATCGAGAAGAAGCGAATAAGATCCAATTAACTCCAATAAGAACCAATAGAACACCGATAAAAGCCAAAGACACAAATCATGCATGATGCATTAGGTTTTACTTTAGGAAGATCTTATTATCTTAATAGAGGCTATTAGGGGTGATGCATCAAGCACTATGGCTTTTGATGTGAAGGTGGGATGCTAAACCATGATAAGTGCATGCGGATATGTGTAGGTAGAAACGGCGTGTGTACGTGTTAGTTGTATATTGGCAGCATTACGGCTTTATATAGGTCGTAACCTATGTAAAGGTTCATGCAACAACGTACAAGTGCAAGGTGTGTCACTTTAATTACCTACTTATATTAGGTTATTAACTAATGGTGATTAGCTATTAATTACTTACTAAATTGATTAATTACTAAGATTATTCCACTAGTTATTTGTCATGAGCTAAGCGCATGACGATGGCACGTGTACGTGATCGAGCATGACATGGATGCATGGTTGCGAATAAAAGACAAGGATCAATCGATAAGACCAACGAGCAATTGAAAAAAAGCAATGAACAATAAATCCAATAACCTCCAATGAAGGACCACATAAATACGAGAATAGTAATAAATAACAGAGCTCGGTAAGGATCGGTGGTAATCAATAGACTAAGGTTGATTGAGCGATGGTTGAGATAGGTTAGACTTGTAGCTGAGTTGCGATAAAAGATATTAGGTTTTGGTGTGAAATGATACAACAAGATTGGTTACACTCACGCTAGGAGGTGGATGAGCATTGGCGACAAGCGATATCGATGCCACATGATTTGCCGTCATGGTAAATAGGATACTAGATTTCGGAGCGATACGTCACGAAAGATTGGGTAGGTTTATTGTTAGCGAGTGAGGGTGTATGTGTGACATACAAGGTTAAGGCGGAATGATGTATTGCGATGAGGGGGTACTAGGATGTGAGGCAAAGAGATATTGAATGATTGGTTAGGTTCAATGCTAAACGATAAAGCAGGTAGCTACAACATGCAAGATTGACGTCGCATAAATTGGCGATATGGAAGAACATCAAAAGCGGGAAGATTATAAGGTATTGACGGCTTGCTGGTCCATTCTAGAGCTCCAAGAGTAGTACCAAAGGGTACTATGCATTTCTACGAATGCGTGGGCGCAAGAATCGCCCAAAACGGATCTATGGTTGAAAAGATATGAGGATTTAAAGGTTCTAGGGGCTTACATGCAATTACAGAAACATACCGAGGGCATATCTGTAATTACCAAAAGGATTTAGGGACTGAAATATAATTACAGAAAGTTTAGGGGCCTTGGTGTAAAAGACATGGGCTAAAATATAATTATCAGAAAGGTGTAAGGTGGTTTCTGTAAAAAGACAGGACCAAAAAAGGATTATCCAAAAGTTCAGGGGCTTATCTGCAAATGTGCAGGGGCTGGGATTTTGTAACACCCTGTGTTTGCCCATGTATAAAAATCACTAAAAATTTGAACTTTTTCAAATTTGGACAAATTCAATCAAAGTAGAAGTCAAATTCATGGCAAATTCAAAATTTCGAATTTTAAATGTGCATCAAACACCACCATCAGCATATTTGGAATTTTCTGATTTTATTTATGTGTTCATTTGGTTTTATCCTTTTTGCAAATTTGAAATCCATTCAAATTTGAATCCCAGAAATTCCCTGGAAAATGTTTAAACATTTTCCCCTCCCTGGGCCGCCCCTCTTCTTTTCCTCCCGCGGCCCACTCTTCTTTCTCTTCCCGAGCCCAGCCGCGGCCCAGCTCCTCTCTTCCCTCCGGCCCAGCAGCAGCCCGGCCTGCTCCGCCGCACCAAGCCGCTGACAGGTGGGCCCCACCTGTCAGCGTCGTCTCCCACCTCCTGCCACCGCGCCAGCGCGCCCATGCCGGCTGCCCCGCTCCGTCGCGTCGACCGCGCTGCCTCCCGCAGGACCGCACGTGCACGCGCTCGCGGAGGCGTCGTCTCGTCCCGTCGCTCTGTCGCGTCCGCCAACCCCGCGGCAGCGCGCCCATCCTCCTGCGCGGACCGACGACCGGGACCGGCAAGCTCCCACTCCGTGACGTTGCGCCACACTAGCTTCGCCTCGCTCCGTCCCGTCCGCCGCACTGTGGCCGTCCCGCGCGCCCGTCACCGCGCACGTGGGCGTCGTCCTCCCTCTGGCGGCCGTCGCGTCGCATTTGCACGGGCACGGACCGAGCCGACGACCACCGCCACGAGCCGGCGCCCAACGGCTCCTCCTCAGCCGCCTATAAAAGGCCACCGAGCTCCGCGCCGCATCCCTCTCCTTCCCCTCGAGCTCAATCTCGCCAACTCGCGCGCAAGCATCGCCATTTCCCCTTTTCCCCATCCTCGGCCTCAACTCCGGCGACCGCCCCGTCGAGCAATTGCTGAGCAACCAGTGGGTCTCAGTCCCCCATTCTTGCTCCTCTCGCTCCCCCTCGCTCCCTCTAACCTCGTGAGCCTCGCCATTTTTGCAGCTGAGCTGCGGAACATGGCGGGCATGGGAGGCTAGGGTTCCGGCCACCGCGAGCGCGTCGACGTCGAGCCTCCGGCCTCCTCCGCCTTCATCAAGCCCACCGTGGCCCTTTTCTCTCTCTCCCGCGCCCTTTCTTTCCTTTCCCCGCACGCGGGCACGTGCTCTGCAGCGAGCACCGCCACCCGCCGCCGCGCGACCTCGTCGCCGGCGAGTTTCCCAGCCGCGCCCAGCCACACCGAGGCGCGCACCGCACGCGGCGCACTCCCGCGCACGCGCACGGTCACACCAACACGCGCAAGCCCGCGCGCACGCACTTCTCCGCTCGCACGCCGGCGTTCTGCCATCTCCGGCGAGCCCGCGCCGCCTCTCCGATGCCCCGCGTCGTCACCGTCAAGCAGCCCTCGCTCCGCCTCCGCGCGTAGAGCTCGTAGCACCTCACCGCTTCGCCATCCGCGCCCTGTAGCTGTCGCCGACGAGCTTTCCGGCGAGGCGCCGCCGCGAGCACCACTCCTCCGGCGCGCTCTGCCCACGTCGCGCCGTCATCCGACGTGGCGAGCCACGTCGGCACCCGGGCCCACGGAGACCCGGTCTCCTCTGCCCCGTCAGCGCCCCGTCAGCGCGCGTCCACGGGCGCGGTGCACCGTGGACCACCCTCTCATGCCACCTCCGGTCCACGGCCGTGTGGACTCAGTCCACGGAACAGTGGGTCACAGTGAACCCGGCCCCAGTGGCCCACCTGTCAGCCACACAGCCTCTGGGAAATTGCTAAGCCCACACAGTTAGTGTACACAGCTTGTTATTTCGAGCACTTTCCTTTATCAGAAAAATTCCATAAAATTCCTAAAAATACTAGATTAATTCCTAATTATTTTGCAACACTTGTTTACTCCATAATAATTAGGATTATGTCTATAGTTAATTACTTAGCTTAATCCTAATTATTTCCTATGTTGCAAACTTGTAAAATCTATATCTCCTTCCTCTTAGCTCCGATTCAGGTGATTCTTTCACCAAAATTCATCCAAAATCATGAGCTACTCATTGTTGTGAAAACCTTCTGTTGTTGGTCCTTGTTTGGCCTTCGTTTGATTTACATGCTTGTTAGTTTAATTATTTGATCGGTAGATTTATTCGATCGTTGTTTATTTGAAATCAATAGAAGAGCAAGTCTTCGAGGAAGGAGCTGAGGATCCAGATTACGAGGACTTAGAAGAAGAAGACTTTGGTGAAGGCAAGTTCTAACCCCTTTGATCATGTTGTTCCTATACTTTGCAAATATCCAACTTAGAGCCCAGTTTAGAAACAAAATGTGCATGATGTTTAAATGTGATTTAAATGCTTAGTATAATCCTAAGTACTGTTGATTGCCATGCCTTGACATTGCTTATCCTCATTCCTTTGCTAGACCTAGGATTCACTATCATTAATCCTTTAATGATATGCTGAAATGATATGCTGCTTAGGACTCTTTACCTTGCGTACTTATTTAATCTTGCAGTACATACTTTTGGTGTAAAATGGTGTGTGTTTGGTGGAGTGTGTGTGAATATGGAATGTGGGATGGTATTATACTAGTGATAATTGTGAAACCCATAGTGGGGATATTCTTGGCGGGAGCAGGCGAGGTAGTCCTCAGTGGGGAGGCCTATCTCTGGGATGCGATTCCTCCTTGAGAATAGCTATTGAAGATGCTTGCTTCGGTCGTATAAGGACCGGTTCATGTGCCGCCATGCCTAGCACCTTTCGTACAACCACATGCCTTGAATGGGAAAGGTTTGGAACCACACCCTACTATAGTGTTCACCCGGTACCCACCTGGAGGGCAGGAGTTGCGGCGGAAGCCAGGAGAAGACTCGACATGGCAGGTGTCGGGATCCGGCATATGGTGTTTATTCAGGCCTTTCTACATGATAATGATGATATTGTGAAGCCCCTGGTTGCAGTATTTCCGTGGTGGTGCCGTGGTGACACCAAGTAGGTACGGGACCATTAGCGTGCCTGTCCAATCCATGACGATGGGAAGGGCTGGCATGCCTTGTGGGGAATTGTGTACAACCTCTGCAGAGTTACAAATCTATCATGATAGCCGTATTCCACGGTAATAGGCAACGCGAAAGCTTGTGCCACACAATGATTAGTATAACGGTGTGAGTTACATCCTTGGTGTGTTTTTGGAATACTCCGGTGTGGAACCGTGCGCTGGTTTCCTGCCAGCATTAAAACTTGGGAACTGGCAGGATGGACTGTATCTCCCCCAGGGCCACAACCCCACTAAATACCACTGTTAACCTTGATTTTAGCTTGTGAACTGTTTTGTTTTCCAAAACAACCATTGCATAAAACTGGCTTTCCGCTCAGATGATAAACCCTCAGCCTATTCCTTTGGCTTTACCCTTGCATTCAGTTACCCCTCATTGTTAGGACTTGCTGAGTACCTTAAGTACTCACCATTGCTTTAATCCTTTAGATGAAGAACCAGAGTACGTGGAGGACGGTGATGAAGAGTAGGGTCCTATCTACACTCAAGATGCCTGTGCTAGTGCCGTTTCCGTCTTTCGCTGTAGTAGTGTTTAAGTGGTTTTGCTGTTGCAGCCCACCAGCTTGATGCTTGTTGTAATAAAGTGGCCCTTGGCCGGTTGTTGTAAGACCTTTTATGTATGAAGGCTTGTATGAGACTTGGTAATATTTATGTAAGTTATGACTCTGCGGTATTCATTCTGTATAAGTGTTCGTATCAGCGTCTGATCCAGGGACTGATACGGTAAGCACTAGTGCTCCAGAAATGGGGTATGACAGGGTGGTATCAGAGCCATGCTTGACCGTAGGATGGACCCTAGGCTGGAAACGATTGTGAGAGAGTGATATTTTATATATATAAACTATATTACAAAATTTACTCTCAGTAATGTACTTACTTTACAAATTGTTTTATTACTTTGTACTTACCCATCTTCAACTTTTGTTGAAACAGATGGAGGACCAGCAGCTAGACGACGGGTGGACCCGCAGCTACCAGATCGGCGTTTCAGGCTTCCCCACTATCCTGTGGGAAGCGTTGCAGAGGTTCGGCTACACCGACCGCCCGGAGTACCGCTCTCTCAGCTTCGTCCAGGACGGCACCCAGTACTGCGAGGTGCAGGTGACAGTTCTTCAGCCACGTACACGCCCAGACCTATAGCCACTGACAGTGACAGCCTTCGGCACCCAGTCCGGAGACGCCACCAGATTGCAGCTCGCAAGACCCTGCTACTCTTCTGTCAGCGCCACGAGGAGGAGGTACGTGACACCCCGTGTCGCTACTTCCCGCTGTACGAGCACACAGAGGCACAGTGGCAGTACAGGTTGAGTGCTCTACAGGGACCAGACCAGCGTGAGGAGGACCCCACTGTGGTAGCGTCCGCTTGGTACATCATGGCCATCGACAGTCTGTTCGAGTCACGCCAGAGAGGGTTCGGGAGCAGTATCACCAGAGCTGAGGCAGCAGAGACTAGAGAGAGAGATCTCCAGGAGCAGCTTCAGCAGACCCAGACTCAGCTTGCAGAGGTCCAGGCACAGTCCACATAGACAGCGCACGTCCTTGAGTCGACTGCACAGATGTGGGATGAGGACACGCAGAAGATCACAGAGGTTCAGGCCCAGCTTGCAGCAGCCCAGTCACAGCTTGCACAGCTTCAGACCCAGCTCACCGAGTCCCAGACAGAGCAGGCACAGATTCAGTCCACTCTCGAGGCAGCTATGGGCCTTTGGGAGGAGGACGCTCTGTACCTCATCAGAGAGGTCGACCGCTGCTACGTGAGACTTCACCAGGTTGGAGCAGGACCCCGTCGCAGGTTCACTCCGAGGATCGGAGGTCCCAGACACCACCTGCACTACGCCTGCCCGACAGACTCAGAGGGTGACTCCAGTGACAGTGAGGACTCAGGAGGTGCAGGACCGTCAGGAGGAGCACAGCAGACAGTCCCAGTTTCCCCAGAGGTTGCACCAGCCCCAGTTCTTATAGAGGTTGCACCAGCTCCAGTTCTCATAGAGGTTGCACCAGCACCAGCCCCTACAGAGGTTGCACCAGTTTCAGCTCCAGCTCCAGCACCAGCTTACGGTGTTCTGTCAGAGTCTGACGAGGAGCCCTCAGAGGAGGAGGATGCCCAGATGGCAGAGGACGACCCTGAGCTAGAGTTACTAGAGGACCCTCTGCAGGGTGAGGAGGACACTGAGACCGAGCACGAGATAGACTACCCGACAGACCCCGGCAGTGACTACTCGGACTCGATGGACGAGGACGACTTCCCAGTACTCGAGGGCTACATCCCTCAGTACATGCTAGAGATGGAGGAGGACGAGGACCAGGGCGTGGTCAACTTTGCGCCTGTCAGTGACGACCAGCCTGTGGTAGTCGACCCTCCGGCACCACAGCAGCCAGCACCTGCTGACGTCCCAGCTCAGCAGCAGCTAGCACCTGTTGCACCCCCAGCGCAGCAGGAGCCAGTACCAGTTGCACCCCCAGCACAGCAGCAGCCAGTACTCCTTGTACCACCAGCTCACCACCAGCTAGCTCTTGTGGCACCTCCAGCAGCTCAGCACCCGCTAGCACTTGTTGCACTTGGACCGCTGTTCCCGTACCAGCCAGTTCTTGCACCACCCACAGCTCAGCACTACCCAGCAGCTCCACAGCAGGCCCCGCAGATGCTCGGAGACGCAGACCTCTTCGAGTACTACCAGCTTCTTCGTGCTCACGAGGAGTGGAGTGACCCCTACGACCTGTACCGTGCATGGCGCAGAGACCACGGTTACGACCAGTACTGAGGAGCAGCTACCCCAGTTGGTGTCAGTTACCAGCAGCGCCTGTGGCAGCAGTGCTTGTACCCGTAGTTTAGCAGCTAGCAGTTTGTAGATGTGTGTCGTTGTATCCTAGAGTACCATGTTGTCGAGTCCTGTTGTTTAGTTGTAGCCGTCAAGTCCTCCTGTGTAAGGGCTTGGGTATGTATGATCGAACTCTGTTATCATGCTTATGTATGTTGTGATGTTGTAATGATGCTAGTTTTTATTGTTTGCGTGTTAGCAAATCTTGTGTTCCTGTCTTGTTGCCTAGCCCCGGCTTGTTTCAACCTCGGCTTGTTCTCACCCTTCGCAATCCTCTGTCAACTTAACAGATGCCTCCCGCAAGGCAGTCCGCCCGAATACGGCAGTGTCGTGAACGTCAAGTTGCACACGACGAGGATGCCCCAGGACAGGGCGGTGCACGTGGACGTGGAAGAGGCAGAGTCAACCCCCAGCGTGGCAGAGGTGGAGGCAGAATTGGAGGCCATGACCAAGAAGATGAGGCAAGTCAGAACAACCAGAACAATCAGAATAATCAGAACAATCAGGACAACCAGAATGACCAGGAAGGCCATGGTGAAGGTGAAGGTCATCAACAAAACCAGAACCGAGGTGGAGGAAACCAGAACCGTGGCAGAGGTGGACGAGGTGGACGACATGGACCCTTGCCCAACCCACCTGTCACCAACCTTGTCGCTGTGATGGACAACCAGACTCGTCTGATGGAAATCATTGCTCAAGGACTCCTTGACCGTGCACCAGGTCCCCAGACCAAGATGTCAGAATTCATGAGACTCAGGCCACCGACCTTTGAGAATGCCGAAGAAGACCCTCTGGCAGCAGACGATTGGCTGAGAGGTATCACCAAGAAGCTTCAGGTTGTGAATGCCAATGACAGAGAGAAAGTCCTTCTGGCATCGCACCAACTCATGGGAGCAGCCAGTGAGTGGTGGGACAACTACCGAGAAGCTACAGAGGATCCCGAGGCTATCACTTGGGATGAATTCCAGGAAGAATTCAGGAGATACCACATCCCTGAGGGTATCATGGACATGAAGGCAGATGAGTTTCGCTCACTGAAACAAGGAGCCATGACTGTGAACCAGTACATCAGAAAGTTTATGAAGCTTGCACGTTATGCACCTGAGGATGTGAACACTGACAAGAAGAAGCAGGACCGCTTCAAGAAGGGACTAAGTCCTAGTCTGAAGATGCAGTTGGTGACTCACATCTATCCAGACTTCAACACTCTGATGAACCGTGCCATTCTTCTAGAAGACGCACGCTCTCACATCGAGAGTGACAGGAAGCGCAAGTTCAACGCACAGAAGTTCCGGCAGCAAGAAAGAAACCAGAGATCAAGGAGCAACTTCTCTCAGAAGCCTAGGTACCAGCCAACCATGCAGTACAGGGCCTCATCATCAAACCAGCAGAATGCAGCACCCTCTTACCGCAACCAGAATTCTAGCAGCCAACAGAGGAGCAGTGCCAGTGTTACCCAGCCAGCCCAGAGTGACAAAAGAACATGTTTTAACTGCCGTGAACCAGGTCACATGATAGCCAAGTGCCCTTATATGAACCAGAATCCAGCTCAGTCTCATCAGCAAAGCAACACCAGAACTGCAGTGTCAGGAGTCGGACGTGGTGGACAGCAACCCTCAGGACAGCCACGAAGGAACAATCAGACCTTCGATCGAGGCAGAGTCAACCACATTGACACCGAAGAAGCTGAAGAGGCACCAGATGTTGTTCTCGGTGAGTACCTTGTCAACTCCACCCTTGCAACAGTTTTGTTTGATTCTGGAGCTTCGCATTCGTTCATATCTTCACGGTTTGTTGCTGCACATGGTTTCCCAACTGTTTTGCTCAAACAACCACTGATAACACGCTCTCCTGGAGCGGAAATCAAGTGTTTGTTGGGATGTCCCCGGGTTAAGATTCTTTTAAGTGGGGTAGTATTCCTAGCAAACTTAATAGTCCTCCAGTCAACCGGAATAGATGTTATCCTTGGAATGGACTGGTTGAGCAAACATCAAGGCAATATAGCCTGTGATACCAGGAAAGTCTCCTTAGTAAACCATCAAGGTATTAAGGTGGAATGTGAGCCAAGGAGAGTGAAGGCCACCCCTATGGTATGCAATCTGGAAACCACACCACTGGATGAAGTACCAGTTGTCTGTGAGTACCCAGATATCTTCCCAGATGAGTTACCTGGAATGCCACCGGACCGAGATATAGAGTTCATCATTGATCTCATTCCCGGAACTTCCCTAATAGCCAAGAGACCCTACCGGATGGCAGCTAATGAGTTAGCAGAATTAAAAGAGCAGATAGTAGAATTACAAGAGAAAGGTTTCATAAGACCAAGCTCGTCACCATGGGGATCACCAGTTCTGTTTGTCAAAAAGAAAGATGGCAGTCTCAGAATGTGCATTGACTACCGTTCACTCAACGAAGTCACCATCAAGAACAAATACCCACTGCCCAGGATCGATGACTTGTTTGACCAGTTGAAGGGAGCCAAGTTTTTCTCCAAGATTGACTTTAGATCAGGGTATTACCAGCTGAAGATTCGAGAAGGAGACATACTCAAGACAGCCTTTGTCACCCGCTATGGTCAGTATGAGTTTACAGTGATACCCTTTGGACTCACTAATGCACCAGCATACTTCATGAATCTAATGAACAAAGTCTTCATGGAAGAATTAGATCGGTTTGTCGTTGTCTTCATTGACGACATTTTGATCTACTCTAAGAGCGCAAAGGAACATGAACAGCACCTGAGAATTGTACTTGAGAAGTTAAGAGCACATGAGCTTTATGCCAAGTTCAGTAAGTGTGAGTTTTGGTTAAAAGAAGTCGCTTTCCTTGGTCATATCTTGACTGAAAAAGGCATTGCAGTAGACCCAGCAAAGGTTGAGGCAGTTACCAACTGGAAGCAACCCACAAATGTAACAGAAGTCAGAAGTTTTCTTGGACTGGCAGGTTACTACCGCAGATTTATAGAAGGGTTCTCCAAGCTAGCCCGACCAATGACTGCCCTGACTCAGAAGGGAAAAGAGTTCAAGTGGACAGAAGCTTGTGAGAAAAGTTTTCAAGAGCTAAAGAGAAGGTTGACAACAGCCCCAGTGCTCACCCTACCTGGATATATATCGAGATTTTGTCGTATACTGCGACGCATCTCGACAAGGTTTGGGTTGTGTGTTAATGCAAGATGGACGAGTAGTGGCTTATGCATCAAGGCAACTGAAAGTTCATGAGCAGAACCATCCAACTCATTATCTAGAGCTAGCAGCAGTTGTTCATGCTCTAAAGATCTGGAGGCACTATCTGATTAGAAATAAATGTGAAATCTTCACGGATCATAAGAGTCTGAAGTACATCTTCACACAGTCAGACTTAAATCTCAGGCAGAGAAGGTGGTTAGAGTTGATCAAAGATTACAATCTGGATATACAGTATCACCCCGGAAAGGCCATTGTAGTTGCAGACGCACTGAGTCGCAAGGCTCACTGCAACCACATCAAGTTACATAAGAGAAGACCGGAGTTACTGGCAGAGTTCAAGCAACTAAATCTTCATTGCACCCAGTCAAGCCAGATAAACAACCTGTGTGTGGAACCAACTCTAAAAAGCCTAATCCGAAAAGCTCAGATGGATGATGAAGAAATGCATGATCTCAAAGCCAAAACCGGAGTGGATAAGGCACCAGGATTCAGAGTAGATGATCAAGGTACCTTATGGTACAAAGATCGGATTTGTGTACCCAAAAATGGTGGGTATCAGCAGCTTATTATAGGTGAAGCCCACAACTCCGCTTACTCCATCCACCCAGGAAGCACCAAGATGTACTTGGATCTGAAAACAAAGTATTGGTGGTCAGGAATGAAGAAGGATATAGCAGAGTTTGTTGCCCAATGTGATATCTGCAGCAGAGTCAAGGCAGAACATCAGAGACCTGCAGGATTGTTGCAACCACTGCATGTTCCTGTGTGGAAATGGGATGAGATCAGCATGGACTTCATTGTGGGTTTACCCCGCACCCAAAAAGGGAATGATTCAATATGGGTAATAGTGGACCGTCTGACGAAGGTTGCACACTTCATACCTGTCAAGACAGTCTATAGAGGGGACAAGTATGCTCAGTTGTACGTGGATCACATACTCAAATTGCATGGAGTTCCGAGCAGAATAATCTCAGATAGAGGAACCCAGTTTACCTCAAAGTTCTGGCAAAGTCTGCACAAACTGTTGAAAACTAAGTTGGATTACAGCTCCGCATATCACCCGCAGACAGATGGACAGACTGAAAGAGTCAATCAAATTCTGGAAGATATGCTGAGAGCATGTGTGCTAGCCTATGGAAAGGACTGGGAGAAAAGTCTTTCCTTTGCAGAGTTCTCCTACAACAACAGTTATCAGGCCAGTCTACAGATGGCGCCCTTCGAAGCTCTTTATGGCAGAAAGTGCAGAACACCTCTAATGTGGTCAGAAGTGGGAGAGCGATCTTTCTTTGGACCGGCAATCATTAAGATGCCGAAGAGAAAGTAGCTCTAATCAGGGAAAATTTGAAGGCAGCCCAGAGCAGGCAGAAAAGCTATGCAGATACCCGTCGCAGAGATCTGAGCTTTGAAGCAGGAGACTATGTATACCTCAAGGTATCACCAATACGAGGTACTAGAAGGTTCAGAGTCCGAGGAAAGTTGGCACCCAGATATATTGGACCTTTCATGGTACTCAAGAAGGTTGGAGCGGTAGCTTACCGCCTCGAGCTCCCCGAAGAAATGTCAGACATCCATAATGTCTTTCATGTCTCACAGTTGAAGAAATGCTTGAGAGTTCCAGAAGAAATAGTACCACCGGAAGTATTGGATCTTCAACCGGATCTCCGTTACCAAGAGAGGCCTATCAAGATTTTGGATGTTGCCACTCGGTTAACAAGGAGGAATGCCATACGGTTTTGCCGAGTGCAATGGAGTAATCACACAGAAGCAGAAGCTACATGGGAACGTGAAGACAATCTCAAGAAAGAGTTTCCTTACCTGTTCGAGGAAGATCCTGAATCTCGAGGACGAGATTCGGTTTAAGTGGGATAGGTTTGTAACACCCTGTGTTTGCCCATGTATAAAAATCACTAAAAATTTGAACTTTTTCAAATTTGGACAAATTCAATCAAAGTAGAAGTCAAATTCATGGCAAATTCAAAATTTCGAATTTTAAATGTGCATCAAACACCACCATCAGCATATTTGGAATTTTTTGATTTTATTTATGTGTTCATTTGGTTTTATCCTTTTTGCAAATTTGAAATCCATTCAAATTTGAATCCCAGAAATTCCCTGGAAAATGTTTAAACATTTTTCCCTCCCTGGGCCGCCCCTCTTCTTTTCCTCCCGCGGCCCACTCTTCTTTCTCTTCCCGAGCCCAGCCGCGGCCCAGCTCCTCTCTTCCCTCCGGCCCAGCAGCAGCCCGGCCTGCTCCGCCGCACCAAGCCGCTGACAGGTGGGCCCCACCTGTCAGCGTCGTCTCCCACCTCCTGCCACCGCGCCAGCGCGCCCATGCCGGCTGCCCCGCTCCGTCGCGTCGACCGCGCTGCCTCCCGCAGGACCGCACGTGCACGCGCTCGCGGAGGCGTCTTCTCGTCCCGTCACTCCGTCGCGTCCGCCAACCCCGCGGCAGCGCGCCCATCCTCCTGCGCGGACCGACGACCGGGAGCGGCAAGCTCCCACTTTGTGACGTCGCGCCACACCAGCTTCGCCTCGCTCCGTCCCGTCCGCCGCACTGTGGCCGTCCCGCGCGCCCGTCACCGCGCACGTGGGCGTCGTCCTCCCTCTGGCAGCCGTCGCGTCGCATTTGCACGGGCGCGGACCGAGCCGACGACCACCGCCACGAGCCGGCGCCCAACGGCTCCTCCTCAGCCGCCTATAAAAGGCCACCGAGCTCCGCGCCGCATCCCTCTCGTTCCCCTCGAGCTCAATCTCGCCAACTCGCGCGCAAGCATCGCCATTTCCCCTTTTCCCCATCCTCGGCCTCAACTCCGGCGACCGCCCCGTCGAGCAATTGCTGAGCAACCAGTGGGTCTCAGTCCCCCATTCTTGCTCCTCTCGCTCCCCCTCGCTCCCTCTAACCTCGTGAGCCTCGCCATTTTTGCAGCTGAGCTGCGGAACATGGCGGGCATGGGAGGCTAGGGTTCCGGCCACCGCGAGCGCGTCGACGTCGAGCCTTCGGCCTCCTCCGCCTTCATCAAGCCCACGGTGAGCACTGTGGCCCTTTTCTCTCTCTCCCGCGCCCTTTCTTTCCTTTCTCCGCACGTGGGCACGTGCTCTGCAGCGAGCACCGCCACCCGCCGCCGCGCGACCTCGTCGCCGGCGAGTTTCCCAGCCGCGCCCAGCCACGCCGAGGCGCGCACCGCACGCGGCGCACTCCCGCGCACGCGCACGGTCACACCAACACGCGCAAGCCCGCGCGCACGCACTTCTCCGCTCGCACGCCGGCGTTCTGCCATCTCCGGCGAGCCCGCGCCGCCTCTCCGATGCCCCGCGTCGTCACCGTCAAGCAGCCCTCGCTCCGCCTCCGCGCGTAGAGCTCGTAGCACCTCACCGCTTCGCCATCCGCGCCCTGTAGCTGTCGCCGATGAGCTTTCCGGCGAGGCGCCGCCACGAGCACCACTCCTCCGGCGCGCTATGCCCGCGCCGCGCCGTCATCCGACGTGGCGAGACACGTCGGCACCCGGGCCCACGGAGACCCGGTCTCCTCTGCCCCGTCAGCGCCCCGTCAGCGCGCGTCCACGGGCGCGGTGCACCGTGGACCACCCTCTCATGCCACCTCCGGTCCACGGCCCTGTGGACTCAGTCCACGGAACAGTGGGTCACAGTGAACCCGGCCCAGTGGCCCACCTGTCAGCCACACAGCCTCTGGGAAATTGCTAAGTCCACACAGTTAGTGTACACAGCTTGTTATTTCGAGCACTTTCCTTTATCAGAAAAATTCCATAAAATTCCTAAAAATACTAGATTAATTCCTAATCATTTTGCAACACTTGTTTACTCCATAATAATTAGGATTATGTCTATAGTTAATTACTTAGCTTAATCCTAATTATTTCCTATGTTGCAAACTTGTAAAATCTATATCTCCTTCCTCTTAGCTCCGATTCAGGTGATTCTTTCACCAAAATTCATCCAAAATCATGAGCTACTCATTGTTGTGAAAACCTTCTGTTGTTGGTCCTTGTTTGGCCTTCGTTTGATTTACATGCTTGTTAGTTTAATTATTTGATCGGTAGATTTATTCGATCGTTGTTTATTTGAAATCAATAGAAGAGCAAGTCTTCGAGGAAGGAGCTGAGGATCCAGATTACGAGGACTTAGAAGAAGAAGACTTTGGTGAAGGCAAGTTCTAACCCCTTTGATCATGTTGTTCCTATACTTTGCAAATATCCAACTTAGAGCCCAGTTTAGAAACAAAATGTGCATGATGTTTAAATGTGATTTAAATGCTTAGTATAATCCTAAGTACTGTTGATTGCCATGCCTTGACATTGCTTATCCTGATTCCTTTGCTAGACGTAGGATTCACTATCATTAATCCTTTAATGATATGCTGAAATGATATGCTGCTTAGGACTCTTTACCTTGCGTACTTATTTAATCTTGCAGTACATACTTTTGGTGTAAAATGGTGTGTGTTTGGTGGAGTGTGTGTGAATATGGAATGTGGGATGGTATTATACTAGTGATAATTGTGAAACCCATAGTGGGGATATTCTTGGCGGGAGCAGGCGAGGTAGTCCTCAGTGGGGAGGCCTATCTCTGGGATGCGATTCCTCCTTGAGGATAGCTATTGAAGATGCTTGCTTCGGTCGTATAAGGACCGGTTCATGTGCCGCCATGCCTAGCACCTTTCGTACAACCACATGCCTTGAATGGGAAAGGTTTGGAACCACACCCTACTATAGTGTTCACCCGGTACCCACCTGGAGGGCAGGAGTTGCGGCGGAAGCCAGGAGAAGACTCGACATGGCAGGTGTCGGGATCCGGCATATGGTGTTTATTCAGGCCTTTCTACATGATAATGATGATATTGTGAAGCCCCTGGTTGCAGTATTTCCGTGGTGGTGCCGTGGTGACACCAAGTAGGTACGGGACCATTAGCGTGCCTGTCCAATCCATGACGATGGGAAGGGCTGGCATGCCTTGTGGGGAATTGTGTACAACCTCTGCAGAGTTACAAATCTATCATGATAGCCGTGTTCCACGGTAATAGGCAACGCGAAAGCTTGTGCCACACAATGATTAGTATAACGGTGTGAGTTACATCCTTGGTGTGTTTTTGGAATACTCCGGTGTAGAACCGTGCACTGGTTTCCTGCCAGCATTAAAACTTGGGAACTGGCGGGATGGACTGTATCTCTGTTAACCTTGATTTTAGCTTGTGAACTGTTTTGTTTTCCAAAACAACCATTGCATAAAACTGGCTTTCCGCTCAGATGATAAACCCTCAGCCTATTCCTTTGGCTTTACCCTTGCATTCAGTTACCCCTCATTGTTAGGACTTGCTGAGTACCTTAAGTACTCACCCTTGCTTTAATCCTTCAGATGAAGAACCAGAGTACGTGGAGGATGGTGATGAAGAGTAGGGTCCTATCTACATTCAAGATGCCTGTGCTAGTGCCGTTTCCGTCTTCCGCTGTAATAGTGTTTAAGTGGTTCTGCTGTTGCAGCCCACCAGCTTGATGCTTGTTGTAATAAAGTGGCCCTTGGTCGGTTGTTGTAAGACCTTTTATGTATGAAGGCTTGTATGAGACTTGGTAATATTTATGTAAGTTATGACTCTGCGGTATTCATTCTGTATAAGTGTTCGTATCAGCGTCTGATCCAGGGACTGATACGGTAAGCACTAGTGCTCCAGAAATGGGGTATCGGCGCTCCGGTGACCCAAATTCGACGCGGGATAGCCCGAGAGAGAGAGAGGAGAAGGGGGCGATCTCACCGCGGGGCGCGTCGACGTCGCGCAGGGCCGGGACGCGCGGATGGCTTCGAGACGCGGCGGCGAGGTGGCGACGCTCGACGCGGTCAGCGCTCCGGTGCGCCTAGTCGAGTTGCTGCTGGGCGAGGGGGGTGCGCGTCGATGCGGCAAGGTCGGGGCGCGCCTCGTCTTGGCCGGGCACGTCGCGGAGATGGCCAGCGGCGGGCGAGGACGGCGGTCCGCGGCAGCGCTTGGTGGGAGCCGTGCTCCCGTGCTTCCCGAGCTGCACGGAGAGGCGCGGAAGAGGCAGGACAAGCTCGTGAAGTTGGAGCACGCTCGCAGAGGGCGAGGGAGAGCTCCACAGCGGCGAATCGGGAGGTGGCCGGTGTTGGAGAAGAAAGGGGAAAAGTTCCGATTGAAGCTCGATGGTGGTCGAGGAGGGCAACAGCTACTGGGGAAAGGAAGAGGAGAGTGCTGCGCATCGGGATTTATAGCGGGAGGAAGAGATGGTGGCCGAGAGGGTGGTCAAGGTCGTCGGTCTCCGGTCGTCGCCATTGAAGGCCGACGGGACGCGACGAGGAGCGGAGTGATGGGCGTCTGCGCGAGGTGACGAGGGCGCGGGATGGCCACAGCGTTGGCGACGAGATAGTACGGGGAAGAGTATGCGTGGCATGGCGTCACGGCATGGAAGCTCGCCGGTTTTGGTCGCCGGTCAAGGAGAGAGGAGCGTGGGCGCTCTGCTGCGATGGGACGAGGCGAGGGCAGAGGAGTGGGCGCCTATGACCATGACGCGAGCGCAGCATGGCTACACGAGGACGGACGCGACGGGACGCCTGCTGACGCTGAGCGGCGTCACGGCGGCATGTGCGCGCCTCTGGCGCTGGCAGGAGGAAGGGGAAGGGGCTGACAGGCGGGGCCCATTCGTCAGCGAGAGAAGGAGGAAGAGGGCTGGCTGGGCCGGCTGCTGGGCCAAGGAGAGGGGCGTGGCCCACTGGCGGTTTTCAGAAAAAAGAAAAGGGTGGCCTGCTGGGCCGGGCTGGACAGGAAGGGAAGAAGGGTTTCGGCCCGATAGGTTTAGGAAAAAGAAATGAGTTTTCCTTTTACTTGGGTCAAGTAGGAACTCAAGTTTGAATGCAATTTCAAATTTGAAAAAGGAATTAAACATGGCAAGCAAACAGAATAGAAACAAGGAATCCAAAAATGCATATGATGAAGTTTGTGCAAGTTTAAATTCAAAGTGAATTTGCTAGAGTTTAACATACAATTATTTTAGTTTGTTGTAAATTCAAAATTTCAACTTTTAGTGAATCTTAAATGAGAGTAAACACTTGAGCACTAGTTTTAATATTTAGAAAATTTTATATTCTTACTAGGTTTGAATTTATTTAGTGTATTTTGTTTTGAAAATTCGTGACAAGGTAAGAGCGAGACGAAAATTTAAATTTTTTAGCGACTTTTATTCCTTTTGAACGCTTTGAAATTTTGGGGTGTTACAACTATTATATCGGATATTTCAAGCTGAATAGATCACTACTATTTGAAGTTGAATAGCAACGTCGGATATTATTCATTCATGAGCAAAACCCCAACTATTATATATATCCTTCCTCTTGACTCCAGTTGTCAACGTTAATGGCCTTGTTTGGCATAACTCCGGCTCCGATTGTAATACCCTACTTTTCAGAGGCAAAAGAAAAAGAAAAGAAGAAAAATAAATAAAGATCAAATGGGATAAAAACCACCCCAAATTTGAACCTTTTCTAAACCCTTACCTTCCATGAATTTTTCCAAAATAAAATTTCACTAAATAATTGAACATAGTTTGAATTTGAAATTTTTGGAAAATAAAATATGTGCTCAAGTGCTTGTCTTCATTTAAAAGTTCACTAAAACTTGAACTTTTCGAATTTACAACAAATTAAATAAATTTGTCCGAGTTTGAGCTAATACACTTGAATTTTCAAAAGTTTGAATTTTTTAAATCTGCATAAATATCATCATATGCATCTCTGCCTTTTAAATGATTTAAATTGAGTGTTTGTTTAAAACTTGTGTTCGTTTGAATTCAAAATCCTTTCAAATCCAAAATCCAGAAAAAATGTAAACCCAAAAACTCCTCTCCTTTCCTTTCGGGCCGATTTCCCTCTCCCTTCCTCTTCCGGCCCGGCCCGCCCCTCCTTTTTCTCTTCCTTTCCCCAGCCAGCGTGGGCCGTTTCCTCCCCGGCCCAGCGTCACGGCCCAGCCAGCCCGCTCCCGCCTCCTCCTCTTTGAGCCGCCGACAGGTGGGGCCGCCCTGTCGGGGCCTTCGTCCCCACGCGGCGGGCCGCCGCGCCGCCGGCCCCTACCGCGACCGCGACCTGCGCCCGCCGCCGCCGTTTCCGCCACCGTGCCCCGCGCCACCGCCTTCCTATGCCGAACCGACCTTAGGGTCTTTAAATCGGCGCCGCGCCCCTCCTTTCTCCCTTCTCCCTCACTCCCTCCCTCTCCGGCGCAACCTAGGGTTCCGGCGACCCTCCGCGCCGCGTGTCCCCGACCTCCTCCGGCCTCGGCCCCGCCACGGTGAGCTCCGCCGCCACTCCCTCGTCCTCCTCGACCCCTCCTCTCTCTCTCTCTCCCCGTGCGCAGACCCCGCATCGAGCGCCGCCACTCCGCTGTCGATTTCCCCGGCGCCAATGGCCTCACCAATCCCCTCCGGCCGCACTGTGGTGCGCAACACGCTCCCCGCGCGTCCCTCCGCCTTTTCCCCCGCTCCCTTCCCTCTTTTCCCGCGTGCGCGCGAGCATCGCGTCGCTCACCGCCGCCATCTCCGACTCCGGCAGCCGCTCGCCGCCACCCTCTTCCCCTCCGTCGTCGACGTGCTAGCCCAACGGCAGCGTCGTCGCGTGGTGCACCCAGGCAACCGCTCCCCATGGCCCTGCTCCCCTTCCCCGCGTAGCCGGCGAGCTCCCCGACGAGCCACCGCCGCGCACAGGCCCCCGGTCCACCGTGGACCGGTGGACCGCCGCCCATCCCCGGTCCACGGGCCCTGTGGACTAAGTCCACCGGATTTTCCAAAAGAAAATAAACCTTTTCCCTTAATGACGTCAGCATTGCACAATAAACCATTTCCCTATACGAAAATAAATCAGAAATCCAGAAAATCCCCGGGCCCTGTACATTTTGCAGATAAGCCCCTGACCTTTTCAATAATCTTGTTTAAGCCCTGCATTTTTTACAGAAAAGTACCTAAACTTTTCTGTAATTATGTTTTAGCCCCTATCTTTTTACACCTAGACCCCTAAACTTTTAATAATTACAGATAGGTCCCTGGACGTATTCTGTAATTACACTTAAGCCCTCAAAAACCCTTTTTATAATTACAAATCAGCCCTCCCAACTTCAAATGTCCATATCTTTCTAATCCGAACTCCGTTTTGGGTGATTCTCACGCCCACGGGTTCGTGGAATCGCGAAGTACCTTGTGGTACTGTTCTTGAAGCCCCATACCAAGTTTATAAGTCATCAACACCCAAAACACCCTTACTTATTATATCGATTCCGAGCAGATCATGCGATGATTGATCTCGAAAGTCTCGAGTACTTGTTCACCCTAACCTAACCGACCCACACGATGCTTTTCTGCCTAGTATCTTTCTTATCACAACGCACACCCCACTTCACCCCTGAATAACCTATTCATTCTTTTGCTCGCTAGCATTAAACCTAGCGATCATTCGTACCATTCCACTTCCAACCTAGTACCTTTATCTTATCACAAACAAAATCTCGAACCTAACCTAAATCAACCCTCGCTCGATCAAACCTAACCTAGTATCCTCGCCCAACTCCTTCTGATTTATTACTCTGCTCTTATAATTGATCTTTTATTGGATCTTATTAGAGTTATCTGGTACTTTAATTGCCAGCTGCCTTTATTTGAATTTGGCATTTTATTTGCAGTCATGCATTCATATCGCGCATAATCACGTACACACGTTGCATATACCATCGCCTGCATTCATGCATGTTCTTTTTATAGGAATAATATAGAAGCTTGCATATTAGATATGCACGCAATCACCACCAATCAAGCATATGCATCTCCTCATCTTCACCCTAAGGTGTTCACCCAACGAAGACCATATGCATAACCACACGCCCATGTTCATATATTAGAGAAAATAGATAACTAATAACTTGTCTAGGTGAATATGGCCCTTACAAGGCCAGGTACATCACCTATGACATGTAACCTGCTTTGCATTAAATATGCTGCATCATGCATGGTTCTTGTCTCTCGATCTTCACCGAAGTTTCTTTTGAATCTTATTTGGCTTCCCTCGATCTTTATTTCTTTGCTCTTTTATTTCTTTTTGCGGTAGTTTATACGTACTGTTTTATGCGCTAGTTTACGCGAGAGCCGAGGAAGAGACTGAGGAATTCGAAGAGCTCCTGAGGACTTCAAGCTCGAAGACCAACCTGAAGATACAAGAGTCTCGAATCAGAGTTTAAAGTTTAGGAAAGCGATTTCCAGGCAAGCCCTAACTCTCATTGATCATGTTGATCCTATGTTTGCAAATAATCCTACTTAGAGCTTGATTTCAAATGAAGCATGCATGGTATTTAAAGATGATTTAAATGCTTAGAATGACCTAAGTACTTGTTGATAGCCATGCCTTGATATTGCTTATCCTAATTCCCTTGATAAACCTAGGAACCACCATCATTAAATCTTAATGATGTGTTGGATTAATATGCCGCTTAGGACTCATTCACCGTGTACTTAATAACTTGACACACATGCTTTTTGTGTAAAAATGTGTGCGTGTGCTTGATGATGAGTGTGTAAAGTGAAAATGGGTGGGAATAGTAAGTGCAACCCATAGTGGGGGTATGCTCTTGACGGGAGCAAGCGAGGTAGTCCTCAGTGGGGAGGCTATCTCTGGGACGCTACTCCTCGCAGGAGGGTAGCTATTGAAGATGCTTGCTTCGGTCGTATAAGGACCGGTTCATGTGCCGTCTGGCCTAGCACCCTCGTGCAACCACAAGCCCCTGTTATGGGCAGGGTTTGGAACCACACCCTACTAGTGATCGCCCGGTACCATCAGGAGGCAGGGTGTTGCAACCGGAAGCCAGGAGAGGATCTTGACGAGGTTGGCGTCGGGTCTGGCAAGTGAAAGTTGATGGCCATGATATTTATATTGATGTGAAGCCCCTGGTCGCTGATTTTCCGGGGTGGTACCGAGGTGACACTGGGCAGGTACGGGACCATTAGTATCCAGTCGGAACCAGGGCACTGGGAAAGACTGGGTACCTTGTGGTGAAAGTGTACAACCTCTGCAGAGGATAAGAATCTATCCGGATAGCCGTGTTCCACGGTATTGGACAACGCGAAAGCCATGGCCACACAATGATTAGATTTTCTGCGTGAGTTATCCTTGGCGTGTGTGTTTTCGGAATAACACCGGTTTGGAGCCGTGCGCTGGTTTCCTGCCAGCATTAAAATTTGGGAACTGGCGGGATGGACGCATCTCCCCCAGGGCCAACCAACCCCACTATATTTAATCTCTATACCTGACTTAGTTTGCGAACGGGTTTTGTTTTCAAAACCAACCCTTGCATAAAATTGGCTTTCCGCCGATATGATGAACCCCCAGCCTTATCCTTGTTTACACCCCTGCATGTATTTACCCCTTGTGTTAGGGTTTGCTGAGTACCTTATGTACTCACGCGTTTGCGTTTGTTGTTTTTAGTGAGAGAAGTCTTCGTAGGAGACGACGACGTCTGGTTTTCGTTCTGCCTCTCAAGTCTGCCTGTAGGCTTGGGCCGTGTTTCCGCTGATTGTCTGCTTCGCCCTTAGTTGGTCGGAAGGACCTGGATACTTCGTGATCCTCGTCGTACCGCCACTAAAGGCTCTAAATCAGGTATTATACTATTTACCTAATCGAAGTATGCTTTTGATCACCATATCTGTGTTCTTGTGCGTATCAGCTACTGATCCAGGGACTGATACATGATGCACAACATGCTCCAGGAATTGGAGTATGACACCGATGGTTATGTTGTATTTTGAGGCTATAAGATCAAATGAAGTGTTATAGGTTTTTTTTTACTCTAAACATGAATAAAATGATTAAACCAAGGATCTTTAATCCATCCACATCTCTAGATCCATATATTTTTTAAGCTAGGTATAAGCAACTCTAGAGAATACATATTTGTGAAGTTTGAGCCTAGCTAAAAGTGAGCAACAACAGAAGGGAGTAACCATATAACAATCAGTTGAAAAGGAAGATCGGTTCACTCGATTACTTTAGCCAATTAGGAGCTTCAACGCTGCAAAAGCGCTTTTACATGTTCAAAACAAGAAATTGAGTTATTTTAGTCCTTATTTCAGCTGAAAAATGGTTCTAGGCAAATATTGAGTGTTTTCAGTTTATGATTCCAAAAAGTTGACTAAAAACTAAATAAAGATTAGTCACATTTCATAAACCATGTAACACACGGGAAGACGACGCAGAAAAAACAACCAGAAATGCAAACTTGGGCCAAGCAATCTATAAGAAACACCACAAAACAACAAGCCAACACGATTTGGGCCTAAACACAACAGTGCATAGAAAACGGAAGAAAATTCTATGCGGCCGTGCGGCAAACGACTGCCGTGTGGCCCCACCTCGATTGGCACCACCTATCCGCCCATATTCCATCTCACGATTCGATGGTTTCCTGATGACTTCGGCTCCCATCTCCATTGACTTCGGCTCGAGCGTGGTGTGCAAAACAAAGGGCGAGCGAGCCAACGGCAGAAGGAAAAACAAAACAAATCGATCGAGCTGGCTGTCGGGATCGAAGGATTCTGTTTAAGAAGCAAACGGATTAAGGGACCACAAAAGTCTCAGGAGCGGCAGCTGCCTTGTTCAGTTGTTCTTTACTTCTCCATCGATAGTGAGGGACGGTAAAACTCTTCTCCCCTGAACCTACCATGGTGCAGCGGCATTGTTCTTCCATCAAAAATTGTTTCACAATGGAACTTCTGTTCATCACATTTCTTTGCACTTATCTCTCTTGCTTAATCGCATGGTAAGAATTCGTCAAAGATTGGAGTCGGACCGAGAGAGTTCGATAGAATTCGTCAAAGATTTACCGTGAGATCAGTTTTTAACGGCTGTCATTTTTTCTTGCTGATGCGGACATCTTCACGTGTGACGAACGCGACAGCGTTGGGAATATAAGAGATTGGGTGGATATCCTATACGGGTTTTGAATAGACAAAGTACATATTTGTTCAGGGTAGTAAAATTGATGTTTTCCTTTTACCGTTACATTCATATGTGCTAATAAATTTACAATGATATGATTTTCAAGGAAACAGCTCCCATAATGATGAAAATACCTCAACCATTCGCTCTGGTTGGTCATGCCGTCCGGAGCTACAGCCCGGCACAAGACATGTGCAGCACCGAAGGAAGACAAAAAGACATTCACGTGAAGGTTGCATTATACGGTCTGACGACGGTCACAAGCAGACACACCAAAGATGTCAATCAAGCAAAGCAGCAAGGATTACTGCTGCTTACTGTACGTCACTAACCTCCGGATGAAGCTGCCACTTGACGATGCCGGCGTGAAACAGAAACGCCCAGAGATGGGTGATGAACTCGCCGCCCTGCGAGAGGTGCCGGATGTGGTCCTCCACGTTGTCCGACGGCGCGGCCGCCAGCAACGCCCGGGCCCAGAAATCCGCCAGCAGGCTCCAGCGCTTCCGCTCGGACATCGTCTCCTGGAGGTGCTTCCCGAGATTGACACCCGGCCAGAAGCAATTTTGCTTCGCTTTTTTTGAAATCCCCGTTTCTTCTTGCTCCTTCTCCTTCTCCATCGCCTGAAGCCTGTCGCTGGCACCACGCAGGGCACTCCTTGCGTCCAAAGCAACGCTGACAGAGACGTATTTGGCCTCCCTGTCGTCTCCGGGGAGCAGCTCCGGCGCACAGACCGATAGGTATGCGCAGTATTTTGACAGGGTGGTGGCCACACGATAATCCTTCCCAACATCGTCCATGCGCCCGTCAAAGATACCGCCGCTCCTTCGCTGAGCTAGTTCGCAGTAGCATGTGGCGACGTGGAACGTCCAGATGGATACCAGGTAGCGCATGCCCGGGCCATCAATTGCGGCTGGAATATCGTCAAAAGGAATGAATTCTTCCATCAGGTCCTTCCCTTGAGCAGAGAGCAAGGGCGACACAGGACCCAGCGGACCATTCTGGATGGTACCCAGGACTTGAGCAACGGATGCCTTCACATCAGAGTGCAACACAACGGCGTTCACTGTGGTGCTGCCTAGCAATTCCGAGAAGGCTTTCAGTATGTACTCCATTCCAAGCGTCTTCGCATGGGAACCATAGACTAGGTACATCTGAAGGTATATGCGGGAAATATCCCAGGCCATAGACAAAGTGGGCGGCAACCCTCTCATGCTGGTCGACTCGAGCACCGAGTATTGCCCGAGCTTGTTCTGCCATAGCTGGCTGTCAAACCAGTCAATCCTTGTAAAAAAGGCTCTCAGTCTCATCTTGCGGTCAACAATTGGAAGTCCAAGATTCAGCCTGACACGGTTATATACAAACTCAAGGGCGAGTGCAACTCTTGCCCAATTGGAGCTCCAGCAGCGTAGCGCCTGCAACACTTGCAGCAAAGCTAGGGAAACCAGAACGACCAGAGTAATAACGACATCTGCTGTTGTGCTGTCCATAACAACAATGCTCTCAGAAGAAGTACGGCTGCTAATGCTCGCCCCAGGTCTGACAGCCACTGCTCCAACAAAACATATCCCCAAGGCTGTGGCAAATGTCCAGATGGTTGAAGCTTTTGCTTGATAACAATGAAGGAAGGCATTGCTAGTGAAGAAGACATCGTATACAAAAGCCAACTCAACCTCAATCAATTTGAAGGCCCACTCATAGCCAGGGATCCTGTCCCCCTTTAGAAGCCATTCGAAGTTGGGAGCAACCATATCGTCGCTCTTCCAGTAACTTTGTTCCACACGGTTCAACCCAAAGAAATGCTGTAGCAACAAATGAGATAGAGACAAGGAGAGGCACACATCCTTGCACGCAGTGAGATCTGACTCCAGCTCTGCGCCTTTTAATTGCCATATATGACCTATGGTTACGGCACCAAGACATCCATCATGTCCCATATATAAGAGGTAATCCGGTACCATAGTCGATCTCTTCTTCGGGCAAACTGACGAGCAATTCTCCAGCCTTGCCTAGGTCCTCTTGTGTGTAATCAATATACCCTCTGAAAAACCTTTCTTTAGGAATACCTCTGAGGATATTCCGTAGTCTGCTCGGCAGCACGAACGCCAGCGACCTATGGAAGCCCTTGATGAAAGTGATGGCAGCCAGCACCCAGATGGCTATTTTACCAACATCACTGGAGAAGGTTGCAATACTTATCAACAATATATATCCACAGTAGAGGCAAAGCTGAAATAGTGCCTTCAAGAGCGAGCTCTTGTAGTCAAGGCCGCTGTAGGAGGTGATTGAGTCAACGGAGCCAAAGAGGGTGAGTAAGGACACAGCCCAAACGGGATACATCTCGCTCTTAACAGATGAAGATTGCATTAGGCCAATGCTGTACGTCCCAAGAGACAGAGATAGTGTGTTTGCAGCCAAGAAGCCCTTTTGGATGATCCAACGATTAGACCATCGCCGGCAGGATCCAAATGAAGCAAGGATGAAGGAGAGGAGGATGGCCACCAATGCCAATGCCTCGATACGGATCACTGTCCCCCTAGGGTTCTTCCAAAGATCTCTCAGCTGATGTGAGATAGCTGTTGATGATGCATTATCCAAGTGTTGTTCCATATTAACCATGCGGCGGTAATCCACCTAGAAACAAAAAGATGCGCTGTAAGGCAATATGCTAGTCCAACTACAAACAGATGGCCTAAGTTTGTTAGTAGTATATATATGAACTCTCCTTTCTTTGTTCAGATGGAGAGGGATTGATCACAATGCATTTGTAATGGGACAGAAAGTGAATAATCATCCCGACATATCCCAAGTTATGTTTGCAAACGGATGGAGAGGGATAGGTGCCTATCCAAGCAGGGCTATCACTTTGAGACAAACAACGAGACAGGTACAATCTGCTTTAAAAACATATCAACATATAAGTTGGTAGATAAATGATTTTCTGACATGAAATAAATTCTTAGTTAGCTTATTCCGTTGTAACATATTATTGATGGTTAACAATAACTTTAAAGGTCTTGCTTAACATAAAAAGAGAGGGTATGCTGAATTGGATTTTGATTTTAGTAGAGTTTAATCCTACAGAATCAGATTCAAAGTTCATTTCTTTTCTTTTTTTAAAAAAAACTGCAACTATAAGTTCAACTCGCCCTTGTTTACTAATTACTATAGAAGGGGGAAGTAGAGGAGACCAGAAAGAGAGGCTACAACAACTGCAACTATAAGTTCAAAGTAAATCTCAAATTTGGATACGAATGTTTTGTATCTTTTTTTTTTTTTTTGAGATGGAATGTTCTGTATCTTGAATCAATCTTGAAATGAAATGTTGGCTTTATTATTTATCTCTTTGAATGCCTGACTAAGTATGTACAAAAATATTTCCTTTTGGAACAAAAAAATATAAGGAGTCTTGAGCACACACTACAAGGTTTTGGGTCTAATGCCACCAAAAGTTTTGCAACACCATGATTTTAGTTGCAATATATAGGGGTTATTGCAACAATAGTCGCTTTTGGTTGCGATAGAAGGACATATTGCCACTAAATATGTAGTGTTGCGATTTAAATTTCAGTGGTTGCAATAAGTAGGATATATCGCAACGCTAAAATTTGTGTTGTATTTAGGGCATTGTAATTGCAACTATTTTTTCCAATGGTTGCAATAATAAGGAATATTGCAACGACAATTAAATGTTGTGATTAGTTATATCGTGTGTTGCAAAAGAGTCTATGTTGTGGCAACACAAAAGTAAATTGCTGCAAAAGGACGCTGAGATATACCAACACAAAGCTTATCGTTGCAACAAGTCTTAGATATAGCAACCAAAATGGGATCGATGCTACTACCCAGGTACTATTGCAACAATATTGAGTAGTTGCTGTTTAGTAGTTGCAATAGATAAATTTCTGGACTGCGGACTAGTCGTGGACTAAAATCCAAGCTCGTGGCCCAAAATCGCCGAACTCGTGGTCCAAAATTCCCAATTTCATATGACACGCAATGGACCGCGGTCCGAGACCCAACCTCATCGTCTTTGTGTTGGTCGATCAGCAGGCCACCTCCATCAAAGTTTTGGGCCAACTTGTATATTAATTAGCTTCCTAATTACGTACTTAATTATTTCGGCTTGAAGGCCCAGCAAATATTGCACGTGGCCGAGCGGTACACAAGGCCCAGCCGTACCCTTTTCTCAATGGATCAAAACTGATCGCACGTGGAGATCGAAGTGGACCTCGACACAGCCACGCCGATCAGCTTGCAGACATCGTGCTTCAGACGATCGCCGCCGATCAGCTTGCAGACGCATCGTGCGGCAGCTTCAGATCATCTCCACGATCAGCTTGCAGACGATCGCCGCCGACGCCGCAACGCCCATACGGTCGCCATCGACGGGGCGCCCTGCATACTGTCTCCATCGACGCCTCCACTCGACGCAAGCTCTGCACCAATTGCAATCGACGTCGGTCTCCGGTACGCGGGCGCGGCGGGTGTTGGTCTCACAGCGCGACGCCCAGACGATCGCCACCGAAGCGTTGGCCGTGTGCCGCGCTGGTAAGTTTCTAAATAATTAAAGTAATCAATCATCTGAATTTTCATATGTCGCCATATTGATTAATTGATGTCTAATGCACTTGACGATATCTGTCCATCAGGCTCTGCGGTCGCCGTAGCTCCACCTCGCTGATCGCTGATCCCCTCGATGCCGCGATTAAATCCCTCGCCAAGTTGAAGTGATTTGCAAACTGCAATCGATTGAAAGGATAGTCCCGGATTGCTGCCGGTAAGTCTGGCTATTTATGAAGTAATCAATCCGTCTTAATGTGTTACTATATTTTGATTGAAATAGTCATGTTGTCAGCCACTTGTCGTCATGTTTATTTATGTCAATGCTCTAATGTTACATGTCACTTGATGTATCAGTTGCTTCTACACCCATATTAGTTTGAGATGTCATTACTTTTATGCATAAATACTTATCACCTAAAACGGCCGGTTACTTGCACTCATTAGTAGGTTTATTTGTTATCAGTTCAGTAGAATAGAGGTGTCCCAAATTTGTATATTGTTTTTTCAGTGCAATTGAAGGTTCATGTTTTAAATAACCAAGTCATATATACATAGAGCATAGAGCGAAAACTAAGTTTAATTAGTCTAAGGTTAATATATTTGATTATTTTTCATGTGCCTACATATGGTTTATAGGTTTTAGAAATACCTGAACAAAGTAGCATCATAGAAAACAAATCAATAACATCGACATTTGAAATATTTTTTGTGAAGGGAAACGGCAACTGTACTGATAGTTCATTTTTTTTCACATGTTCAGGTACTTTTTTTGTTTTGGGCAAAAGATTGTACTATTCACTTATCATGCTTAGTTTTTTATTTTTAACTACAATTGCACCCCCCCCCCCCCCCCCCCCGCCCCCACCCGACTGTACACATGGTTCTGCATGTTAGATCAGTTATTTTCATGTATATACTTAGATTTTTGTTTTATATATTCATGTCAATTAATTCTGACCACGGTGTTCACATGGTTCAGGAATTGCAAAATTGGTGTTCAGTAGCCTGCTTGTGCTGGGGATTTTTTCAATGGCAGATGATGATCCTAGGTGGATGCTTTTGCCTCGGACAGATCATGCATGGCAAGTCGGACTTGAAAAATTCATTGAGAATACCTTTGAAGGCAAATTTCCCGGACAGACTGCACCCTGTCCATGTACTAAGTGTCGTTGCATGAACTACAGAGGCAAATTTGAGCTGCAACGACACTTGCTGACTAAAGGATTTGATGAAGCTTTCATAAAGCAGGAATGTGATGGCGCCGCTGCAACTGTTGTTGTGGACGATGATGGGGATTTTGGTGACGGTGAAGAAGATGATGCCGCCAATGTCAACAATCTGGTTCATTCAGTGATTCGTGGTACTATACATGGAGAAATTACAGATAGTGGTAATGGCGAGCCACTGTCATACGGTTCCCACATGTCGGCGCCGGGTTCTTCTCCGTTATCTATAGTTCAATTCTTCACATCAACGTGAACTTCGAGCATATGCACAACTTATGCCTCACTTTATATAGTATTCTTTATGGATTTTTTTAAAACAACCCAAAGTTGGATATGTTTATTTCGCCTCTAATTTGACTAGGACCATAAGACATCGGTCGTATAGTCATCCTCCGAATGCATGTTCATGGCACATTTTGTTCCCTGAACTTTTAATATAACAAACGTTCATATGATTTCCATCCAAAATGTACACACAAAAGGAAATTCAAAATGCCAAAATTAGTCTAAACAAATAATAGATCGAATGTTTCCCTCCAAAATATCATTACGTGACTGTTCCCTCCAAAATTTTAGCACCGCCGGGAAATTTGCTTGACATCCCGCCAGATTAGCCTAAACCGACCCTTGATTAGCTTGTGGGCCCCCCACTTTCACCCAAACCCGGCGCTTTCGTTACAACTTGGAGGCGGCGCAGCAGACGATCGGGACTCCGTCTCGAGGGGCGACGGTTCTTCCCTCTCTGCCCTAGCTAGCGGCTTCCTCGATCGCTCGCAATCAAACCATGCCCCCTGCGTCCCAGTCCCGATCAGCCGATGGCGGAGACGATGAACGACCTCGGGCCGCTCCTTCTTTTGCGCCTGGATCCAGAGCCGCCGCACGACGTGGTGGGATCGAAGTCGAGGAGGTCGACGTTTATGCCGACGGTGAATTGTCTTTTCCAACTGGTTATAGGTGCGTATTCGCCTCAAAATCTTGTAGGATTCATAGCAATCGACTTCGTCCGAGGGTTTTATGGTCCCTCTGATCCATGCTACAATCATGTATACCACTAGTACCGTTTGTCTAGGACGTGCGCGGATGTGTGGCCCTGTAGATTGTAGTACGTCTAATTTTGTGGCCCTGTAGATTGTGACTGCTTAAGTGACAAGAGTTTCTACTAGTTGCTAAGGATGCGTAGGGTTATTGACTGAAAAAAATTCCTATTAAGATTAGACGAAATTATTTTCTTAATCTGTTTTTGAATCAATGTCAAGAGCTATCACAAGTGATGACTGAGCTTTGCTCGGTTGGTCCAACACACATGTTTTCTTTCTTCACTCTTTTGTATCAGAATGCGATAACAGATAAAAGACCTCTATACTTCATCTGGTATTTAAAACCTACTATTGAACTTAGCAAAATAGACCTGAAAGTTTAAGTATCTGAACCCATATGTTACAAGACACTGTATTTTTCTTTGTAGCATTCACTGAAACGCACACTTCATTTATGCTAGTAGGCTATAAGACACTGTATTTTTCATCATTTGCTTAGGCTCATTTGATTGTGGAGCTAATTAGCTTTATTTATGCTAGTAGGCTGTGGATCTCCTGTGTTCCTGACATGTGTGTGTGTATCTTCCTTGTCTACTACAATGTAGAGCTTCTTTGTTTCCTAACTCAAATTTTCAGTTAACATACCTGTGCAATTACTGTTACAAAGTATTTGTGTTTCATATGCAATCCTTTTTCCTCTTTTAAGGTCACACATGTTCTTTCTTTCTCAATATTCCCATGAATATAGTGTAACATTTTTTTTTTAATCATATACAGCCCCACATTGACAGGCGAGATTTGGGAAGTAACTATAATCTGCAAAGACAAAAAGCGTGTCCTCGATATCACTATTGACAAGGGTGCCATAACATTTGTCAACTTGAGTCATTTCAGAGAGCAGCTTGGTTATTCTGCGCGGGACTACTGCTTCTATAAGAGGAGATGTGGTATTGATGAAGCAACTCTTCAGTTTGTTGATACACGCCGAGACATAGAGGATATGGTTGAGGAGGTATCTAACACTAGAGAAAGGAAACTCAGGTTGATACTAACAAAAGAATATCCTGAAGCAGAGCGTGTAAACATTACACCCTTGAAGCGATCGAGAGAAATGCAGCATGACGATGATGAAGAAGATGATACTTTTGGGTTTGATGAATCCATCAATGAGTACAAAGACTGGCTTAGAGAGTTAATACGCGACGAAGACTCCAGGGATCTACATGATGACTTCAGGAATGACACCATAGAAACGTACACTGAATGGTTGAGGGAGGAAGGGAAGCTGAGAGAAATTTGTAAGTCTTTTTACCTGTTGCCTTCTTATTTCTAGTAAGTTATGGGACTGTACTAAAGTTTCTATGTGTTTCATTTTCTACAGCGGCTTATCAAGCTTATATTAACAGTAGACGGCCTACAGCAGCACAAGAGGAGAGCAATGATAGCAGCGAGTCGCCACCATCAGAATGGCCATCTCATGCTAGGAAAAAAAAGAAGCAAACAGAAGGTTTTAAATTCTTCATACACTTTATTTTTTTACTGTCATGTATACTTTGTGGCAAAGTCCTCCTCTAACACTGCATATTCTAATTCTAGGTCCACTTTTATTTCCCAACTACATTTTCTAATGAGAATATATATATTCGACAATTATAAAATGTTTTAGTACAACAAAGAAACTGTATTTCAGTCATGTATAATGCTTTACGCATGTATCTGGTGAATTGTTTTGTTGCTATGAACATGCTGGTATATTTCCATTAATTGCATCGATATATCAGATTTTTTTCGGGCATTGGCTCATTTTCCTCTTGTGATTGTTACTAGGTGGCAAGGAAGTTGGTCGTGGTACCTTGAAAGGCCTTGCTGCAATGGCCAAGAGAATGAAGACTCAGCAGAAGAAACTTAAAGTTGATTTTTCCCCAAATCTGGGTGGTCCTTGTGGAGATAATAGGCGTACATTTGTTGATGAAGTGGTGATGTTCATGAGGTTAAATACACCACTAATTGGAGTTAGATTTTGGAAAGATGTGAAGCCAAATGTGAAGAGTGCTATTATAGAGAAAGTAATGGTATGTTTATGGCCCAACTTTCATCATTTAATGGTAGATAGAATTCACTGATACATTTGGTGCAAATTTTTCCTATGTCGTCAACATCTACTGCTCACTACTCTGTTCAAATTATACATTTATTTATTTATTGTTTCCAACAGGATGCATGGGACATTGAGGACAATCCAGAAACAAGGGAAAAGATATTAAAGATTGCCCATGAACGCTACAAAGGCTGGCGAGCCACTTTAAGTGCTACATACAGGGCGTACCCAACTTATGAAATGAGGATGAAAAATTTACCTAAAGACATAGATATTGTGGAGTGGCACTATCTGAACATGTACTTTGGATCAAGAAAGTTCAAGGTATGACAATATTTTGTTAACATTACTTGTGCTATTACTATTACAAAATATTTGCCATTCATATGCAGTCCTTTTTGCATGGTACAGATGTCCTTTATAATGACCTGACTAGTACTATGCTACTTCAGCTTGCTACTTCAGTTTCACTGCTTTGTTTTGCACATACAAACTGTAATATTTGCATGGATATACATATAGTACATTATCTAATCATATTTTGTGTTATTTTTAATTTTGCTTTGTTAAGGTCACCTGTGTTCCTTCTTTCTCAATATTCTTACCAAGTTAGCGCAACATTTTTTTTGGTCACATTCAGACCCACATTTGTTACTTTCAGAGCATGACAAGTACTACAATTTGTCACTGCATTGCTAAACATTACTTGTTCACTTTGTGCAGAAAGTTAGCAGACGAAATTCTTCGAATCGTCAACAAGTTAAAGTCTTGCATGTGATGGGTTCAAAACCTTTCTCTCAGTGTAGTTGGGAAAAGGTAAATATGTGTTACATTTTCGTCATCTACCAATTCATTAGAAAAAGATATATTAATGATGTACAATATTTCAACGCAGAGAGATCCAGAAACAGGCGTTGAGCCTGGTCAAATGGAACTCTTTAAAACTACTCACTCAAAGCAAGGAGAATGGTCAAGTGAGATGTCTCAGAGTATTTACGTGAGTAATAGTTTGATCATTAACATAATTCACAAATTTACAAGTTATTTCTTGAGTCACAACGTGATGAGTATTAATCTCATACAAATTTGTTTCCCTCAGAATGCTGCAGCCAGGAAATTGAGCTTGGAAGAATCAGACGACTCCGGTGAGCAAGAATCAAGATGTACCTCAGTTCCAACTGCTAAGGAAGACCTTGTTTTCCAGGATGCCTACAAGGAAACAACAGGAACCAAGTCAACCAAGTCACATGGCAAGGGTTACTTGTCAAATCCAACTAAAAACCAACTGCTAAAGGAGAGAATCAAAGAACAAGAACGTGAGGTTCAGATTTTAAAAGAGCAGCTAGCAAAGGCAGCTGCTGATAAGGAAGCAGATAAGGCCTCTCTAAAAGCAGAAATAATGGAGGAGATGAAAGCAATGATGACACAGAACATGAGACAAGAGGTAATCACTTCACAATTTCTGCATGTTCTTTGCTGATCTTAGCTTGCATTGTGATTGACAAATGTACTGTTTTTAATCATAATGTTTCCATCAGCTACACTTTATACAATGTCATAGCTTTGCAATGTTCATAGCTACATCATGCTTGTGAATATGGTATACAGGTTACTCACTGAAAAATTCAATTAATGCTACAATTTTTTGTTTCTTCCTGATATTTCCCAACTATATTAGTCATATTTATGTCATACATTATAATTGCTCAAATTTTTCTACCAAGTTGTCCTACATGTTATCTCTGTTTGTATCTCAAAAATACGATAATCTTTGACCTTGCTGACTATTGCTAGAATTCAGAAGTACATTATTATAATATATGTAATGCTTTTGTGAGAGAATAGATATGGCTACTAATCTGTGACCTTATTTTATTTCAATGCATAGCTTACCCCTGAAACCAACAATACAACACAAAATGAAGCTAGGACCCCTGAGGAAAACAATGATGCAACACCAATGCGTCGTCAAGAAACACCAAACCAGGTAATGAACATGAACAAGGATTCCGGAGTTCACACTTTTATTCGTTGAATTATATCTTACATTGCTCAGTAACCATATCTATTACAGATTGAGCCAACAAGCATGGTCACAACTGACAGAGAAAATGTGAATCCCAATTGCAATACTAGAGCTGCTTCTAAAGTTTCAAAGAATCTATTCACTGATAATCGTGTGAATGGGCCACCAGCCAAATTCATAACCTCTAAGCAGCTTTTATCTGGTGCTAAAACTCGAGCAAGCAAAAGGAAACAGGTTAGAACTAGAATCGTGCTTTCATAATGCCCTTAACATATTCCATTGTCAGTTCACAAGCCTGTACCAGATTTAATACTCATTTCACTTATAAACCATTCATATTTCTTTTGACCAGGACAGTCAAGCTTAGGCGAGAGAAGAGGACACAAACTGGTGAATTGATCCCGTTGGCGTGAGTGATGGATGAATTGATATTGCTCTTGTATCTTTGAAGTGTGTTATTTAAACAAGACACTCTAGTTAGTAGTTGAATGGTTTGTTGGTGCTGTGATCACTATTTTGGATTGGTTCTAAGACAGAATGATGGATACATTTCAATGATCATATATATTTGTTGCACCAAATTCGGTTGTGGAATAATTATGTGCATTAATGATTTAATATTATTTTCGTAGTTCGGTATGCTTTTAACTATTGCCACGACAATTAACCATATTGCCACAAGCATAAACCGATGCTACATGTGGATGTTGCAATGTTAACTAATCGTTGCAAAAACCTGTACAGGTACATCAATGACACATAAATCGATGCAAAACCCTTTAAGGATATAGCAACGGCTCGTACGTGCTTCGATGCGATATCATTTAGGCATATAGCGACAACACAAACTTCGTTGCGACATACTTTGCATCTATAGCGACGACTTATATTTCGTTGCGAGACCCTTTAAGGATATAGCAACGGCGACTATGTACTTCGATGCGATATCATGTAGCCATATAGCGACAACACATACTTCGTTGCGACATACTTTGCGCCTATAGCGACGGCTTATATTACGTTGCAAGACCCTTTATGGATATAGCAACAGCGACTACGTACTTCGATGCGATATCCTGTAGCCATATAGCGACAACACATATTTTGTTGCGACATACTTTGCGGCTGTAGCGACGACTTATACTTCGTTGCGACACCCGTTAAGCATATAGCAACGGCGACTACGTAATTCGATGCGATATCCTGTAGGCATATAGCGACGAATCGAATTTCATTGCCATACCTTTTAAGGGTATAGCAACGCCATATGTTGTTGTCATACGCATGAAGGATATAGCGACAACTAATATTCTTTGCGATACCATTCAAGCATATCGCAACACCGTAGTCGTTATTGCCACCATCGTACACCGTGGCAATATATGGTATTGCTACAAAATACTGACGTTGCGAAATTACTTGATAGCAACACCTATACATGGTTGCAATAACCACTATAGCAACGATGCCTGTTGTTGCAAATACCATTCTTGCAACACTAGGGTTGTTGCAGGTGCAACCCATTGCCACACCACACGTCGTTGCAACACACCAAAGTAATGGCAATGACTCAAAAAGGTGATGCAATACCCTATTGCAACGGTCGCTCTTGCAACACCTCCCAACGCCCTGATTTAGTTGCAATTGCGCATTATTGCAACCAAAACACCCATATTGCAACACTTTTCAGCCGTGGCCCTAGGGTATTTTTCTTGTAGTGACAAGAGAAACAGTAACGATTTTTGCAGACCAAATATATTTACATAGCTAATGGCAGAACTACATATTATTCCCCCAAAACAAGTATTCCCTAAATAAGCTCATTGACCAGAAAACTTCAGTTTTTGTGATAGTTGCGTACCATTTTTCTCCTTCCTGTTCCTAGCCGAGATGAAATTCGCTGCTGCGAACTGTAGCCTTCTCCCTCCTTCAGAAAGCATACGGACTCATCTCCCATCTAATAGATGGGCTGGGCTTCCTCTTTAAAAGTACACTGCATGCCGACTTGACTACTATTTTTAATCCTCGGAGTATTCTGATGCCCTGTTCCTTTCTTTTAGCGCTAAATTTTAGAGGCCTCTAAACAAAGAAAATCTAGTACTAAATAAAGTTTAATGACAAAACCTTTTTAGAGATGGATACATCTTTACAAGACGAATCTAATGAGCCTAATTAATCTATGTTTTGTTACAGTCGTGCTACAGTAATGCTACAGAAACCATCATCTAATCATTGCTTAATTACTCTCATTAGATTCGTCTCGCGAATTAGACCAAGGTTCTGTAGTTAGTTTTGTAATTAAACTTTATTTAATATAGCTTATTTAGAATTTAAACCCCTATAAAATTTAGACCCCCATGCGCTGAACACCCCCTGAGACTTGATGACAAGACAATATCGTCTGGTCTTACTAGCTAGTTAGATGACAGAATAGGTTCCAATCATTCATGTAATCAAACATTGCAGCGATTTTTATACAATGCAGCTTTGTTTAGTATTTTGCTCTGTTTTTCCCCTTGTTCTGAGGAAACAACCACCACGGGGCAGTTTTTACCTTCACCATAACCGATATAATAGGTCACCACACTTTTCTAGAAAGAACTACCGATAGAAACAAACCACTATGTTGGTCTCGCTGTTTTGCAGCAGCTACAATATCCGCAGTTATTTCTTCAGCAGCAGCTACAGTATTCGCAGTTATTTCTTCAGCAGCAGCTACAGTGTTCGCAGTTATTTTTCTGCAGCCGCAGCTGCAGCCTGCCAAACATGGTGCACATCTATCGTGTGCGCCTTTTCTTCCAAGACACCACGGTTCATTTTGTACATAAAAAACAATTGAGCATGTTTGTGAGGGGCTGAGGGCTACTTGAATGGGGTTATACCTCTACTTTCTCGGTGCTTGAGCAGAGAGGCAGAGAACAACGGCCAACTAAATTCGTGCATTGCTGGAGGCATTTGTTGCTGTATATGTGAGACTTATCCTAGCGATATCGACTAACTAATGCCAACAATTTTAGCATCAATTATGTCCTAATCAGTGTGCGTTCAGCACTCCTCGAGTAAAACATGCTCCAATGGTTCAAAAATTAGTGCAAACTGGCCGAAAAGACAAAGCAGAGACCCGGCCAAGCCCGATAAAATCGTAAAATATATCTGAGTTGGTACAAATGAGTTGGCTCTGGTTTTTTTTTTTTTTTTTTTTTTTTTTTTTTTTTTTTGAGCCTGTGAGCTGGCTCTGGCTGCCTCTGCGTCTCTTTCGTGGATCCAAAGATGTTCATGCTAAGATTCCTTAGTTTTAAAGTCAAGAATGAGACCCAATTATTCCTTATCATGTGCAGCTACCCACCATCAGAGAAGACAGAGGAAGTAAAGCATGGCATGTGGGAGTTCAGTTGGGTCGGGGCGGGCTGGATGGAATCGTGTCCGTGTCCGGTTTCCTGGTCAAAGCCCAACTACGGCAGACCGCAAAGGGGACAATCGCGTGCGCGGTGTTGTGCTGCTAGGAGAAGCGGGTTTTTTTTTGGGGAACGGAGAAGCGGTTGAGTGCCGCACTCTAGATGGCTAAAGTCCAGTAGCCGAAACCACCCGCTGCTCACGCCAAGCACAGCCATCGTGCCGGTCACTACCAGCATGCAGCGTCCACACGCTTGACGGTGGCCAGAAAAACGCCAGTGGCGAAGCAGCTGCACCAGTGCGAGATGCCTAGCTGGCTAACTAATCTTGACATCCGTCTATATGTATCGATGCGTGCGTTGAGATCCACGGTCGCGCGCGCTGGATTCGCGCTGCGATCACTACGGGAAATCGGCTATTTGCCGAGTGTCCGCTTATTTGCCGAGTGTATTATATCGGGCACTCGGCAAAGAGTCTCTTTGCCGAGTGTTTTTTTAAAACACTCGGCGAAAAAAAACACTCGGCAAAAATAATCTTTGCCGAGTGCCAACGAAAAAGCACTCGGCAAAGACAAAACTTTGCCGAGTGTCAAAAAAAAGCACTCGGCAAACATATCTTTGCCGAGTGTCAAATAATAACACTCGGCAAAGCGAAATTCAAATTATTGTTGTACAAGAAGTACCAACATTGTTTCCCATTGGGAGACGGCCTTGTTCGAATATACACTCTTCGTTGTTTTCCACAAGTAGCAACAATGCTTGACCATTTAGGTGGCGTCGAAATTTACAAGGCCGCAGGCCACCTGCTGACGCTGCTGATGATTTTCAGACAAACCAGCATGTCGCAAGATGTTCAGCCTTGTCCTGTTGTCGTCCTCCACTACATATAGGTGGCTATCACCGGGGACAGCAATACTACACCTACGTACAGCACTAGCACACAAATGAAGACGAGTCACGTAGTCGCCACGCTCGCTTCGCTCCTGGTGGCAATGGCCGCGACGGCTGGCGCCGTCACGTTCAACGCGACGAACACGGCGTCCGGCACCCCGGGTGGCCAGCGGTTCGACCAGGCCGTCGGCCTCGACTACGCAAAGCAGGTGCTCTCCGACGCGTCCACCTTCATCTGGACCAGATTCAACCAGCCCGACCCCGCCGACCGCAAGCCCGTCGATGCCGTCACCCTGCTCGTCGAGGACATCGGCGGCGTCGCCTTCGCCAGCGGCAACGTCATCCACCTGAGCGCCCAGCGCGTCGGCACATACGCCGGCGACGTCAGGACCGAGGTGACCGGCGTGCTGTACCACGAGGCGACGCACGTGTGGCAGTGGGGGCTGCAGGACTACGCCGCGCACACGGGGGTCTTCGAGGGGATCGCCGACTTCGTGCGGCTCAAGGCCGGGTACGCGCCGTGGCATTGGGTGCAGCCCGGGCAGGGTGACCGGTGGGATCAGGGGTACGACGTCACGGCGAGGTTCCTGGAGTACTGCGATTACCTGATGCCCAGCTTCGTTGCGCTGCTCAACGCCAAGATGAAGGATGGTTACTCGGACGATTACTTTGCCCAGATTCTGGGGAAGGACGTGCAGCAGCTGTGGCAGGACTACAAGGCCAAATACTGAAATAGTTATACCCTCTCCGTTTTGCATTTCTGGGTTTGGTTAAAGTCAAACTTCTTTAACTTGAATTATCAATATAAATAATGTTATTAGATTCATCGTGAAAACCAACTATCCTAATATGTAACTCTTTGTATTTAAAATATTTTATTTTTATATATTGTTAGTTAAAGTTGAAGATATTTTACTTTCAACAAACTCATAAATTCTTATATTCTTAGACGAAGGTAGCACTATCATTAAGAGATCACTACGTTTCAAAATGGACGGTTGGAATTTCTTAGATTCAAACTATGGGTTAAGTAATTAAGTACAAAAATAATATCGGATATTTTAAGCAGAAATATGGAGATTTGAAGTTGAATTGCAACCTTGAATTCCCATTATTCACACATGAGCAAGACCCAACCATTATATAAATCCTTCCCTTTGACTCCAATTGTGCATAACTTCAGCGTGGATAGCTGTGTTGTATGTTGAGGTTATAAGATAAAATAAATTATTGTGGATAATATAAAGAACGATCTTTATAGTATAGAAGAATTCACCCAAAATAATTGCTACCCTCTCAAACCATTGATCTCAATCTCCTCCCACCTCCCTAATCATTGATTAGCGCATGCCCCACTCACGGGTGATGACATGGACATCATACATCCTTACCTTACATAGGAATCAATGTATATTTCCTTACTTTTTCATGACTTTTTTCACCGAGCCGCTCCCGTACCCGACTCTCCTTCCTGCCGATGCTTCCCGTGATCAATTCCCTGATTTACATTTCCCAAATTCCCGTGATCAAATCCTTTCCGGTGAACATTGACGCCTCACCTTCGTCTGTGCACTACGGGAGATCCCTTGTTTGCCGAGTGCCAAGGACACTCGGCAAAGCTCCAAATGCACTCGGGAAAGGCTTTGCCGAGTGTGTTGCACTCGGCAAAGAGCACACGACATATCTTAATCGGCAAAAAGCTCTTTGCCGACTGCTTTTTTTCGGGCACTCGGCAAAGTTTTTGCCGAGTGTCTCTAAACACTCGGTAAACAGAGACATTCGGCAAAGTTTAAATCAAAAAACCGCCTAAAAAAATAGCAAATTTTTTTTTATGAGGGGAGGCCCCCATCAACCCGTCTGCAGCTTTTTTCTTGTAATATTTGCGATTCGAACCCATGACCTCTCCTTCGCGTGACTCCACCTCTACCACTACACCACAGCATCACATGTGCCAATATCCCATTTTGATTCTACTCATATTAAACTAAACTGAGTGTCAATTGATTATTTGAGACTCTAAACGAATTCAAATTAAAAAGTTCTCAACTACAAAGTTTCATAACTTTTCAAGATCTACATCTTTCATTTTTTGTCTTTTGTCCATCTGAGGTCGTTTACAAAATTTGAATTTCAAATTTGAACTCTTTCAAACTTAGTTTTCATTGACAAGATAATTTCAAATCAAAAAGTTGTCAACTACAATGTTTCATAACTTATTGTGATCTACAACTCTCATTTTGACTGTTTCTCCATCCGAGGTCATTTGAAAAATTCAAATTTTAAAATTTAGCTGACATTCAAACCTCCATTTCGTAAGTAAATTTAATTCAAATTAAAAAGTTTTGAACTACAAAGTTTCATAACTTCTGAGTATCTACAACTTTTATTTTGGTCATTTGTACATCCAACATAGTGATAGTCACATTGTTCACAAATCTTATAGATCTCCCTTCTAGTTTCATGAAACTTAGAAAAGAGATGTTGATTTTATGAACAACTTTACTATCACTTTGTTTAATCAAGAAATTATCCAAATAAGAGTTGTAGACCTTGAAAAGTTATACAACTTTATAGTGATTGACTTTGCCGAGTGCTTTTTTCTGGCACTCAGCAAAGATTGTCTTTGCCGAGTGTGTTTTTGTTGGCACTCGGCAAAGATTATTTTTACCGAGTGTTTTTTTTTTCGCCGAGTGTTTTAAAAAACCACTCGGTAAAAAGACTCTTTGCCGAGTGTCCGATATAATACACTCGGCAAACAAACAGACACTCGGTAAATAGCCGATTTCCCGTAGTGGTGGTAGGCTGGTAGCCTATCATCGCTGTTGTGATTGCTGCCGGCACGACGCGCCAACGAGCGCGCCCCGCTGCCGATCACAAGCAGGTCACCGGTTGGCCTTCGCTTCATCAGGTAGGGTACCTCGTAGACATCCTGCTCAGCTGATCAGACGATCGCTGACGATCCTATATGCAGGAATTGTCTTTTTCTTTTGGTGGCACATTTGGAAGGAGAGGAACAGACGTGTTTTTCAGCACGAGGAACGCTCATTCATGCAGGTGGCGATGTTGATCTTGGACAACATCAGGCAATATAATACAGCGTTCTTTGACCCAGACAATTAGCGCTCAAGCACAGGAGCTTTGTTCCTCTTTTGGTGACAGCTTTTGGAAGGAATGTGCAATAGCAGAACCTTCAACAAAACAACTATCGCACCTGCAGGTTGAGTAGTTGGGGTTCTTTTTCAGAGAGCTACTGATCAAGGCGATACTTCAGAGTTGGTTTATTCTTTTTCCTTAGTCTCCTGCTGGCCAGTTTTTATCTTGTTGGGTGTTCAGTTTTTGAATGCATTTGCAGAGTATAAAACAGCACTCTCTGCTGTTATCTAGTTTGATGTATCATTAGACTGTAACTCTCTTGCTTCTATCTTAATGAATGGCAATGCTCCTGCCTTTTTTCAAAAAAAAAAAAAAAGCTGGTGAAGGCCTGAATCCCTCGCGAGGCGCCGATCTGAACCTGATTACGGGTTGTTTCTGGTGACCCTCGGCAGCGGGTCGGTCGACATAGGGCAGTTTCTGATCCAACCAGTTTAGTCACTTGTGCCTCTTCCTTGGTTGTCATCAGATCGTTCGGTATTAGCACCCACTTGTTCTGTCCAAGTGTCACGAGCTAGCCTACAATCTTGCAGCTTCATCTATTCAGGACGTCGGTCCAGCAACATTGCAGGTTTGTGACAACTTGTGCACGTCTTGGATTAATCAATTTGTTGAGAAATTTCATTAGGGATTAGGGTAAATGATTCTGGCAAAAATTTGATCTGTGATGGATGTGGAATATAGCTTGTTAGGGAAGTGTACATTTTAGATGTGGAGTTTCTGGACCTGTGGAAAATAATGTATCATTAATTTTAATTACTATTGCCTACAATTCTCTGTATTATCCATGATCGACACACGAATGATAATGCATGCTCTTTCATTTTTTTTGAATCCCTGACGTTGAAGTAACCTAGTTATTGTTTTAGTGGGGTGTCGAATCTATCTGAATTGCTTCTGTCAAGTCAGGTTTTGTTTTTCATAATCCTATTATTGTGTTCATAATCTTTGTTTTACAGCACCACTGTCATACCTTTTTTTTTTCTTCTTATTTTGGATTTAACTTTGACATCCTATGAATACAGCTATGGGGGAGATGGAGAATACTATTATGCAAGAATCCACTAATCCATGTAACTTAACCCTCAATGACTCCACAAATATCGATTACGCCTAACCCTCCCAGTGGCTTTTGTCTTCTTGTTCTATTTCTTTTTCTTTCTTTTTTCTTTTTTGCAAAAGAGAGAGAGCTTTATAGATTACAGAATAGAGTTCATACAAGCAGGGTTTTTTTGGCCAGACTTCTCCCTATTGACAGACTCATTACAAACTAAAGACTCCAACTCCACTAACTTACTGACGCTCTGGGGTGATTGAAATCGCCACACCACACACTCCTTCGACACAAAAGCTAAACGACCTAAACCATGGGCAACACCATTACTCTCTCTCAACACCATTGTTCTATTTCAGTTAACAAGGCTGTGTCAACCATTTGCATTTTCACAGCCTCTCCATAGGAAGCTTCTCCTTATTTTATCAATTCTTTTTACTACCCATTTCTTCAAAGGTTTTGCTCCACGTCAGGTTTTGCTTCAAAGGTTTTCTTCAGTAGGAACACGATCATGTGGTAATTTGGGATCGAGTATAGCATAGATTTAACTAGCCGTAATCTTCCATCCTTATTAATAAAACTTTCCTTTCCACACTGGCAGCTTCGCAGCTACTTTATCCACTAACAGTTGGACATCTCTTTTTTTTAGTTCATGATTCAAATTCAAATTCACCACAGAAATTTAAGATTCAAATTCCACAACGAAAAAGACAAACATCAATAGGGTAAAATGGGACATTATTTTGTTTAAGAGGTTAAACAGATAAAGTGAATGTAGAATAAAATGTTTTCCTATTGTAAGAGAATGTAGAAGCTCCAAATGGAGGATTTGCAAAGGTCTCTTCGCAAAGTATCCAAGCCGTAAAACTTCAGACGGGACTTGCCCACTGATTCGTGGGGTCAGGCCCGCTAGTCAGTGAGCTAAGTCCACGTTCAGGGGATCCACCGAGACGGAGAGGGAGAGTTCAGTCCCCTTCCCCCTCCTCCCGATCAATCAGCGAACCCTAACCCAATGGCCGGCCGCCGGCGGCGGCGCGATGGGCCGGAGGGCACCAGGAGGGGGAAGACTTGGCAACTTATCTACGGCCACTACAAGGAGGCACTCGACGCGCTGCCCCTGGAGCACATCCCGGCGCTTGCTCCCCGCCTCGTCGACGCCGGCGTCTGCTTCGGCTTCGCCGACCCCGTCACCAACATCATCGCCAACACCGTCTGCGTTCACGACGAGGATGGTGAGCCTGTGCCAATTTGCGCCAAGAAGCGGAAGCGGGAGAAGATGACGGAGATCAAGGCCTTTACGGAGGCAGCAGCGAGGGAGGAGGTCCTCTCCAAGATTGGCGACGACAAGGTGCAGACCATCGCTGACCGCTCGCTCAGGGGCCTCGTCGTCTTCCTCACGTCATATTTCCGGCACCTCTCCAACAGGGATGCGTTGCGCTACCTCTACCTGGCCCAGGCCAATCTTCTCGTCGCCGTCCGTCTCATCGAGCTCGACCGCTGCTATCGCCGCAAGGACCGATTCTGCATCTGTTCATATGCGACCAAGACGGCGCTCAGATGTGCTGCGCTGTCGGCTAGGATGCCCATGGTGGATTCGTTCGTCAGCTCCTCGTTCGGGCTTGTGCCTCATCTGAAATTGGTCATCAAAACTGTGGCTGCAGAGCCCCGCCGTTGCCTCTCTGTCCGGGACGTACACTATCTGTCTGGATTGCTTAAGGAGCCACTCGAGCTGAAGAAGTCGGACAATCCTATGAGTCTTGCTCCTATACGGATTCCTCAGCACGACGCAGATGCAAGCACTAAGGTGCTGGGTGTGTTGACACCTTCACTTAGGTGTGTTCTTCTGGATAGGATCCATGATCTGTACCTCAAGGCTGTTTCTCAGCTACCAATGGAGGATTTTCGGACCCGTTACCACCGTGGGCTCCTCAAGGCGGGTTACTGCTACGGCCCGTTCAATCCAGTCTCCAACATCATTGTGAACACTATTTGGTATGACACCACCTTTCCTGCATCACAAGGATTAGAGGTGGACATGATCTGCACGATGAGGCACGTTGAGTCTCGGTCCCTCAGTGGACTCCTTGCATTCTTGCGTGCATCTATTCCCGAGGTCTCAGAACATGAAGCTATGATATACCTCCTCAAGAATGACTTGAAAGTTGGCAAAGCAATAAAGATGGCGGCAAAACAAGGACATTATAAATCTGGCTCAGATGAGAGTAGCTACAAGGCAGCAGCAAATGCATCATCTCACCCTAAAGCTGAGGAATATTTGGAATTTGCTGTACAGTCCTTGCCTACCATGATGTCCGATGTCAGGTCCTTAATGCAAGCTTCTCAAATGATTTCCTCTCGCAATATCCTTCGTTTATCTAGGCTGCTGTCACCTTCAAGTGCTGAACCGTTGGAATCACCTCTGAAGCTGACTCAAGATGCAGGGGACATGCTCTCGAAATACAAGAAAGACTTCCTCACTGAACAAACTATTACTCGAGGAAAGGTTGAAGCCGCATTACAGAATTATGAGGAAACTATGGTAAGTTTATGTTATTATTTTTCTCCCCATATGTGAGTGCGTGCAGCCTCGCCTTTGCTTTCATTTTGCCTTCTAGCTACAATTATGTTCTGCTTTCTCGTTTTTCCTTTGTTGTGTTGTTTATTACTTTCATTGTTGAATTAAGCTAGTGTTTGTAGGATATCACTTTTCTCTCTTCTCCATAACCTTGAAAAGAGTTGGGGTGTGATTGGTTACCTGGCCTAATTGTAGCCAGACTAGCGTGAGCTTGACTTAGGAAAGAAACAATTTATTTGGTTAGGTGGCTAAGCAACTTTTGACTTATGCAATCTTCTATTTGTTTGCCTATCTTGCATTGAGTGAGATCACCTTGGACTTATGTATTTTGTTACTTCACAAGCCTAGCTAGGGACTAAGCCAGATAACCAATCACATCCCAATTACTCAGGTTATGTTCTCTTTAAATTCAGTTTATTTTCCTGTTGTAACAGCTGGTTGCAAATCATACCCTGCAAAGTATGTTGTTTTAATATCCAACAATAGTACTTTATACTTTTGGGCATTCCTGGTTTATCGGATTTCCGGAAGTTGCAAAATAGTGTTAATACTTAATAGTATGTCTCAGTCCATTTTGTTTATGCTTTCTTTTTTATTTGACATTCGTGGCTGTAGGGATGTTGTTATGAGCTTCGTATAATTTGTGGTGTGAACAATTGTGTTGGCAAGCAAAGGAAGATTAGAGACCCGAAACGGCAATACTCACATGTCAATTTCTGGGCAAGCTTAAAGAATGGAGGAAGTCCAACCTTATTTTTTGCACAATTTAATAATGATGAAGGTTGTGAAAACCAATCTATTTGCTGCCCTGTTTCAGACCAGTCTACATGTGATGGTATGTTTCTGTCTCTACATATCTACTTATGATGCATATTCATGAACAGTATTTTGATTTTAATCGCTTTGATTTGTATATTGTAGCTAATTTTCTCTCTTTTTTGTCCTTTTATTTTCTTTTAAAGTTCGCTGTTGCTATTGTGAGTCACAAGGAATTCGAATTGTGCATCCAATTCAGAGTTATTGGGAGGGCGGAAGTGAATTTGAGAAAGTATGCTGTGGGGAGCACCAAATCACAAATGCAAAGATTGTTAGTCGTGGGAAGAGGATAGATAACCAGGTGATGGGTATATTCAGACAACATTATCTGTACCAGGATCCTCTCTGGGACTGCGGGTTGACCCCACACATTAACCGTATTGCATGGCACTCCACTCGAACTTGGGAAGATCTAATGAGAGATGCGATAGACCAAAAGTGCAACAAGTTTAATGAAGATCATGATAGGATGTTGCTTCAAAGTTGATCCCTTGACAGGTACGTTGAGTTCGGTGAAATTCTATCTGAAACCTTCAAACATTTTGCAGCTCAACTTATTTAATTTGTTACTTCTGTTACGGCTTAGCCTTTGATTCTTTTCACAATGGCACTTGATAGCAAAACCATATTCCCATTCATTTATGATTGATAGAAAGTTATTTCAATTCAATCATAAACTCTTCAGCGAAACAATTTTCCCCCAGCAGAAACATTGTTAAAATAACGGTGTGGTAATTTTTGTTCTTTATTTGTTTAGGATACTCGATGCCCAGAAATAACTGGATGGACAGATCACACGTCTCCAAGAGGTGCATGCAGGCCCAGGTTTTCCCCTAATTCACACTTTCAGATACAAAAGGAGCAGTGTGAATATGTAAGCGAGGCAATCAAATTTCTGATTTAGTTTCATGGTAGGCTACAGTGTCATCTTGGTTTGTTCCTGGCTCCTGAGGCTATGATTTGAAAAAAGAATTCCTTATTTAGTGTATTTTTTATTTTTTTGTTATTATTAGTATGGTCTTAGTACTGCTTTTTAATTTCTATATTGGGAATGATACATCCGACTACTACTGTGTAAATTGGGATTGCTTTCATGGATGCTGTAGCGTTGCCACTGCTGCTTTTTTGCCCTTTAGCTCAAAGGCTATTGTGCTACGAGTTGGGTATATTAAGTTGCTTGCTTTACGGTGCCCTATACCACTAGTATTATACTAATACTAGTGGTATTATGAAGGGTAAAACAGTCTTTTTTGTTTTATCGGTCTGCTTTCCATCACGTCGCCGTTCTCTAAAACTTTTCATCGCCACCCTCTCTTCGCACGATCTGGCCCTGCCTCCAGTGGCGAAGCTAGAGCTCTAGACATCCGAGTGCACACGTTGCTTGACAGGCCTCAGCGGCAGCTCAGCGGTGCACATTTTTAGTTTAAGGTTGTGCACATAAGGTAAAAAAAGGAAGATTTATACTGAAATTCGTTTTGCACCCTGGTGCAGCATGCACTAGCTTCGCCAGTGCCTGCCTCCACCTATGATGTTGACGCCGTACACCGTCATTGATTTGCCTTTTGCCGTCACCAATTTTTCACTAACATTTAACAATTTTCCGCTAACATTACTAATACTACTAAGAATACTAGTGGTATTGAAGGTTAAAGGAGAACTAATCTGAACCGTCGGATTCTAAATACCACCGGTATATGCTGATGGTATGCATAATATTATTAATATAATACTAGTGGTATATAGGGTACCGTAAAACTTCTCATATTAAGTTCTACTGCCCGCTACATATCGGATGGTTAGGCCATCATAGTCCAGTGCAGTGCAATGAAGTTATTGCCTGACAAAGAGGTCATCGGCTTCATGCACGACTCGGCTCTGCTATTATCAGAAAGAGCCCTGCTGTACACATGAACCGGTTGTCCGACTGCGTGGGTATGACCGGGGCGTTAGCGTGCGTACTGCGTAAGTGCGTAGTGGCTGAGCTAATAAGAATTCTCCTCCTACGTAAGAGCTGTTCCCCCCTCACGTCCAAGACCAAGTCCAGGAGGAATTCATCTTGGCAACCCAAAATGAGTTATGTTTTTCTGTTGTGTAAACTCTTGTTGTGTTTTCAGGAGAGAATAGACCAATCTCTTACCATCCCAACGCCGTCGCGTTCGCGGGCGATGAATATATCCACGTCAGCCCGTTAATGACAGTTCGATAAGCGAATCCGATGATATGGGCCGTTGGATGCTAGTCGGGTCAGGTCTTCGCCCGATAACATGCCCAAAGCTCGCGATTCAAATGTGACCAGTTGAAGAGAACCATCCGGTTCACACTAGCGAACAGTTGCGACCAAGAGGTCGTACCCTTTGGACGAACAATTACGACTGTTTGGTCGTAATCTTTCCCTATGTATAAATATTCATGTACTACAGTGCAATAAAGATATCAGTTTCATTGTCTCATCTATTATCTCATTTAGATTCAACACGTTATCAGACATTTTGTTCTACCAACAACTGGTAGGCCACGACGAACTCGCCGAGTTCGTCTGTACGAAGAGACGGAGATGAAAAGAACACGCCGGGTTCGTCTCGGCGACTCCAACGCTCAACAAGATCGACACCAACTCCTCGGAAAGACGTTTTTGGTGGCGCTAGAGAACTCCGTCAACTTCGCTCTTCTCGCTGAGAACCACAAAGAAGAACTAAGACGGCGTCTTGTACTCGCACAGGGCAAAGGCTCTGGTCTTCTTCAACGAAGAGTGAACCTCCTACACGGATGATGAAGAGAAAAGGGATTTGAGACCGTAGGGCCTCGAAATCCAAAGAAGAAGGCACGCGAATGAAAAATCCATCGGGTAATAGCATACCATACTCTTCTGATGGCAGTAGCGCCTGCTACTCTTTCTTCTTCACGCGGGACGACATCGCCAATCGCCATGGAGATAAGTGCGTTGAACAGCATCCTCGCGACGCCCGCGCGCGGCTTCCTACACTGCGACTGCGCGGCGGCAGTGCCGGCATGACGCGATTCGCCGGTTCCGGCGGCGGCGGTGCCCGTGCGGACGTAGCGTCGCGGCCCCCACGGCACTCACCCGACGCGCCGCGACATGTGATTGCGGCAGCCCCCGCCAGTGTCACGACCCAAAATTCAAAAGAAATAAAAATCACTCAAAATTTAAATTTATGTCTAACTCTTACCTATTCATTAAATTTTCAAAAATGAAAGTTAAGTAAACTAATATAAACTAGAGCTAAAAAAGGGAAATTTCTAAAATATAAAAGTTTGTGCTCAAGTGTTTGATTTCTGTGCCTCCATTTAAATTTAGCATTTTCAAAAATAGAACTCTAAACTAAATTAGCATAAGAATATAAGAGAAATGCAAATTTACAAAATAAATTAAAATGGGAGCGTGCCAACATGTTTGCTAACTTAAATCCTTGATTTATGAAATTCTTACTCGAATTTATCTGAGTCATTTTGGTTTTGATTTGGATTTCACTTGAATTTCTGAGTCTGGAAATGTTTAAAACATTTTCCTTTCCTCTCCTCACCTGGCCCGCATTTCCCCGGCCCATTCCCTTCCTCCACTCCCGCTGGGCTGCGCGCATCCCTTCTCCTTTTCCCTCCGGCTCGGCCACACCCAAACCAGCCCAGCCGGCCCGAGCCCGCGCGGACACGTCGTCGTCCCCGCCGCGCCACAACCTCCGCCGCGTGTCGCCCGCCGCCCTGCTGCCGAGCCACGCGCCGTCGCACTGCGGCGCTGCGCCTCCCGTCAAGCACTCCGCGCCGCGCTTCGCGCCCGCGAAGTCCACGCGCTGCGCCTGCGCCCTGCAAAGCCTGCGCGACCACGAGCAACGCCGCCTCGAGACCGAGCAGCATCGCCGCCGTGTGAACAAGCGACCCTCTTCGCCAGGCCATGACTCTGCACCGCTGCTCTGCATCTCCGCGTGACGCGTCAAGACCCCGAGCACGCACCGAGGTCGTATCCCACGCGCCAAGCTTCCTCGTCGCGCGAACGCGCGCGTCCTCGCCGCCCTTGACTCGCACACGCGCCAGAAGTAATTGCGCCGCCCCCTCAACCTCCTTCTCACCCGCCAAATGACGCGCACAGAACCTCTCCTCCACACCCAGCTCTCCCCATCCCGACTCGTTGTCCAGGCAGTTCCAATCGAAGCTTTTCCCCAAATCGATCCCAACGCGAATCGTCCCAATTCGTCGTCGTGAAGCCTCTACTCGCCCTCCTCCCCCGCGTGCAAACTCCATCGTGCACTCCTGTCCCGCCGCGCCCACCAGTTGCGGCCCGGAGTCGCCGGAGCACCTTCCCCGCCAAGCACCGACGCTGCAACCCGCTTCTCGCCGTCTCCAGCTCATCTCCACTCTGCGCGACGTCAATACGTACCCAAGGTGAGCTCGCCGTCTCCTTCTTTCTCTCCCGAAGCCTTCCGCTTCAAGTTTCGGCCACTGGAGCGCCGGATAGGCCACTCCGGCCAACTCTAGCCATGGCGCCGCCGCCCCTGTCGTCGTCAGTCGCCGCGCGACGTCCCCATCGCCTCTCAGCTGCCCATTCGTAAATCAACGGCTGAGATTAGATCCAGTGATACCCTTTCGTTTCATTAAATCTCATCCACTCAATCAAGATCCGACGTCCCAGATTTATCCGTCCATTTCCAGTACAAAAACAAAACCAAGAATCCCAGGAAATTCCCAGATTTGGTAGTTTTGCAGATAACCCCCTGAGCTTTGCAATATTTATGTTCCAGTCCTATCTTTTCAACGAAACACCCTTCTGTTCCTTCTGTTTTTCTGTAATTATGTCTTAGGACCCCACTTTTTCACACCGAAGCTCCTAACCTTTTTTGTAATCACAAATAGGTCCCTAAAACCCTTCTACACTTACAAATAAGCCCTTAGATTTTCAAACCATCACAACTTCTCAACCATAGCTCCGTTTCGAGCGATTCTTGCGCTCACGCGTTCGCAGAAACGCATAGTACCCTTTGGTGCTACCCACAAACCTTTCCAAACAACCTTTATACACACATCTGCTGTAGTTACCCTCTTAATCTTCTGGAAACCATATCTTCACTGTTCTAGCTCCGAATCCGACGATTCTCGTTCCGTTCATCTCGGTTCATCTCCCTGAATCCAATCATGTTCTCTGAACTATTTCTTGTATTTTATTTGATTCTTATTTGGCTTCATTTGATTTATTTTGTTCATGCGTTAGTATTTATTTTGGCGAATAATACGTGTAGCTAATGAGGAACTCGAGAAGGAGCTACAAGATCCAAGCTTCGAGGACCCAAGCTTCAAGGAAGAACTTGAAGACACCAACTTTGACAAAACGAGAGTGAAGACTTGGAACTCAGAGATTAGGATAGCGTTTATCAGGCAAGCTCTACTTCTCCTTGATCATGATTGATCCTAACGTTTTCGCATGCACCTATGTGGCCGTCTAATTACTATGCATTTACTTGTTATTTTCCTGATTGAGTAGCTATTATCCTACTTGCTGAGGTACTTGGAAAAGACGCATTGCAGGTAGGGTCGATATCCTGTGCGGCTTATCATTAGAAAACGGCGCGACTTTTTCCAACCTATTTCTTCCAGGGTCAACAGCAAGCACAGCCGCCCAAGCGTTAGGCTCCCAAGGGTCCACCATGGACGTAACGTAGAAAACGTCGTCGTTGCGCATGTCTAGCGCCGGGGTTTTGTTTAACACCCTGTCCAAAGCCAGTCTCTTCTCCTCGCCGTCCCAGATCACAGGGAACAAGTCCGGGCGACACGACTCGGTTGGCGAGAGGTTAGCAAAGTCGACTGTGCGATACACCTCCCAACGCTCTGAGAAAATTGTCCTCCTGAACATGGTGGCCGTGCATTGGCCGCGCCGCTCAGCCGGACGCTCCAGCTAGCTCGATCGTCCTGAACGTGTCGCCGTTGAAGGCCACGTCCCGGATCGGATCCAGAGGAAGTCCTTGACCGTCTTCCCAGCGCACCCGGAACCGGAATGCATTGGCGGGCAACAACGGTGGCAGGTCGATCAGCTGCGCCTCGGGTTCGTCCGCGAGCACATTGCACAGCAGGATTCCGTTCCGGAGATCTACCCAGGCCAGAGAGTGCCCGCCGATGGTGAACACCCTGGGTTCGAATAGCTGGCCGTAATGAATCTCGGACTCGCCGCAATCCACCACCCTCACCACCCTCGCGACCTTGTTGCTCCACAACCAGGTCCTCGTCAAGAAGACGCTGAGGTCGAACCCCATCCGGTCGCCGGCGTCGAACCGCAATAGCGGGAGGACCACGACGACGCAGTGGTGGTCATCGGCGCAGGACCGGACGCCGACGCCGTCGGATAGGAAGTCGACCGGGTAGGGCTTCGGAATGACGTGGAGCGACGACGCGCCGGGGCGAGAGCAGTCGTAGACAAAGACGTCGGAGCAGCGCCGGCGTTTGCCGTCGTCGCGCCAAGGGACGTGGGCGCGTACGAGGACGAAGGCGCCGTCCTCGCCGGCGACGCTGATTGGTAACGTGGAGCAAAGTTCGGGGCCGTGGGCGACGCAGCAGGAGAGGCCGGGCGGGTCGACGACCTCGAAGGACACCTCGACGGGGCTCCCGGCGCTCGTCACGGTACCGGCTGTGGTCGCGTCATAGCAGCGGCCGGCGCGCCCTACCACGTCGAGGAGTACCCAGTCAGGATGGTCATCAGAGCGTCGGGAGGTGGCGGCGGCGGAGCGTTCCTGCATTGCGGATCGGCGAGAGAAGCCGGACGCCGGCATCTTGGAGCCGGGATGCGCGAGGCAGTGCACGCAGAACTTGGACTGAATTCAGCTTGGACGTCATGTAGATTGTAGACACCCGTGCCAATCGAATCCGGTCGATACACAGAACGAGCAGAGATCGGATTTGACTGGGTCGGGTCGGGCTGGGTGGAATCGTGTCCGTGTCCGGTTTCCTGGTGAAAGCCCAACTATCGCGCGCGCGGTGTCGCGGAAACCGCTGCTCACGCCAAGCACCGCCATCGCGCCGCCGCCAGCCACTACCAGCATGCAGCGTCCTGACGCTTGACGGCGGCCGGAAAAACGCCAGTGACGAAGCAGCGGGAGCGGCACCAGTGCGAGATGCCTAGCTGACTAGCTAATCTTGATATCCGTCAATGTATCGATGCGTGCGTTGAGATCCACGGTCGCGCTGGATCCACGCTGCGATGGAACCAGGACGTACAGGATCGAGATCGTTGTTGTACAAGAAGTAGCAACATTCAGCCTGTTCGCTTTGCTGCGAAGCAGCCGTTTTACTGTAGCAGCTGCAGAAGAAACAACTGCAAACACTGTAGCTGCTGCTGAAGAAATAACTGCGAACACTGTAGCTGCTGCAAAGCAGCGAGGCGAACAGGCTGATATTGTTTCCCATTGTGGGACGGCCTTGTTCGAATATACAAGCCTTCGTTGTTTTCCACAAGTAGCAACAATGTTTGACCATTTAGGTGGCGTCGAAATTTACAAGGCCGCCGGCCACCTGCTGAGGTTGCTGATGATTTTCAGACAAACCAGCATGTCGTAAGATGTTCAGGCTTGTCCTGTTGTCGTCCACCACTACATATAGGTGGCTATCACCGGGGACAGAAATACTACACCTACGTACAGCACTAGCACACAAATGACTAGTCACGTACTCTCTCCGTTTTTAAATTGTTGTCGCCATTCACTTTTTTTGCTATCTTTGACCATTCGTTTTATTCAAAAAAGTTTTAAAAATATCATATATTTTGTGATGATTTGTTTTATCTTCAAAGTAAGTTTCAACCTAACTTATAATTTTGCATATTCGAACAACTATTTTGAATAAGACGAACGGTCAAACGTAAATAAAAAAATCAATGGCGACAACAATTTAAAAACGGAGGGAGTACTCGCCACGCTCGCTTCCCTCCTGGTGGCAATGGCCGCGACGAACACGGCGTCCGGCACCCCAGGCGGCCAGCGGTTCGACCAGGCCGTCGGCCTCAACTACGCGAAGCAGGTGCTCTCCGATGCGTCCACCTTCATCTGGGCCAGATTAAACCAGGCTGACCCCGCCGAGCGCAAGCCCGTCGACGCCGTCACCCTGATCGTCGAGGACATCGGCGGCGTGGCCTTCACCAGAGACGACGTCGTCCACGTGAGCGGCGTCTACTCCGGCGACGTCAGGACCGAGGTGACCGGCGTGCTGTACCACGAGACGACGCACGTGTGGCAGTGGGACGGGCAGGGCCAGGCTAACCGCGGCCTCATCGAGGGCATCGCCGACTTCGTGCGGCTCAAGGCGGGGTACGCGTCGTGGCGCTGGGTGCAGCCCGGGCAGGGCGACCGATGGGATCACGGATTCACGGGTACGACGTCACAGCGAGGTTCCTCGAGTACTGCGACTACTTTGATGCCCGGCTTCGTCTCGCTGCTCAACGCCAAGATGAGGGATGGTTACTCTGACGATTTCTTTGCCCAGATTCTGGGGAAGGACGTGGAGCAGCTGTGGCGGGACTACAAGGCCAAATACTGAAAGTTGTACTACTATCCTTGAGAGGTCACTACGTTTTGAAATGAAAAGCTGGAATTCAAAGATTCAAACTTTTAGGTTAACTTCGGAAGTACGAAAAGAATATCAGATATTTCAAGCAGAAATATGGAGATTTGAAGTTGAATAGGAACTTTGAATTTCCGCATAACTATTATACCGGATATTTCAAGTTAAATAGCAACATCAGATATTTCAAGCAGAAATATCGGATATTATTCACTCATGAGCAAAAAAACCAACTATTGTATATATTCTTCCTCTTGACTCCAGTTGTCAACATTGGCCCTATTTGGCATAACTCCAGCTTCGATGGTTGTGTTGTATTTTGAGTTTATAAGATCAAATGAAGAGGTATAGATTTACTTTTACTCTAAATATGAATAAAAATGATTAAACCAAAGATCTTTAATCCATCCACATCTCTAGATCCATATATTTTTTAAGCTTGGTATAAGCAACTCTAAAGAATACATAAATTTTGTGCAAGTTGGAGCTTAGCTATAAGTGACCAATAAAAGAAGGGAGTGGCCATGCATATAACAATCAGCTAAAAACATATATTGGTTTGCTCAATTATTTTAGCCAACCATGAGCTTCAACGTTGGAAAAGTGCTTTAACATGTTCGAACCAAGAAATTGAGTTATTTTAGTCCTTATTTCAGTAAAAAAATGGTTATAGGCAAAGATTGAGTAGTTTTAGTTTCTAATTCAGTCAAATACTAGTGTTGTGTAAAAGTCGACTAAAAACAAAATTAAAAAATAGTCAAATTTTCAGAAACCATGCTACACACGGGAAGACAACACAGAAAAAACAAACCATTAATGCAAAACTAGGACAATTAAACTATAACAAACACCACAAAACAATAGGCCAACACCAACAGGATCTAAGTCTAAACACAACAACACACATAGAAAACTGACTGAATGTACGCACATGTGGCAAATTTGAGTGAAACAGAATTAATATCTAGCTGATATATTTATAACAATTGCGATAAAAGTATTGACAACTAATTAAACTACTTAAATTGGAACATTTCCTTGGTCGCCTGAAAATGGAGAAAGAGATTGTTTGATGGTCCATTCTTGTCCCAAAACGGAAGAGCCGAAGTTTGCGTCAGCCCACGCCGTAAACTCATGGCCACATTAGCGTCGCGCCCGAAAGGCCCCAGCCCTCCAATTTGGAGAGATTTTTGTTATTTCACCCACGAAACCAGTGGGCTTCGACAGAATGCCTACCTGTCATTAGGCTTCGTTAAAATGACCACCAAACCGTTATCCCAACCGGTCTTATGCCCACATAGAAATTTTTGGACGAAATCACCTTCTCCTTTCTTCTTCCTCAGACCAGACCCCAATCCCCACTGCCACCTCCATTGACAGCCTAAGCTTCTGCTAGCCCAAGCCGCCACCAAAGAGAACTGCTCCAATCCAAAAAAAGAAAAAAGAAAAAAACTGCATTCACTTAGCCGATCCTTGAACCAGCAGCATTAAAAGACTAATTAGCCACAAAAGCAATTCAATTAACACAGGTAAACGATGCCAAAATCAATGCCTTTCAATTAGCAAGAGAGCAATTTGTTCTCTGACTTGCCTTCGTGCCTGCCGTTTTTTTTTTTTTTTCAAGAGCGTGCTTGGCACGTTTTTCATTAAGACGAGGAGAGAGATGTTCACCGTACGTTACAGGACACACTGCTAGTCCGGCTCAAAATCTGAGCTGTAACCCCGACCTATTTGATTAGTTACATAGCTGAGATCCATTATTAAACTACTAATACCGACCTATCCACGAACCCTGCTAAACACCATTGTTGGAGTTCCTGAAGGATCCCATCAGCTACTGACGTCGCCTGCCTTCGTGCCTGCCGTTGACCTCGAGGTAGGTGAGGCCTCCTCCTCCATGACGCTCAGATGGGGATGGTGGCAGCCCAGCTCGCCTGACACACCGTTCAAGCAGAGACACGGCAATGGCTGCAGCCATGGCGGCGACTGCAACAAGGGACGAAGCAGGAGACGACTGCAAATCCGCCATGGCTTCCGGCACTGACGAGCCCCCTGTGCGCCCATGCTCCCCGCGCGACCAGCAGCCGCGACGCCATGGCCGTGCTCCTCGTGCGACAGCGTCGCACCGAGCAGCCGCGGCCTAGTAATGAAAAAGCTTCTTTTTTTTTTTAGCTGAGCTTGGCTGGCAACGAAGAAGCTTTTTTTTTTTAGCTGAGCTTGGCTGGCAATGAAGAAGCTGCCAGGTGAGGAAGAAGATGGAGTAAGGGCAATTTCGTTTGAAAAAAAAACGTTTGGGCATTCTACCAGTGAGACACTGGTTTTATGGGCATAATAACGAAGCCCAATAACAGATGGGTATTCCGTCGAAACCCACCGATTTGGTAGGTAAAATAGCAAAAATCTCCTATTTGGAAGCCCCGCCTCGAGGGCCGAGGCCATGTGTGCGTGCATGCAAGATTTGTTTAGTTATACGAACACGAAGTGCACGCTCCGAACTTCAGTGCATCACATTTCTCAGCACTTATCACTCTTTCTTAATTGCATGGTAATTACACGTACAGACCTACACGCAAAACGTACGGCGGTAGATTGTTCACAAAAAAAAAACGTACGGTGGTAGATCCTGTCTTAGCTTCGTTCATTAGCCGTTGATTGGCGCATCAATTTTCGCAGTTATCTCATTGCACGTCAGAGGATGTAAATTGCAAAACCAGGATTCCATCGCAGCAAACGAAGAGACACTCCTGACTCCTGAGCGGGCAAGGAGGACTCCAAAGAGCTGGGAAGATGACAAATCAGTGAACTTAGATTCCTACAACCGTGCATGGATAAGATCACATCTGACGAAACTTGGATTCAGATGTATTGACAACTGAATTGCGTTTACTTTGGAATCTCACTCAGTCTGTTAAACTAGGACAAGGCAAAGTACAAATACGACCACAAACTATGCTCTCTCTCTCATTCATATATATATATCAAAACCTAGCTGTATAATTTACACAATATTCAGAATGCATAAATAAAATGCCGACTATAATATACACGCCGACTCTAGCCTTTCACCGCCCAAAACATAAGTCCTCGACCAACCAAGCTAGCCGGTTGCAAAACCAAGAAATGGGTCTGAATTTCCGTGTCCAAGTGAACAAACCGCGATTGCTGTCGCCTCCACGCTATATAAAGCGCACCATTCGGAGACGATCTCAAGCACCAACAGCAAGAGATCCAGCGCGCAATCAGCGAAGCAACACGCCAGCATGGCTAACACAAAGATACTGGCGGTGCTCGCCCTCCTGCAGGTCCTGTCCCTCCACGTCCACGCCGTCTCCGAGGCGGCCGGCGGCAAGCCGGGCCACCCCAAGGGCGGCGGCACCTGCCGCGTCAGCGGCTTCCTCCAAGGCAAGGCCGGCAAGTGCAACAAGAAGAACTTCTCCGACTGCTGCAAGGCGGGCCAAAAGTACCCGCAGTTCAGGTGCTCACCACCCGTGGCCGCCAAGACGCCGGCGACCCTGACGCTGAACAGCTTCGCCAAGGGCGGCGACGGCGGCGGGCCGTCGTTCTGCGACAACCACTTCCACCCAGACAGCGAGATGGTGGTCGCGCTGTCCTCCGGGTGGCTGCGGCTCGACGGCACGAACCGGTGCAACAAGAGGGTCCGCGTCACGGCGAACGGACGGTCCGTGCTGGCCAAGGTCGTCGACGAGTGCGACTCGGTGAACGGCTGCGACAACGAGCACAACTTCGAACCGCCGTGCCCTCCCAACGTCGTGGACGGGTCGCCTGCGGTGTGGAAGGCGTTGGGACTCGACAAAAATATCGGAGAGTTCAAGGTCACTTGGTCCGACGTGGAGAGTGGGCACTAACTCGGTGCTCATGCATGCCCGTTATGTGTGAAGTGTCAGTCTCGGTGATGGAGCAACTACTAAATAAGCCATCACATGGTATTCCTTTTCATTAAGGCCCTGTTTGTTTCCCACCCAGATTATATAATCTGGCTCATAAAATCTATAAACTGAAACAAACAGGTCTCAGATTATTGCCAGATTATAGTAATTCACAAATCAGATTATCATAATCTAATAAGATGCTCTCCCCCAGCTTATAGATTATATAAGCTGGATTATATAATCTGGGTGGGAAACAAACAGGGCCTAATTCTTCCCAGAATTATGGCCGCCGCCATATATATTTCCCTTTTTGCAACTCTTTTGTAATTCATAAACAAAAAACTTGTTTGTCCTTGAACAATGCATGCATCTGCCAGCAATGATATTGTAATTTTACCTCTTTGAACAACCCACCTTCTTGAACCAAATCCAAACAGAAAGGGCCATTAAGGTGAATTCCGGTATACAAATTTTTTGACGTGATAGAATGAAACAATTTCTAAAAATTAAGTACAAACTACTGCTCAGTTCCAAATTACTATGTATAGAATCATTATGAGGAATATTTTTACATATATAGTTCACAAGTTGTTAAATTACACTATAAGTTAATAGTTAAAGCTAAAAAAATGTTTGACTTTTATCAAAGTTAAAGTGACAAGTACTTTAGGATGGAGGGTGTACATCATTGCCTCCATCCTCAACATGTAGAATCAAACTATAAAACTTTGAACGCTAGTAAATACAAAAATATTAGTATTTGACACATAAAAATGACACCGTTAGATTTTTCACGACAAAAAAAATCATGTTATCATATTTGTCTCAACTTCTCCCAAGTCATGAAGGGTAGTACTCAACATACGTATGGGAGAATGTGTCCATGTCTGATAAGACAGGTAAAAGAGAATGGAGGTGGTATAACATTTGTCAGTATGACAAAATATATGTCCAGAACAATAACACATTTTTCATTTGACAAATATCTACTAATGTACTTGCAGAAAAAGACCAAGATGCTTCCTTCGCAAAAAAAATAATAATAATAATAATCAAGACGCTTCCCTCTCAGAAAAAAAAAGATCTTTTTTTTTCGAAAGATCAAAATGTTTCACTAAGCATCTCAAAATTAAACGCCATTTATTATTTACTGAAAAAAAGTAACTTAGTTTGTTTTTCGTTGCCACAGTGGAAAAATTGTCTATGCAAACCGAGCAAAAGACAGACAAACCCAAGGTTTCCAAATTGCCTATCACAGAAACTCTGGACTTCACGAGATACAACCTTGCGTGCTTGTGCAAGCTGATCTATCAAGCACGAAATTCAACAAGTGCCATCGATATGAAGCTGCAAAGAAACGCACGCATTTGGACTCTTAATCAGAAATGTACTAGTCAAATATGTGTTGCAGTGAAATTGCTGGATTTTTGTTGTATTTACCATACTACAGAAAACAGCTGTCGAACTGTTCAGTACCGAGATTCAAAAGAGGTATTACGAACAGGTAAATCATTCTTTTAACTCATGCGACAGCCTAATCAGCAACGCAATCGTTTCAAATTGTAATAAGAAACTTATCTGACACGGTACGACAATTTGTTAAGTTCAGACTAAATCTGAACATGACAACGCATTGCCGTGGCAAACAACCACTGCATGTTCACAACTGGCAGCATGGCGACTATATAAGCAGATGAAAGCTATCTCCGACCACACAAGCAGCAAAGCCAAAACACAAAGTAATCGAGTAAAGAGAGAGGGGTAACTAAAATTAGAGCACCTGAAATGGCCACCATCCGAGCTCTGGCCACCACGGCGATCATTCTCTTGGTCGCTCTGTCCACCTCTCAAATAGCATTCGCGCTCCGTCCAAGCCTTGGTGTCTGCCGTGCCAGCGGCTACCTCCCGGGCAAGTCTGGGAACTGCGAGAAGAGCAACGATCCGGACTGCTGTGAGGACGGCAAGCAGTACCCTCAATACCACTGCTCACCGCCGGTGACCGCTAGCACCAAGGCCGTGCTGACGCTCAACAGCTTCGAGAAGGGCAAGGACGGCGGCGGCCCATCGGAGTGCGACAACGCGTACCACAGCGACCAGGAGAAGGTGGTGGCGCTCTCCACAGGGTGGTTCAGCAACATGGCGCGCTGCGGCCACCAGATCAAGATCACCGCGAACGGCAACTCCGTGTACGCCAAGGTGGTGGACGAGTGCGACTCCGTGCACGGCTGCGACGACGAGCACAACTTCGAGCCACCATGCGACAACAACATCGTTGACGCGTCGCCGGCGGTGTGGGACGCCCTGGGGCTCGACCAAAACATCGGCATGGTGGACATCACCTGGTCCGAGGAGTGAGCGGCAGTTGACGGTTGTGCGGCGTGCCCACGTACTATTGCGTTGTTTTATACATGCTGTGTGTGTGACTATTGTTTGTAGTGAAGGTCGTGTATATATGATGCTTTATATCTTCATCATTGTCTATAAAATACATTATGCCACGTCATGTATATTGAGCACTATTACCAGTTTGTCCAGCAAACACATACTGCTAATTTCGAATTTTATATGTTGATGCTGGTTACCGCGTGCGACAAACATGTTGATGCCTTAATGCTTCACCAGTAGTGTGGGTAACTCCCGGGGGCTGGCAAGACCATTGGCCAGCAGATTGACTGCACAGCAGGTAGCAGCAGGCATCTCGTTTCAGAGATATATAGAATCTACAAAGATATAATAAGATACCTAGTTTAGTTACGTTAGTAGTAGTATGAGTATGACCATTGTTCGATCTGTTAGAAATGAGTTCATCTACCTCAGAAAAAAAATTATGGGTTGTTATTGCCGTGTCATTCCAAATTTATGGTAAACTGTTGTGATGCATTCTCTCAACATGTGATGAACTCTGATACACTGAAACTTGAAGCTTCTACTGATATCTAAATCAAGACAACCATTTACAATGAAACCAAAGCTATGTCAATAGCACCAACTGGTCCAACTCTCTGTACAATGTTTAAGGCCGGCGAGCAACTCCATTTCTCACGCACGCCTATCTCGAACAATGATTTTCAAAATAAAGTATTGTATTCACAGAAGTTATTAGATATGAAGGTGTGACTAATGTTCTTCCCTAACTTTTCATGCATGGGCATGAGTTTTAAATTTTTAATGCTACCTTCATATTCAACTTTAGACAGTACTAATAACCACAATATAAAATAAAATAGAGGCCAGTACCTATCTAGGCAGAAGCAGCATTGTGCACAATCATCAAAAGACAAAGCGTATTCCTACTATCAACAATTACTAGTAGATTAATAAAGTGAACAAAAGTACAGATGCTTGAGAGAACAATGCATGGAGGATACTTGATTCAATATGTAATGCTCCTTGGCATCCACTGACCACTGTCATCAATGTACATCACAATATAATCTATAGTCCATCACAAGAAATCTGTCTTCGGAACCAAAGTGGCTTACCTATGATAAAAATAATAACCTTCTTAGATAAACTACAAAAATGGACAGGCACATGACAAACGTATGGCTACAAAGAACAATGAAATTCCTTGGAACACACAAGACATGGAGGTCAGGAGATCTGAAAAATCTGGGGTGAGGACAAAATGGGGATCATAGATTAATATATAGAGCACAGATTCACTAAGGTTCAGACCCAGGTGTACACATTTTGGAAACCCAAACATTTCAGATGAGCCTCCTGCTTAATCTTGCAAGAGAACACTTGAAATCATACATATGAGGGGGGAAAAAACTAACTTTTAATAGTTTGGCAAACATTTCTTACCACGATGCTCAAAAAGTCATAATTTGATTTATTTTATTCTCCTGGACAAACACAAACATATATATAGATTAATCAAAGGGTATCAGTTTTTGGTAGTAAAATGAAATAACAGTCAATTATTGTACAACGTTCAAATATAAAAATGAATCAACAGTACTGAAGCAAGCAACAGATAACAGCAGGCACAACATCAACTAGTAATGTAACCTCTGTTGCATAAAGACAAAGGGAAGTGATGATCAAGGCAAATTTAAGGGGGAAACAAGAACTTGTTATATAAGAATCAAGAAAAGCGGTAGATGTCGCATATGTAGCTAAAACAGCAGCATAGAGATTGCTGCAATAAGTTGCTGCTAAAGCTCTATATAGCCAAACAAACTACACACTCCAGCCACACAGCAGTAGTTTCAAGCCTCTCGGGCTCTCAGATACAATTGAGGGCAGATAGCAGGAGAAGAGAAAGGAACATGTCTGACACAAGAATACTAGTTGTGTTTGCTCTGTTGCAGGTCATGTGCTTCACCATTCGTGAGGTCTCTGCTACCAATACCACCTGCCACACCAGTGGATTCATTCACGGCAAGGGGCGCAACTGCCACAAAGGGAACGGCCTGGACAATTGCTGCGTCGCCGGCAAGCGCTATCCACAGTTCAAATGCTCGCCACCGGTGTCAGCAAAGACACCAGCCATCCTGGCAGTCAATAGATTTGAAAATGGCGCTGATGGAGCAGGGATGACATCATGTGACATGCGCTTTCACAGGAACAAGGAACTGGTGGTCACATTGTCCTCAGGGTGGCTGCGTCTGGAAGGCACAAACCGTTGTAACAAGAAGATCCGTATCTCTGCGAATGGGCGGTCAGTCCTGGCCAAGGTTGTGGATGAGTGTGACTCGGTTAATGGTTGCGACGATGAGCATGACTTTGAACCCCCATGCCGCAACAATGTTGTTAACGGATCACCGGGGGTTTGGAAGGCTCTCATGCTCAATGAAAGCACCGGAGAGTTGAAGATCACATGGTCTGATGTCTGATTTAGCCATGTGATGGGAGCTACCGAGCTACTCCCTCCGGTTTTTATTTGATGACGCTAGGGCAACAATTTTAGCAACAAACTGAACTACACATTTTGTCCTACTGTCATCAATAAAAACTGGATAAAGTTTTAAATAAGCCATTTCTTGATAGTACATGTCATTACTCCCAAAATTATGTGTGGCGGTATATATGTTGCTATATACATGTATAAAATGAAGGGAAAATCCATTCTACTCCCGGGTAATGTAATTATGATTTATGGTTTTATGTCTACCAGTTCCAAATTATTTCAAAATAGCCTGTATAAGAAAAGTGGAGCCTTAGAATTTGTTTCAGTACTCCTTTTCAAGGAAAAAAATGTGAAGTTAAAACAAAAAAGTTACTGACGGGTTTGGGCTGCTTTGTACTGATAGCAATTGTTTTAACTACCATATGGTCTCATAAATATCCAAAATACCCACACTTATACTTACATCCCTACACATACGAGGCAAGGAACGCAAAACCTGTGTTTAGCAAAACTTACTTTACCTAAGATGGTTATGTCTATGCACAGATCCACAGATGAAATGGTGAAAGGGGTCTTGGCCTAGCGGTTAAGGCATCCGAGTAACACCTTTGAGGTCCTGGGTTCGACTCCCGGTGGGAGCGAATTTTCTAGGATTTAACGGCATTTGTGCTTTCAGCGGTAGGCGACGTGGCCGTCGACAGCGAGGCGCCAGTGGTGACTTCGGGAATCTGGAGAATTTGCCGGCTCAGTCTTCGAAGATGCTCATAGGGGTAGGGTTTGCGTATGTGCGTTCATAGGGGTGAGTGTGCGTGCGTTGTGAGTGTCTGAGTTGTACTGTGTAATTTCTCAACAAAAAAAAAGATCCACAGATGAAATGCACCGTATGTTTATTCATCAAAATAAACTCAAACAAATATGGAGGCATGATGACGAGTAAATCCACTCCAACCTAATTCATATTCCTTTTCCAACATTCACAACCTTTTCTCGACGAAGAGTACTAAGGCACACACACTTATAATGTTCTGATCGTGTTGTGATTCAAGGCTTTTCCGTTGCTACCCCATCGTTACGTGTTGAAAAGTATATGCAACTTATTAATTAGGCGATCGGGTCCCTCTTGCTTGTCACTAGAGAGCCATAAATTACTAATCCATATGGTTGTTTTTTGTTGATTTGCAGACAAAATCATTAGTTTAAATTTGAACTAATGGTCTTGTATGAACGTCAGCAAAAAACAATCGAAGGGAGTAAACTAGTAAATCCCTCGTTATGTTAGTCAAACATCAATCCTTCATTTCCATTTGAGTCTAAGTGAACGCAGAACACCAATCATATTCATGGCATAGCATAGATGATGCACATAAAGTATAGGAGCCCCTAAAGTACCAAGCCATTATTTCTCTACCAACAATCATCTGAAGGGGACGAATCACAAAACCAATCGACCGTTGGGGAGCGCGACACAGCAATTCCCGAATCCCAACAGTACAAACAAGAAAATGGGCACTCACCGAAAAGTCGCATGATCTGGGGAGCGGCAGAGATCCTCCAAGATTTCCAGATGGGCGCCGGGAGCCGTGAAGTTACGTCGTCGTCGCCGGCTTTCCTGCTCCGGCCTGGCGCGGCGGCGAGAGGAGGAAGCTCGAAGTAACAAGCGGGCGGGGAGCGATTGCGGCCTCCATGGGCTTAGATTTTGTCACACCCAGTTTTAAGGACAAAACTGAATGCATAACTCTACGTGCGCCAGGATCAAGTTTCGCACATAAAGGAACAATAGTGAAATAAACAGTATAAACCAGTGTCATTATTACATCGTCTCATTGTATCATTATTACAATATCTGAATAAATTGTCTCAAAGGACTAAATAAACGACAGCGGAAGACTCCCAAACACACAGGCAGTCGACTGGGGGAAAGCACGCCTAGTAGTACTCCTCATCGAAGTAGTCCATCGCACCTTCATCTTCTGAGCAGCATGACAAAACATTGTGGGGGAATAGCAAGGGTGAGTACTTGTCGTACTCCGCAAGTGTGGGAAAATAAATGTAATGCAAGCTTATAACAAGAAAGACTGATATAAGGTTAAAGAGCAGAAAAGCAACCTAAAACATTAATTAAGCACCTATATTACTAAGTGAAAACCCGAACCCCAAAGTTATTAGATTAAGCACTACAAGGTACCCCTTGCAGCAAACTGGGTTCCCCACCCAAAACCATCCAAGTCCAACCATCCATTTCTCTAATCATGCGAGGATCCAGGCCGCTCCTGACCGTGAGCACGGCTGTCATGACAGTTTTACTTCTCTGCAGAGGTGCACAACTTTACCCACAGGGTGGTGATTTCATCATCCGTCGATGACTAAAACCTCCATGTTGTCTTCACACTACCAAAGGTGTGAGACAAAGAGATCACCACATGGTCTTTCAAAGCGCTTCCCAGCCTGCCAACATCCCCGCTAAGGTTCCACCGCCGCGGAAGTAACCCTTCCTTCAGAAGCCCCCTCTTGCGCCTTGGCTAGGAGTACCCCTCCATCACCTGAGTTTGGAAGTACCCCTTCCTCCCTCTTTCCATGAACGCCGGCAAAACTGGGAAGTTAGCATAATACTTGACCAAGTCTACCATAATCAACCCTGTGCTTTGCGCTGTTGTCCTGGGTTGCCGCTCCACGAACCGGTCCTTATGATCACAAGCAGGTACTAACCACAAACCAACAGTACCATGACAGGTACATGTGCATACCCGCACCATCATCAACATCCTCCTGCTTGGATCACCTAAGTTCCATGTTGCTAAAAAGATTAACCGGTCCATGTGATTAAGTTGAAGTGAACCATTAGTCAAGATTATTAGTCAAAATTATCATCCACCCAAGACAGCAAGCTAAGCATTTCTATCCATCCACATTATCATTAACCTCTACCGTAACCCGGCGACAAGGATAAAGTAAAGGAACAGGGTATGACACATGGGATTCCAATTGAACGCAAATGCATGACTAGAGGGAGAAAGCAATAGGTTCAAAATGGTCAAGGACACTTGCCTGTTCCCCCTGCTGCTGGCTGATCAAACTCCAAGTCCTGAAAGTTCTCGATCGGCTCCTCTTCTAATAACGTTAACATGCAAGCACACAAGCACAAACAATAAATAACAGTACACCAGACAGTACTAACATACTACAAAAATAGTACCAAAAGATAGAGCTCGAGCCTACGATCACGTGAGCGCAAGAATCGCTTAAAACGGAGCTACGAGTAAAAAGTTATAAGCATTTGAAGTTAAAAGGTTTAATTGAGTTAAAACAGGGTCGTACAGGGACCTAATTGTAATTTTAGAAAAGTTCTGAGGGCTGAAAAGTAAAAAGTTAGGAAAAAATATTATTTAGGAAAAGTTCAGGGGGTTTTCTGTAAAAATACAGGACCTAAACATTATTAGCAAAAAGGTTAGGGGCTTAAGTGTAAAAGTTACATTTTAAAGAATTTTAGGAATTATTCTTTTACTGAAAATACTAATTATTGCGCAACGCTGCCGTCATAAATCGAATCGATTTAATTTAAAACGAAAAACCCCGTGGACCGAGTCCACGGCGGCTGTGCACCGGGTCCACGGTGGTCCACGGTGAACCGGACCACCGGGGAGACCATGGCGCGGCGGCGCTTCACCGGAGCGCGCGCGGGAGGGCGTTCCCGGACGCGGAACCTCGCCGCGAGAGGCGGGGCGGCACGCGGAGACGTCGGGGAGCTCACCGGGGCTTCACGCGGGGCGGGAGACGGCTCGACGGCGGCGGTCGACGATGGGGAAAGGCGGCGGTCCTCCGGCGGCTTCGGGAGGCGGCGCTAGGGCACGGGAAGGCGGCGGTTTCGTCGAAACGGAGCGCGGAGGGGCTGGGGCTCCGCTTTATAGACACGGACGCCGAGGGGCGGGCCCTCGCGGGCGCGCACGCCGAGGGCGGCGCGGCGGCTCGGGGTCGGTTAGGGTTTGGGGCGGCGGCGCGCTGAGCTGGGCCGGGCGAGCGGGCTGCGCGCGGGCTGGCGGGTTGAGGCGGGCGCGCACGGGCTGCGGGAGCTGGCGGCCTGCTGGCGTGCTGGGCTGCGGAAGAGAGAAAGGAGGCCGGCCCGATAAGGAAAAGAAAAGAAGAGAAAAAGGAAAGGGAAAAAGAAAAGAGGAAATGGGCCAAAGGGATTCGGCCCAGGAGCAGCTGCGGGGTCTTTTTTCCTTTTTTATTTCGTTTCTCCTCTCAAAATCAAACTAAATACCGAAAACGATTTCTACACGAAGTTTAAATATATTTTTCACACAATAAATTACCTACTGCAAACTACTCCAGCATGAATGCAACAAACAATTATTTTATAGCCTAGATTAATTCATTTAATTTAGAAAATAAATCTTTGGCCTAGAAAAATGTTAACACCCTAATTAAATAAAGAGAAATTTTAATCTATTGCAAAAATGTGAAAATTAGGGTGTTACAGATTTGCTTTTGGGCGGAAAGAGAGGAGCCAAAGCTGGGCCTGAAGAGAAAGCACCGCTTGATGGGCCGGACTACTTTCGGCCTATGCAACACAGAATCACAAGCCAATGTACCGTTTGGAACGGCACGTTGGTTCATCAATTCCGTCCAGTAAAATCTGAACGCCGCCGCAGCAGATTGCCGTGGCAACCAAAGAGCTCGTGTTCATAACTAGTGTGAAAGGACTCGAACACGGTTATAAAGCTCGCGCTCTCCTAATCCCATTCCATCATCCAAAGCAAAGCCCAGTTGATCAACAGAAAAGCGATCAAGAAATCCACACAATTATCCGATCCCTGCCTGAGATGGCCACTTCCAGAGCTGCGGCCGCCATGGCGGCAACCTTCCTCCTGGTCATGCTCTCCACCTCCCACGTCGCGTCCTCCCTCCGCCACCACGGCCACGCGCTCGGCGTGTGCCGCGCCAGCGGCTACCTCCCCGGCAAGTCCGGCAACTGCGACCCCATCAACGGTTCAGACTGCTGCAAGGACGGCAAGAAGTACCCTCAATACCGCTGCTCGCCGCCGGTGACGTCAAGCACCAAGGCCACGCTGACGCTCAACAGCTTCGCGAAGGGTCAGGACGGCGGCGGCCCGTCGGAGTGCGACAACGAGTTCCACAGCGACCAGGAGAAGGTGGTGGCGCTGTCCACGGGGTGGTTCAGCAACATGGCGCGCTGCGGCCACCGCATCAAGATCACCGCCACCAACGGCAACTCCGTGTACGCCAAGGTGGTGGACGAATGCGACTCCGTGCACGGCTGCGACGACGAGCACAACTTCGAGCCGCCCTGTGACAACAACATCGTCGACGCGTCGCCGGCGGTGTGGAACGCCCTGGGCCTCGACAAGAACGTTGGTATGGCTGATATCACGTGGTCTGATGGTGAGTGAGCAGCTGGGTAGTCCTTCATACGTGGAAGCTGTTTGTGTGCGATTATATAGCATCGATGCGCATAGTGCACATACTCTTGTGCGGATTTATATGTACCTTCCTCTGGTTGTTGCCCTGTTTATAATGCTTCTCTAGTATAATAAACAGTGATTATCCAAATTGTTACTCGTTGCAGTTGACAAGTTGCAGGTGACCATCAGAACCTACTTGCCTTTCCATGGCAGTAGTACGTCGTAAGGCAGTCAGTAGAAAATAATCCCGTATCCCAGAGCGTGCTAAGCAAATTTATGATCACTGCTAGTTGCAATGAGAAAATTTACAAGCCGGGTCGTGGCAGCTTCGCGTTATAATTAGAAACCGGGCCATGGATCGCCATGTTTCGCATGGAGTTCGCTTCCCGCCCTATATTGTTCGGTTGGAGGTTTTGCAGCAGGCAGCAGCAGCAGCTACAGTGTTCGCAGTTATTTCTTCATCAGCAGCTACAATGCTCGCAGTTATTTTTCTTGTTTGCATTTGAGCTTAGCGAGGACTGCTGCTATCTTTTCGTGCAAGTTCTCTCTCACGGTCCCGGGCATCGAATTTTGAATTCAAAATTTTCAAAAAAATGCTTACATATAAAATCATAAATAAAGTACTGTAGGGTGCTGCCCTCCAGTTTCTCTTCTGAAAAAAAATCAAAAAATGAAACACGCATTTCTAAAACTGTGTTGCAATTTGAGCCCTTTTTCGGCGCGAGCAAGCCATGGTAATTGAATACCTCGATTCATCCGTTTGCCAACTGTCAATCTGTTTAAGGAGCCCCTTTCAAGACTACTATGTGTGTATTTACTAATCTTTGCTTAACTGAGTCCAAAGCCTGCTAAAACTTGATCGATTTCTTTTGTATCCTGTTCGCTCACACTACTCCCCATCACGGGTTCACGAAGAATCTAGCTGCTAACACAAAAGAAAGCCAAAAATATCCAATGCAGCGAGATCATTGCCGTCCTTGTCCTGCTTTCGTTCCACATTCCCTGCTTTTGTGTCTGCCCTTGTTTATTCAACACTGTCCCCTGTCGTAGTTGTCTGCAGTTGTCGCCGCCGGAATCAGGCATCAACCGGTTCAAAGCTTATTGTCCAAATTAATGTCCGCTTGAGTCAGAGATATTGAGCAGATTGTGGTACGCCAATTGAATTGGCTAATATAAAATCGTCTAGTCGTCTGGCACGGTTGAATTATAGGAACGAGCACAACGTTGTTCAGTTAGTCAAATCATTTTAGTTCCTGACAAATTAAGATCAATGTTCGCAAAAAATAAAAAAGGATCAATGTTGGTATTTGCCTTATTCGGCCCGATGCGTCTGGCCAGGGGCATGGAACTAATTTTAAATGCCGTCGTAAAAATGTTCATCGCCGAACAATAATAAAAAAAAAAGGACTCGTCGCGTATTAGCATGACTACGGACCCTTAGCTCGACGTCGTGCGTCAATGGAAGCATCAGTCGCGGCTGAAGAGGCAGAGAAAATACTTAAAAAGAAGAACTGACACTAATCATCTAGATCGAATCTTGGTTCGATTTGGATGCAAGTGCGAAGCTTCGCCGACACACGTTTGACTAACCGGTCACATCCTTTTCTGTTCCTCGCTTTTGTTTACTCACCACTCGCGCTCGCTCACCGACGTGTATTGCATGTATCAGCATCACTCAACCACCATTAGATACTAGATAAGTAACGTATCTTCATCTCTTTGATTGACTGATCGGCCGTGTGCTTTTCTTTATGACACATACCGGCCCAGCACTCGATTGCATTGGTGTCGCATGTCGTAGCGTGTGATGAGGAAAATGTGCTCGAAAGGTGTCTGTCTGTGGCTCTGTGCTTACCAAAAAAAAAAAAAGCCCGTCCAGTGCGACCTCCTCCGAACAGCTTGTTAAACTGTTCCCTAAACTAAGCAAAAGAGTATCAGGTTCTAGTTGGAGGCTTGGGGCAGTGACCATATACTATGCCTAGTTGACCGCATTTCACGTTAACAAAACGGTAATCTTCGCGCAAGTGGTTGCGCAGTTTCTCGACACGCAAAACTAAACTGATTGGTGTTTACTACTACAGAAAACGGCAGACAATTACTCGTAGTCCCAACATGCTCCGCACGAGCTTCAGTCAGCCACCCGCAAGCACCGGCGCTCGGGGTAGGAGGAGGCCGGCCACCGTTTCGCGGGCGGCACGGCCTCCGGCGGTGCGACGCGGAGGCCGCGGACACCGCATCGCGCGTGCACGCTGCGTCGGCCCGCCGCGTGGCTTGGTGGATGCAGCGTCCCGATCAGAATCACGTGGCGCGCCCGCATACGACACGATCTCCTGTCCGTCGCCCTCGCCTGATCTGACGACGGGCCGTTTCCGTGTGCGTTTCGTGTGCCCATGTGCACCGTCGGGCTCCGAGCCGTCCGCCCCCTGCTCCACTTTGAAAAAAGTCACGCCGCGGCGCGGCAGCTAGCCACACCCCACCAGCCGCTGCGTTCCCTTCCACGCGCCATCCTCCAACAACCGGAGACGACACCACGGCACGCTGCCGCGCTCCAAACCCAAGCAACCGCATGTTAAAATACGGAAGAAAACATGCGGAAAAGCGCGACGCGCAAGCGGCGCCCCCGAGCCGTTGAGGGCAGGTGGAGACTTCGCGCTCCCGCCTCCATCACGCCCCATCAACACCCGTCTCCTTCCCCCGACACGCGCTCGCGCATAAACCCTGCCTGCTCACTACACTTCGCCTGCAAGACTCCTCCGCTCTCGCGCAAGTCAACCGCCTTTCCTACCTCCTCGCCCCGCGTCCGCGTCCGCGTATAGTGGCGTGACGCCTCCTGTCCTATATAGACGGACGCGCGGGTCTCTGCGGCAAGGAAACAGAGGGCGACACGCACGCACAGGCACAGGCACAGGCACAGGCAGAGGAGGAGATCGGGAGAGAGCAGTGCAAGCAAGGCAAGGCAAGGCAAGGCAAGCAGGGTCGGCAGGGCGAGTGCGGGTAGCGTGATTTCGCTTCGCCTTTGCTTGTGGCGCGGAGGAGAGGTCGAAGCGGCAGGTAGTGCACCGCACGTGGTAGCATCTGAAGGTTGCAGGTAGTGCCCTGACCATGGCGGATCACCAGAGGATCCACCCGGTGGACCTGGAGGCCGGGCGGAGGCCGACGGCGCCACTGATGCCCGGCGGCTCGTTCCGGTCGGACAAAGGCGACCCAGCCCCGCGCGCGGGCTACCAACAGCAACAACAGCAGCAGCGGCCACGGGGCGGCCAGCCGGGCACGGGCCACCTGCCCCCGCCGCCTTACCGCGGCGCGCCGCCGCCGCTGCCTCCACCAAAACGCCGCCGCGGCGGCCGGGGCTGCTGCTGCCGCTTCATCTGCTGCATCGTCATAACCATCGTCATCCTCGCCGTCCTCGCCGCGGCGGCCGTCGGCGCGCTGTACCTGGCGTTCCAACCCAAGGCGCCGCGCTACTCGGTGGACCGCCTCGCCGTGTCGGCGTTCCAAGTCGACCCCACGCTCACCGCACGCGCCCGGTTCGACGTGACCGTCACGGCCACGAACCCGAACGAGCGCATCGGCATCTACTACGAGCCCGGCTCCGACCTGGGCGTGTGGTACGGCGCCACGCGCCTGGCCCGCGGCGCGCTGCCGGCCTTCTACCAGGGCCACCGCAACACGACGACCCTGGCGCTGGCGGTGGGCGGCCAGGTGCAGCTCGGAAGCTCGGTGGTCTCCGCGCTGCAGGACGCGCAGCGGACGGGCTCCGTGCCGCTGCTGTTCCGCGCCGACGTGCCGGTCCGCGTCGAGCTCGGCAGCTTCAAGCTGTGGAAGGTCACGTCCAGGGTGAAGTGCGACCTCGTCGTCGACAGGCTCATGGACGTCACCGGATCCAGCAGCCCCATCAAGATCAAGACCAGCAACTGCAAGTTCAGCTTGAAGCTGTGATTGACTCATTCGTTCGTTTGCGTTTGTTCTTGATTGATTCCTTTAATTGGGCTCGACTCGATCGGAATTCTTTGCCTTCGTGGGCGTTGGATTCTTTTGGCGGCAGAGAGAGAGTGCCCGTTTGTGTAGGGACTAGGGAGCACTCCTGCAGCCCGTAGCGTCGTGTTCGTCTTGTGTACAGATGTATGTATGTTACTGGTAGAGAAGAATAATATGCCCGACCAGATAGATCTTTATTAGACTTTATAACTGTTTTCGCCATTTTCATCTGTTCTTCAATGAGATTTTTAGAGCAATAAAAAAACAACAGACAACGAACAACTGAGAGTACACATTGCCTTGCTTAAGAGGGGAGAAGAGCCGAGCCCGTCTGTCGGCATCTAACTAGGACAAGTAGCTTCATAATCGTCTGTTCAGAATCCTGATGCGTGGTCATTTGCATTTTACAAGTGCAGCAATGCCCAACTGCTCTACCTAAAAGCGATGGTGAAGTGAAGAAAGTAAAGTTAGCTACTGCCGAGTGTTGCGAGTCAATACACTTCACCTGCCCATGTCTAACATGACTAAGCTGCCACAAAGCCATGGCATCAAATCGTGTTACGCAGCTGACCGTGACCGTACAGATGGACAATCTTTACATATCCGATCATCTTTGGTGTTCTAAGAGGCCATCATGTCAAATTGCAGTTTACCTGCTCCAAGCCTAAACACAAGAAGTTAAAACCAAGGATGCTACCGACACAATCCACTATAATTGACCGCCAGGAATGGACACTTTGTACAGATCATTGGTCCCGACCTTGCTGAATGTTACATGACCATAAATAACACCTGAAGATTTAAATATTGCTTGCGCAACAATTCTTTTAGTGTACGCTTGGGTTACAATTGACCAGTGATGTTAACTTCTATTCCAAGACAACTTATATCTTGGTAACTTCAGTACTCACGATGCTAATACGTGTTGGGGTGTCAATCGGGTCAATTTCTTGCGACTTCAGATTGATCCAAGCCGCGCGTTACGCAAATCGGACGGCTAACGAGGCCTTCTTGGGTTGATTCGCTTGATCCTACGACATTGCGGCCCACAAATCCTATACGAGGAAACTAGCCCGGACAAGGAGAACGTGACGAAGAAGCGACGCGAGCCGGCCCATAAACGCGCACGCGAGCGGCGAAGTCCGGATAGAGACCAAGCGAGAAAAAACAAATTCTGCGAGGAAGCCAGGAAGAAGGGGCAGCAAGAGGAGGAAGAGCACCCGGCGGCGGCGGCGGCGGCGAAGCGGGAGGATAGGTGATGGCGAGGACGGATAACTGCTTGGCACGCGTGGGCGCCGGGGCCGCCATCGGCGGCGCGGTCGGCGGAGCAGTCGGTAAGCTCCCACTCGCCCCCCACTAAAACCCTGAACCCTAGCTCTATTCTGATCCATGCGGGTTGCTGCGCTTTTCGCCCGCATGCTGGGTGTTGAAGCAGGTTAGTGTCCGATTCGAGGGATTCTCGAGGTAGCTGGTGATCCGGGGGTTTGCCTGGTAGGTTGCGTGCTCTGTGGCCTCAGATGTATGGGACAGGAGGCTCACACAGTTGCGTTCGTTAGGAAATTCTTGTTTAGATAGGAGTTTCTGAAAGTCGAAGAAGGCGATGCAACTGAGACGACTAGATAGATGCCTAGTTGATGGAGTTTGTTTGCCCAATCGCTCTGCTTTAAGGGCTGTTGCTAGTTTGATATGCTGTACTTTTGAGAATTGCTGGTGGTTGTTATGCCTCAGGACAAGGTTGGTTTCAAAGACCAGATATTTTCTTTGTTGATTTTGACTTTTGAGAACAGCGTTATTATGCCATTGTTTGTACATCACTTGACTGATGTTTGGTTTTGAGAAGTTGCGGTTCCATTTGGTGGTGGTTTTGGAATTTGTCTGTGGTGAGAATATATATATGGTGTTATTGGTGGTTCTAAGGTTGGATAATTGAATATGGTGGTGGTTGTGTTAAACCGCTTAGTATCTGGCACTGTTGGTTAGTCCTTACCTTTTGAATTTTTTTTTACGGCTGAAAAGATGTTCTTTGGAATGTTTGGCTTTTATGGACTTTTTTCCTGGTGTTTATTAAAGGGCTGGTGCTTCTAAGATTGGTAAATGAAATTATTTATTTCTGTGCTGCTAGCTCAACTATTACGGAAGTGGTGATCTCAATATCTAGCTATAGTAGAAAGCTCGCAGCTAGTTCTCACATCGCTCTTGACCCTACTTGCTTCATGGGATATGAATAACAAGAAAATAACTGACATACTTTTTCCTCTTTCTGCTTCTGTAATAGATATATATGAATATAAGTTAATATTATTTGCTTGTTGCTCCTTTCTGCACAGGTGCTTGCTATGGGACGTTTGAGGCATTCAGATATAAGGTACGCATGCAATGTTTGTGTTCTTTATACTCATGAAACTGCTTTGTAGTAGCACCTCTGTTTGATTCCCCTTTTAGTATTATGATTTTGTACTCCCTCCATCTCAAAAGGTTGTAGTTTTAGGTTTGTCCTAAGTCAACTTTTCTATCTTTGTCCAATAATTTCTACAGATGCAGTACCTCTATTTGATTCCCCTTTTAGTATGGTTTTGTGATTCATCCGTTTCAAAAAGGTTGTAGTTTTAGGTTTGTCCTAAGCCAAAGTTTTCTATCTTTGTCCAATAATTTCTACAAATTCGTATAGTTTAAGAACATGTGAAATCTCATGACGATTCCAAAAACATAATTTTTATGTTGTTACTCTATATGAATTTATAGATATTTATTATGGTCAAATATTAAAAAAAACTTGTATTAGGACAAACTTAAAACTACAACCTTTTTGAAACAGATGGAGTAGCATTTCTTACTGAACTACATTAAAAATTATTTGTTATTGGTGCCTCAAGTTAGGGCTGGGCATAAAAACCGATACCCAAACACCGAAACCGAAAAAACCAAGACCGAGACCGAAAAAACCGGAATTTCGGTCTTCGGGTAATTGTTTGGGTACTAAACTTAGGTAACCGAATTTTACTCTTCAAATTCGGGTAGTACTCTTGGGTACCCGAACTACCCAAAATACCCAAATTAGTATGATGATGCAAGATTAAGCATATAGACTTAAAATCATGGTCACATAACATCCTTTTTTACACATTCATCATATTCATGTTTCTCTTGTCGTATAATGGTAACTCATTATTAAGTTGATTACATATGGTGATTTAATTTTTTTCTCAAAATTTTGGGTTTAATCAAGTTGATTTCATTTTTTTCCTGAAAATTAGTGCTAATTTGGGTAGTTTGGGTATAACCGAAGACCGAACTGAAATTTAGGTACCCAAAGTTGTCGGGTACCAGAATTTTCATTGTCATTTCGGGTAGCAATTCTAGATAACTGAAAATTGAAAAGACCGAAAAAACCGGACCGAAATATCGGGTATGACCGAACGCCCACCCCTACCTCAAGTTGCTAAAAAGTGAAGTAAATTAGATGCACCATCCTTTCTGATGCGAATGATTTATCTTCATGTCATTATCCTGGGGCTACTGTTTTTTCTCCGTCATGTCATTATTGCCTGGGAGTTTGTGACAAATAAGACTGCCATTTAATTTGTCTTAGTACTCCCTCTGATTTTTATTTGTAAACGTTCAGACAAGAAATGGTGTGCAAATTTGAACTAAATACCTTGTCGGAACATCTATGAATAAAAATTGGATGGGGTAGTAGATTACTGTATAGGAGTCGTGTCATAGCTTTCGTTGGTTTAACTAACTATGGAGAATAATGTATGACATAGAAGTTCAGTTTTATTTTTAGGGTGGGTTATTGATTATTGTGAGTGCTAACAAGTGTATTATGTTGTTCCATAGATCCCTGGTTTGCTAAAGATCAGATACATCGGACAGACCACTGTTGGCAGCGCTGCGATCTTTGGACTTTTCTTGGGAGCTGGGAGCTTGATTCACTGTGGAAAATCTTACTAGATGCATCCCAAGTTTTTTGAGCACTACATGAGTTGATGGCTTCAGAGGATTCTATATTTAGAGCACTGCCCCGGATGGCCTCCAAGGACTGTCTGTGAAGACATTTATTTGATGTTTATGTGTTATTTAACGGCTAATAGCTCAGGGTTGGAACAATCAAGTTCTGTTATTCTTGATCTGCTGGTCTCGGCGTGGAAATAAAATCCATTTTCATCTGTACGTGTGAATGCCGTTTTTCATCTCGCATCTAGCTCCTGATTCTCTCCTTGGAATTATTTGCAACTTGTAAGAATGTTTACTGGCTAGCTCAACCAAGCATGACATGTCTCCACCTGATTAACGGGGTGTCTTCCTTTGGCCCGTAGTTTCTGGCTTTCAGCAACTTCATTTGAGAAGTTCTTTTGCCAGCTAGCTATGCCAGGCATCTGATGCGTTAATACTGGCTGTATGCAGTGGCGGAGCCAGGTTTCAAACTGGGGGTGGGCCGGCCAAATTTTTTTTTACAACACTACAGATATGAATTAGAAATATTTTCCCCGCTCACTTTTTGAATAGGGAACAAGGATCTCATCATTTGTGAAAATCGTTATTAGCGTGGATGATTCAGCTTTTACTCCTTACACCCAGAGTTATAGGTTTTAGTTTTAGTGTTTTACAACTTAAGCTCCTTATCGTCTTACAATCACTATCAAAACTTAGAGATATCATGATTTTTATTTTATCTTGTTCATCAACCATCACCTACATAAGCACCGTGGAAAAGAGATTGAGTATTGTCAAATCAGCACCTACATAAGCACCGTGGAAAGAGCAATATACGACTAAGCTTCAACCTTCTTAGAGGATTGGCCGCAAGGCTGTACTGCGTGTACTGCCTATTGTAGCAATTCAAATCGGTTAATAGGATTGGCAAGGCTATTGTACCTGCGTGTCGGTCTGACTGTCTGTATACCTGACTGCACTCCAACCAATTCAAATCGATTAATCGAACAGGGAGCTCGAGCAGTGGAGATGGCTAAGCACTTGAGCAGGGAGCCGCCGCGCAGAGCAGAGCACAACATCGCCGTCGCCGCGCCTCCGCCCAGCCCAACGTCGCCGCCGCCAAGCCTCCTCGTTTGTCGAAGAACCTAGCGTTTCTTTCCATCCAGATTTCCCAGCCAGCATGATCATGGTACGAAGCACTTGTTTGGGAACGCATGCGCAGCTTCCCATCCGTGTCCACCATTCGTGGATGTTATCTATGTCGTTCCAGTCACCTGGCACATGTGAGATTTCACACAACGCATATGGCATCAACGTGGAAACAGGTAACAAGCCACAACGGGAATTAATTAGGGTTTCAAGCCTGACGGTTCCCTCATAATTAAAAGGAAACCCAAGATATAGCACGCCACAAGACGAGAGTAATTGATAGGGTTTCAAGCCTGACATTTCCCTCAGAGTTAATAGGGTTTCTACGATATAGCATGTCACAAAAGGCCAGTTTAGGCATCCACAACCACAACACAGCGTAGTATTAGCTAGACGGGGTAAATTTAACAACTCTACCTGAACCCAACTTCTAACAGTATTTCTCAAAAAGAAACAGCCAGCCAAAACAGTGAAATAGCCTGCCGAACAGGGCTTGTGTTCGCCTACAGTACTCTCAGAGAGCATACTGATTCTTGGAAACTGCTGTTTCAACAAAGGAAAAGGTCAGAGCTCCCTGTGGTCTTCCCCAGCTGTTCATTTGTCCTAACTATAAGAAAAGCAAGCACAGATCCTCCTGTGGATGATAGATCTACAGGATGGGCACTCTGTCATGCCCCCATCTTGATGACGTTTGTTGCAGCCAGCACAAACAACCTGATGCCCACAGGGCAGGAAAACTACTGAAATCTCCTCTTCTAAGCACATGGCACATTCCCGCTCCCGCTGTAATGAATCAATCCCGAACCCTGCAGGATTGATTAACTTTGCAACACTCTGAGGCTTACTGGATAGTTCATCTAACTGCTGTTTCAGATTCTTGATACTGGCCTGCATCCATTCCTGCTCATTTTGCGCTCTCAGCAATAGACGGCTAGACTTTGCTCTTGCTGATGTATCAATCCGTTCAAGCTCAGTTTTTTTAAAATTAATCTGCTCTGTAAGTTCATCTATCATCTTCTCTCCTTCCTGACACCTTTTCTGCGATATTTTACAGCCATAAAAAGTCACAAAACATTCTTTGGACAAGTATGCCGCAAAAATAGGCAAAGGCGAGAATGAAAGGTAACATCATAAACAGCTAGGAAACAACATGAAGTTATGTGGATTATGTACGAGCTAAGTAATATTAGATTATCTCAATTTTTCATCTTTAGAGGAAGAAGAAAATTAACAGTTTATCCAGCTATTTGTGATGCATGAATACACATTCGCACACAAAGTATCTTCGGGTCATTCTAACATGATAACAAGGTATCTATTAACTGGTAATCAACCACTTGTTGTCTTCATATAAGATTTATTAGGCAATAAGGCCAAGGCAAAACCAGACAATAATACTCCCTCCGGTTCTTAATTGATGCTGTAAGGACAACTTTTTTAGTTAGCGGCATCAATTAAGAACCGGAGTCAAGGTTGAAATCTGAGAGTCAGACCATCATAATAACAAATGGAAGTATTTCAGTAGTGATATAAGTACTGAGAAGAGCTAACCAAGGTCCAGAGGGCCCAAATAACTAATCATAAGGAATATTATGTATTTGCAAACATGCCACGGTCGCTGCCGAAAAATTTGGCAGGCCAAGCAACATACTGAGGAGCATATTATCATTTGCACGTCATCATTGTATCCTAAAGCAAAACCAAAAGATCCGGAAATGTTATGATCCTTAAATCATTAGGGTTAAGCATCGCCGAGAGGAAGGCCGGGCGGCAGCGGCTTCTTAGATGAAGACTAGATACTAGATTGGGGAGACTCTATTGACTTCATTGCTTAAAGAACCATGATACCATCCCCATTTATATATAGATGAGGTGAAATAGATGAGGTGACTAGACTCTTATTAATAAACTTGAGTATAATCCCTACAACTAAGAAAACTACTTATCTGTCCATAACCTTAACCATCGCTACTACTAACCCACCGGCCCAGCCTGATGTCCTATGACCATGACAGAAAATTCCTAAGTCAGGCAGGGAAATGTACTCCCCCCATCCCCACCCCAAAAAAAAAAAAAGAAGAAGATAGAAAAAAGACAGTGAAATGTGCAATGCGCGTCTAACTATGTCCTGCGAACATTCATTTTGCAAAAAATTCTTATGTCCAAATCCCAGTAATTATGGGTCCATTTGGATCCCTTGCTAGCTGGTTTCTTCAGGCAAGGAGATGCAAAAGCAAAAAAGGCCAGGAAGTTTGGTAGTACAGCACGCAGCATCCGCTCATTCAATTATTGCCCTAGCGCCAGCAGCCAGCATGCTTGCAGGGCTCTTGAGCTGGCAAGGAAATACTTGCTTATTGAGGCAAGGTTGCTGGGCAATGCTGGACAACCAAACAACTAGCCTTACTCATCAAAGAGAGGCAAGGACTGGGCAAGGGATCCAAGTCCAAAAGTCCCCTATGTCCTGTGAACATTTTCCAAACCAAAAGAAATCGTGTTGCAATTTTTTTTATATATGCAGGAGCAGGACTGACTGTATATGAAAAAACATAGCACTGGATTTTGCATTCAACCCAATTTTTTAGCATAAAAAATTACAACTTTTGGCATGTATTTACCCGTAAAAAGTAGCTTTGACAGTTGTATCTGTTGATGTCCAAAACATCATAATACATATAGGGGAGGTATAACAAAGTCACCAACATATAAAATATATGATGAAAGCAAACTTGAAGGCTTAAATGTCAAACTGAAATACCTTTAATACATCTTCATATCTTCTAGCTTTCTCAAGACTTTTCAGAAGCTTAAGCAACTTACTCCTTTCAGCAGCAAGTTCCTCCTGCAAAATGACCTTCTCTGTCTCCATAGATTTCAGTCTTTCCATCGAATCGTGTTCCTTGTTTAAAATGTCAGCAAAACTTGCATCTGATTGCTTTCCCTGTAGCTGGGCAGCTTTCTTCTCACGCATACACAGATTAATCTCATTTGTAAGCTCCCGCACACGGGAATTAACACGGTCAAGCTCCTCAGATGCCCTGTCTATTGCCTTTTGCGTCTCCTCAAGTTTCTTTCTATTTAACACATCAGGCTCTTCGATTTCCGCACTGTCCTTTCTATATGATAAAAGAACAGCCCTTTCCTTTACCAGTCTACTTGTTGACTGCATCACCCTCTCATTAGCCCAATCTGTCCAAACTTTCACCTCCAACTTTAACTCCCCCAGACGCTGCACTAGATCTAGAGCCATCTCCTCTTTCCTGTCCTTTGGAACCCAAGTGGTCTGCAAGCCGTCACGTGAGAAATAAAATTCGAAGCCCTCTGCAGGAGTATATGGGAGAGAGAACTGTACAACATCACAGTCCATTCGCTGCTTAGGTTCTGCACAAGATGATGAGTAGGAGGAATAAGTGGCAGGAGAAAAAAGTGGCCCGGCTGCTACCATTGCAGTTGAATCTCTTCTTTTGACTGAGGAAAGTCCATAAAGAGGTTGAGTTGGAACTAATGTGGATGTTTGCAAGCCCTTTTCATTGGTTACCTCTGATGGACATGTCAAAGTGATCTGAGCAGATTCGAAGAGTGACATTAATGATTCACTCTCTTTACAGATACCCTTGACTTCAGGGAGATTCTCGACCAATACCAGCTCCTTGGAAGAGTCTTTCTGAGATTTCATGGATTTTTTCTTACGGCGAGAGCCTTTAGTTACCTTTTTGTTTTGCTGCACTACAGGCCTAGGCAAGGAAGAGTTTTCATCTTGACCAGAAGGAGCATCTTGTTTTTTTGCTGCAGTTCTTTGAATTGCAACTATATAATTTGTTATAATATTACTCCACGTCCTTTGCACTGCTTCAGATTGAGGTGGCTCGAATTGTTTTGTTCAGATAGTTCTGTGGCACCACGGTCTTCACAAAAGTCACCGTGACTAAGAGAGAGCCCTTCTGATTGTCCCTTTTCAAAACCACTCATATAAACAGAAACTGTACGAGCAATAGAGATATCCATGTCACAAAGCAGAATGCACCACAATGCATCTCCCCAGGTGAAAAATGGATAATATGTTTTCAGCAAATTTGAAGCTTTGCAAAGAATATACAATCCCAGCATATGCAAATGCGTGTCCACATTGTCATTGAGAGAAAAATCAACCAGGTGACTGCTCTGTAGCAATGCGCGTGCATGGTCTGCGATCTTGGTGATGGGTCCATCAAACTGGTAACAGGGTGCTGAGTCCAAGATGGCATTTAAAACTGCATCCCCAGTGTAGCCTTCGCAAGATAACATCTCAACTGCAGTCTTGAAGAACATGTGCAAACTATTCAGTGCAATATCCCTTAAGTCATTGCAGCCTACATATCGGAAGCCATTCAGTCCAACAACTTCCCTACTCCAGTCCATATCAAGATCCATAAGAGTCATCTGCTCAGCAACAAAAGCTTGTACACTTGACCATGAATGTTCCAGTTTCACACGAATCAAAGATAAATCACCATAGGCAGGATTCAGTTGCATTTCAGCAGCAGCAAAATCTGAAATGTAATTTTGTGTTCCTACTTTTGTCATCTCTTTCTGCAACATAAGAAGAATATGGGTTGCCGCCGTTGCCACAAGCACCCATTGCCAGGATATATTTATCTGCCTAAACAAACATGGAATAAGGATAATACAACCAAGAGTACAATAAAAGCAAGGAAGTAACGCTACCTGAAGGACAAATTGCTCGAACAATCAAAAGTTATGACAGCTGGCAAGCAATTAGCTACGCTATTTAAGGTGCACGTTAGGCAAAACAAAGAAATGTAGTCCAAGTTCTGAGTTATATATTTTAGTAAAACAATAATCTCCGTTTTCCTTGAACACTGTAGGTGCAAGATCAACTTGACGGCATGAGATCTCAACAACATTATACATACATCAGTAGCAATACTAAGCATACAGAGAACCTATGTTTTTAAGGCGTCGCCTGGCGACGCCTAGGCGTCGCTTTGGCGGAAAGGCGCGTAGAAAGTCTGGGCGTCGCGCCCGCCTAACTAGGATAGGGTATGGCGTCCGCCTCAGGCCGTTGGGCGTCGATTAGGCGTGGTTGGGCGTCGCCGGACGTCGAGGCGGAGCAAATCGGACGCCATGTCACGCGGGCGCGGGGGAAATCGACCCAGCGGCGGGAACGCGAGCGGCACAGCGCGCGCGCGGGAACCCAAAATCAGCCGCGTTACTTGCCCGCGTGCTCCAGGCCGCAATTACTCGAGACACAGAGAGAGTGAGATAGATAGAGAGAGAGAGAGAGGGAGAGAAAGAGAGAGGAGGCGGCACCGGCACCTGGAACGGCGGCGGCGCCGTGCATCTCCGGCGCCTCTGGCCCTTCTCCTCCGGCGGATCTGCATCCCCTCCCTCCTCTCCACTTCCCTGGCACGCATCCCCTTCTTCATCCAGCGCCTGAAGCTCTCCTCGCCGGCCACCCGTCGTAGCTGCTCCCCAGGTAATGGTTCCTCCCCTCCGACCCTTTCTTTTTGCTCTGTTTCTGCTACTACTATGCGTGGCCATGCTCTGTTCTTTTATATTCTCTAGCTAGTCACAGGGCACACGGCTCCAAACTTGTTTCTTGTCCATATGTGCATGACTGCATGTGAGTAGTCTATTGACGATTAGCTAATGGATCTGCTTTTGATTAGTATAATCATGTTCCTGCAAAGTCGTGCACAGATTATTATAATGGTCATGGTCACTTGCTCAGTTCAGATTAGAACAATAATTTATTCATGTTCAGATTAGATTAGTGCTACTAAAATGGAGATGCACTCATGCTGTAGTCTCTAATATCAATGCTTTTGCTGACTGCCCCTGCATGCGCTGATTTAGTACTTGTTTTCTGTATGCAGAAAGGTAGGCGTGAGCTAATGGCGAGTCCAGCTTCTGTCTACATATCTACTTAATTTTGGCGTAATTCCGCCTTAAGATGTGTGATAAGGCGTCGCCTCGCCTCGCGCCGTAAGCGCCTAGGCGGCTGGAAGGGGCCGCAACGCCTCGCCTCGCCTTACCGCCTTAAAAACATAGCAGAGAACTCTATTGTGTAATGCTGTAAAATGCACTGAGCCACTGACAAGGACATTTACATTTACCAGAGAGAGAAAAAAAGAAATTGTCCTTGGCAAGCTCTGTACCAACCAAAGTGCGACTCGCACAAAAATATGAATCAAGCTAGAACTAGTCAGAATTTCGTTCCAATAAGAGCTATCCAGTCATGCATATAGCTCATGCAGGCCCCACCAATAGAGTAAGAAAACATAATTGAGAAAATTCTTATCAAATAACAGTCCTGATTACAAATTATAAGTAGAGGAAACCACAGGCAGTGAACTATAGAAAGTGAAAATTAGGACGGAAACTAGCACATCAAATGGATCACACACAAATTGAGATGAGAGGTAAAATGGCTTCCACCGTTCCAAGCAGACTGACAGATAAAATTTTGATTAGTTGCATGAATCCCTACATCCACCAAAAAATCACAAAGAAGGTATCAACCCGTACCCTAGTTTGATTAGTTGCATCAAAGGTAAATCGGCACAAAACAAGCACAAAAATCGCTAGATCCAGAAGTGAATTGCAAGCACGAACACACATACTAGTCAGGTAATGTTACATGGCGAAGCAAGGTTTCAAACTGGAGGTGGGCTGGCCAATTTTTTTTTTTTTTTACAACACAACAGATATGAATTAGAAATATTTTCCCCGCTCACTTTTTGAATAGGGAACAAGGATCTCATCATTCGTGAAAATCGTTATTAGCGTGGATGATTCAGCTTTTACTCCTTACACCCAGAGTTATAGGTTTTAGTTTTAGTGTTTTACAACTTATGCTCCTTATCGTCTTCCAATCAATATCAAAACTTAGAGATATCATGATTTTTATTTTATCTTGTTCATCAACCATCACCTACATAAGCACCGTGGAAAAGAGATTGAGTATTGTCAAATCAGCACCTACATAAGCACCGTGGAAAGAGCAATATACGACAAGCTTCAACCTTCTTAGAGGATTGGCCGCAAGGCCGTACTGCGTGTACTGCCTATTTGTAGCAATTCAAATCGGTTAATAGGATTGGCAAGGCTTTTGTACCTGCGTGTCTGTCTGACTGTCTGTATACCTGACTGCACTGCAACCAATTCAAATTGATTAATCGAACAGGGAGCTCGAGCAGTGGAGATGGCTAAGCACTTGAGCAGGGAGCCGCCGCGCAGAGCAGAGCACAACCTCGCCGTCGCCGCGCCTCCGCCCAGCCCAACGTCGCCGCCGCCGAGCCTCCTCCAATCTCGCCGTGCGCAGGCTGCGCAGCCCCTGCGCCTCGCGCCTCTCAGCCTCCGTCGCGGACCCCGGCCGCCGGCGCCGCAACCCTAACTCCTTCCGCTCCTCTCGCTGTTCGGTGTGTGTTCGCGCTCAGTTCTGCTGGCCCGCTCGGCTCGGGAGTCTAGCAAAGTGTCGCTCGGGATGGGAAGGACAATGAGGTGGGCTGGAGGGTGGGCTGCGGCCCATCCAGCCCACCCCATAGCTCCCCCACTCTGTATGCTTTGTTGACTGAAGCAGGACTGCAGGAGGGGCCTGGCTTGCACTTGAGTTTTGGCTACTTGATTTTACGAAGTTTAAGTGATGTGTTTGGTTCATTAGTGAGGTTTCCTGGATGTTAAACATCCTTTGATAAAGATGTGTACACTGTGGGCTGTCACTATTCTTTTGGTGGTACCACAAAACTATGCAATGTGGTTGAATACCACCCAAATTTTCAAAAATGGGATTGTTGTACGACCGTTGAGATTAATCTTTGGTTTCCGTTTTAGGATCCTTAGGTTGTTACTGTGAACTTGTTTTGCTCGAGGGTTCTGCTAGCTCACAAATTCAAAAAAAAAATCATTTCTTAATCTTGAACTGCTCTCCGATCAAAAATCAAGACGGCAAGTTTGAAACAGATGCTCCATGATGTACCACCAGTTAGCACGTCCCACAGGATCGGAAGCTGCCGGTTGCTTCGTCAGGGATGATACGAGTACAACTACTGCACAAATCAGTGATCATATGTTTTTTTATGGTTTTATGAACACTGATTATCTTATCAAGGTATAGGTTTATACTGGGTTGTGCAATGATAGAATCGCTAAATTAATCTCTTGATACCTCACTAGAGAGCCAATTTCAAAGTACTGCATTCCGCTGCAGTAGTTACGTATTTCAGCAATTGCAGCTGTTACTTGCAGGTTATATAGTTTCTGAACCATGCTTCTTTCACGTCTAAATTAGAGAACTATTGAAACGTGCAAGCCACTTACATCAAAGAAGTCTCGTATATTGGCTACAAATGCTGCCAATTTAAGCCCTGATACTTCTACAGGCTACGAGTTCGCCCAAAACTCGATCAAGAAAAGAAGTTAGGGCAGAGAGGGGGGGGGGGGGGGGGGGGGGGGGGGGGGAGTTCACCCTTTAAACTGACAGTTACAGAGCCACAGAAGCAGGTCACCAAAAAATTGATGCCATCTTTTAACTTGGATGAGCTCTGAAACACGTTTCCAGTTGGAACTAAATTTTTGTACAGTCCTGAACCTTTGTTGGTTCTGAATTTGGTCCGGACCCCTGTCTGCTAGCTGCTAGTGCAGACATAGGATTATACCCACCATTTTGAAGCATTAACTTGTGTAGAATACACACAAAACAGTAAGTAACAATGCTCAACTTGATTCGTTGGCTTCAAAATCAAACAACATTGCAAAATGATTAGAACATTACATGAATTGATTAGGCACAAAATTAGTGCATATGTTGATTACAGAAGGGTCGTCTCTGACCAGAAAAACATTCACGGAGACACAACAACTGAAGAGCTGAAGTTTGTAAGGCCTACTGCTACAAAATTTGCTGATGTGGGCCAAAGTGTTCCTGCTACTTGCTATGTGCTACATGCCCGACAGACAGTTCGTGTTCAGAGTACTCTCCGAGCTATCAGAAGCATAAGTCGACCCAAGAAACGTCGGCCAGCGATCCGGCAAGCATGTCCGGCATACGGCAAAACTGCGGGTATGCATACAGGTCCTCGGCGGTTTTGGATTCTTGGACCATCGGCAAGGGTATCACGACGCCCTCCTGCTGCTGCTCCCTCATCGGCGCTTCCTCGTTCAGCTCCAAGGTGCCCTCTACATCAGTCATCTCGTCGATCATCTCCGCGATGAAGTCGTCGGAAGGAGCTTGGTGTGCCGACGCACCAGAATCTTGATGCAACATCGTCGCCGTCGTTCCTGAATCAGAACGTGCTGATCCATCCTTGATGTCCTCTGCATCCAGGTACTCAATCGTGCCAGCCTGGACATACTCTGTTTCTTGGTCGAAATTCCCCGTCATCACAGGAGACGACGACGGTGCGGTGGCGACGTGCAAGCGCTGAGGTGCGGATTCAAACAGGCAGTTCTCCCCTTGCAATTGCTCTTGATCCATGGCGCCAAAGGCATGCTCTGTTTCTTGGTTGCTGGTCGGCGCCAAAGGTGTGGCATCGACGCGAGCTCGCTGAGACTCGCGTTCGCTCTCGCAGTCATCGTAGCCGTCAGGGATGCGCTTGCGCTTCTGGCCGTGCCCCGTGAAGGAGATATGGCAGATCTTGACGGATGCGTAATGCGGCTCGGTGATGGTGTACTCGTGCATGACCCAGCCCAAGCTGCCGCCGTCGCCGTCGCCGTGCTGCAAGCTGAGGATGTGCTTGGTCCACTTGATCTTCTCGCCGCCGACCTCGAGAACCCCGGGAACGCGCCGCTGGCTCTTCCACTTGAATCCGCCGTCCACGAGACGATCCTGACGAGCGCCGGCCTTGGTGTCGCCGGAGCGGACGAAGAAGTAGGGTTCGTCATCTTCCTTGCGGTTGTGGCGCTTGAAGAGCTTCCACGGCTGCGTGCTGGCGGCGGTGTCGTCGTCGGTGATGTCGACGCCGGGGAACGGATCGGGGAGGCCGCGGGCGCGGGGAAGCAGGTAGAACTCGACGAGCTCCTTCTCCTTGGGCACGAATCGGTAGCCCGGAGGGAGAGATCGCAGATCCGCCGCCGCCGCCATGGTGGTTCTCTTAGAAGGGAAAGCGAGACAAGGGGAAATCGAGCGAGAGAAGGGGAAGACGGAGCGAGAGATGGAGGAGCAGTGTGGGGGTTGGGTTCAATTTATTTGGCGGGAGATGGCGGCGCGAACCGCGGGTGCCTGTCCGAGGGTAAGCCGCATCGCATATGGAAGGTTTAAGCGTTTGCTTAGGTGTTTCCATAATTTCGATGATCACTTGCTTGCGGCTTACGCTGTGTAGTCAGTCAGTAAATTCGATCTGCGTAGGCCAGATTTCCGGGCACAATTTGAATCCGGTTCGGTTTCCGATCCGCGTCAGGGCATAACGGATGCGCCCGCAAGGTGTTCGACGAAAATATCATTGACACAAGTGTTAGCCGATTGCCAATGTAAAAGAAGATGCCACGTGTGCCATAACGCTATTCGCGAACCGGTGTCTGGTCACCGTCAGGAAGAGCGCGATCGCAGCGCAAACGGGTGAACATCACCGAAGGCTGTGGAGTGGAGGCCTGGCCTGGCGACCTGCGCGCGCTCGAGCATGAGGGCAGCGCCACCACGCCAGGCATGGCTTGGTGTTCGCTCTGCAGAGCAGACTCAGCACTCCGTAGTTGTGTGCCATGGGCCTGGTGTGCATTCTTTATTTCTTTCTGCAACACTGATGAGTGAATACTGAATACTCCCGCGAGACCGAACAAATGGCAAAATAACATGGAATTTGTTTGAAAATATATCTCCTGTATTATGCAAGTGAATTGTACCGTGGCTGGTAAATTTACTCCGTATGGCTTGTCGAAATGCTCTGAAGTAACTTTTCAGTTTAGCTTATAGGAAGCCATTTTACTTAGGAGACGGTGAAATAACAAGATAGATAACCACTATAAAAAGCCATTTTACTAAAAAAACACTTTCAACAAATTGAAAATTGAATTGCTTGGTCACCAAGCAATTCAACAAATAGAACAGTGCCACGTGTTAAGCTGCTTTTGACTGGTAATTGGAAAATTTGAGTGATTTCAGTTTGAAATTCAGTCAGATTCCTTTGTAAACGAAAATTGACTGAAAATTGTACTTCTTTCAGTCAAATACAACACAACTCACGACAACTGAATCAACTTACGACTGAAAGGCAACACACATTATTTTCATGACAATGTGATATTTAAATTTATTAAAGCAAACTGAAGAAAAAAAAGAACTATCATCACATTTTCCAAAGAAAACTGAAGGAAACTAAAAGGACTGAAAAAAATATAACACACTATTACTAAATTTGACATCACGACTTTTACATAAACAGAGAACAAAAAGGATAGTCATGCATATCAAAAGTAGACCAAAGAATATTACAGTACGTGACTAGGAGTAACAGGGAATGAAAGTGGTTTTAAAATCTGGGACCTGTAAACATTTCATTGCATACTGACCAAACAGGGCCGAGGCAAACAAAAGCAAAAAAATGGTCCACAACAAACCAATTCGGCCCAGGTAACGGCTGCGCACATGAAAGCCATGCATGAAAACATCAATCGTGATTGGGTGAGAAAATTGACTGAAACGTGATTGGTTTTTAGCTGAGCAATGTTTAGAAGTTCCATTTTACTTATAGTGGTTATAGTGGTTATCTATCTTTTTTGGATGAAATTGCCATGAAAAGAATGTGTGTTGTCACCATGCAATGGAGCATAATTGCCGGTGGCGGCCACTGCCTCAGCCCAGTGTTTTAAATAACGGGCTAAGGCCTTTAGTAGTTGATGTCCAAAAAAACTAAGAAAGGCTATAGCAGCTAAGCCCATTTAGCAGTTTCACAATACTATTAAAAAAATTAATAAATAATTAGACATAAAACATGACACAAATTTTTTTTCATGGGCTAAAATAGGACAATGGTTTCATGTCTTCATTGTATCATCATTCAAAGTTCTAAACACTTTAATTTAGTTAACTAAATCATCTTTTAAAGTTTCAAACATCATGAAAAGCTTCATGCCTTTATCACGCCACCATTTAGCTAGTTAAATCACCTTAATTTAGCGGATTTAGCCGGCTATAGTGGTGGCTATAGCAGGCTATGAGGCTTAGCGCTAAACGGATATTAACTTAGCCCCTCGTCTTCCCAGAGGCTATAGCGGGCTATAGCGGTGGCTATAGCCGGCTATTTAAAACATTGCCTCAGCCCCCACACTTCCGTGTTGTTGCCGGAACCAGTTCCTCTGACATTGAAGTCAGTGGGACATTGTGACAGACATGTGGGCTGTAGGAACGGATGGCCCACACGTCAGTGAGTGTGTCCCTTTGACTTCACGTCAGGGGAGCCTCATCCGTTGTTGCCACCCCGCTGCCACTCTTTGCCCCGTGCGTCGTGGCCTCTGCTTGCCTGTGCAGTGCCTGCCTCCGCGCAATGCACATAAGAAGTTCGACGACTCCCACCTCACCGTCCATCAGCGTAGGAACTCTCACCTCGCATTTCACCGGGCAGGCGTTGCAAAACCTCTCCATCACGCCGGCCAACGAGCCTTTCTTCTCCTCCTCCTCCTCTACTTCGGTTGACGCCTCGCTTTGCCTCAACCTCGAGAGAGGCCATGGACATTAGTAGAAGATTTGTTGCTTCGTGGCAAAGCAAGCCGATCCCAAATAGTTTTGGCTTGGCCATTAAAAGCAGCTTTGTTGCTTTGTGGCAAAGCAATCCCCAACAGTTTTGGCAAGCCATTATCCCTACCCAAAAGTTCAAGACAGACCATCATAACTTCTATTGCGGCTAATCCTATTTCTTACCGGCGAGCAAGCGAGCGGAAGCGGGATGTGTGGGGGCGGCGTGACAGTAGGGCGTGAGCGGTCACGCTCCATTGCGTGCGAGGGCAATTTCGTCCAAAAAAACGACATCGGTTTCGTGTCATTTTAGGAAAACCCGTGGTTATCTGAGCGTAGCCCACCTTTTGTGGTCAAAATAGCAAATTTTTCACAAGAGAGTCACTCTCTGTGCAATCACAGTCCCACCAAAAACCTAGATCCGCCACCAGCCAGGCGAGCCACCGGCCGCCAGCGGCCTTCCTCACTGGCGAATTGTGAAGAACTATGGCGGAAACCTCACAAGCAAGAAGGACATGCGTTCGACACGATGTCGCCCCTGTTCTCCCATATGAGCTCGTGGTGTGGGAGATCCTCGTCCGTGTACCGGCGAAGATGCTCCTCCGCTGCCGCGTGGTCTGCCGCTCCTGGCGTGACCTCACCTCTGACGCCGACTTCCTCCTCGCCCACCACCAGCGGCAGCCGTCGCTCCCTCTCATCACCTTCCACGGTGAGACAAAAGACTCCGACCGCGACTTCGTCGACGCCGCCGTCGACGCGTTCGACCTTCGGGGAGATCCTACCGTCAACAAGCGCTACCCTGTCCTCCGTTTCGACGATTACAACCACCGTCACTTCATGATCCACGCCTCCTGCGACGGCCTGCTCGTGCTCTCCCTCTCCAACAACCGCTTCTACATCTGTAACCCGACCACGCGACAGTTGGCCGCGCTTCCCAAGCTGCCAAGCTGCGGCCAAGCTGCAGCGCTGTACAAGCATAGCTCATTAGACGAGTACCGCATTCTATACTGGAAGGGTAGTTTTTTGGTCGCTGATTACTATGTCCTCACTGTGGGCTCCTGTTTGGAGCCAAGGTACCTTGGGCGCTTCACAGGTAGTGTGACTCCACCTATCTTGCTGCACAACTGCCTGCACTGGGTCCTCAATCTAACACAGGAAAATAAGCTGCTTGTTTTTGATACTGTTCTTGAATCATTTAGGAGTATGAGTTCCCCTGCAACTGTTTGAATCATTTGCTTGGCATCAGTTGTATCATAAAGACTCGTACAACTGTGGATATTTGGGTGCTTGAGGACTACCGGATGGAGGTCTGGTCATCAAAGTATCAGATAGAATTGCCATTGGCAGAACTGAGGAGTTTTGCAAAGGATTGGATGTTTCAATGTTTGACTGTTTCAAAGGATGGGGATATCTTGGTCTACTGTGGTATTCCTAATCATATTCTGTTTTACTGTGACAACAAAGGCAAGTTGCTGCGGAAGTTCCAATGGGACCATGTGCATTCCAATCCTACCAGACAATGGTTCAAAGAAAGCCTTGTTCGTCATGCGTTCTTCCAGAGGCAAGGCAGGGCTCGTGTGAAACAGCCACGATTCTTTCGAGGGCTCTAGAGCGAGAAGGGTGTTTCATGGTGATCTTGATGCTTATGACATGCACCTTTGAGTAACTATATGTTATGTAGACAATAATAATCTCTGTTCGGGATGATTGAGCTCAGTATCTGGCTTGTTCGTCTATGACTATGTTGTGTGTTTGAATCACTTTGATATGTTAACGATGGCAAAAAATTAAGCTGAATGTGGGTTTCATTTCCCTAGTGTTTTGCTTTTGTGTTGGTGCTCCTGCATACAATATGCTGACAATTCACAACTCTGTGAAGGAACAACTCCACAAACTAAGATGTTGTTTCTTATATTGCAGTATTGATGATCATTCCTGGCAAATGTCATGGACGTTTCAGGTTACTAATCGTAGGGAAGTTGGTAGAACCAGGTTTCGTAAGATCACCAAACCTGTAACCTGTAATATTTTCTATCTGTACAGTCAACCAGATCCCACAACGAGGAAAGTAAGTTAAGATGAACAAGTTAGGTCTTGCATAATTATTGGAGTTTTATCCTTCAATTAGGTTCCCAGTTTGCTTTAGAATTGTGTACCTTTAACTTCCTACGAGTGCATTGAAGCTTTCCTTGCTAACTCCCAATAGAATGAACAATGTTGCACGTCCGACTGGGTGACATGGCCGCAACATACGACTACACATCAAGTGGCCTAAAGCATGCATGCAGTCCCAGGCTTTAATCATCCAATGGAATATGGTTCACACTCTTGTAGAAGTTTAAATTCCGTTTTTGTTCATTTTCGTTATTCTTCTAACTAATCAACGATTGCTGGAAAAAACCTGAAACACTTCGCTTTTGATTGTAGAAGCTGGACCAGCTAATTTTTTCGTAACACTATGCCTTGGTGTTTAGTTTGTCGTTTGATTATCACAACTCTTGTAAATACTGTTTCATGCTCTCTTCTTATATCAAAGTGCGGTGCTCCTGCTCATTATTTTTTTAAACAAAAAAAAAAAATCAAAGGACTACGGTGCCGACGGCAACTCCCACTCGTGCTTGTTCCCTTGCGCGCCACCCTCTCCGTCTGTTCCCCGGCCCAGACCCCCCCAGTCGCCGCCCACAGCCTTCACCCGCTGGTCCGGCAGCCGCTGCCTCTTGCTTTGGTGTCAGCAGAGTCTGTGCTGGATCGATGAAGACCAGTGACTACTGTTGGCAACGAAACTACTACCATGGATTTGATTGTGCGCAGCCATGCGCCTACGACAAGTTTTGGCCATGAACGCACAAATGTTAAAGCAGACAATGATTGTTTGACCGGAAGTAGAGAAGGTGTAGGTGTAGCCCAACGAAATCAGCTCGGTTCAAATTACCGACGTTGCTGTTCTGTGAAGCAAAATCCATAGTACGTGTGAACTTTTCAGTAGTGCTCAATACCAGAAATGGTTACCAGTTTGGAAAAGTTTGTAGTACCAGTGAACTTCGCTTCAATGATGTGGATGTGAGCTTACTAATAAAATATGTAATGGTTTGGCAAAAGTTTTACATTTGGACTAACTTTTTAAAAACTTATTTGCAGAGTAGCAAGGTAACAGGGTAAATCATGTAAGCTTTAAATTTGCGCACAACGGAAACCCATGCATCTGGGTAGACAATAGCCTTCAGATTTCAGCAAACATGCCAACATGTCACGTTGCATCATTTGAGTTGGGAGCTGAGAATTTACTTGAAGTGCATGTATCAGTTCTAATTTTGGAACTGTCTTATCTTCTTCTGTGAAGAAATTATGCAGAATGAATTTGTAATTAAAAACTGGTCATTGATAAAAGAAAGTGAAAAAACAATTTCCTTTTTCTTTGGAACTGATTTGGCCTTTTATGAACTTCAGTTATATTACCGTGTTCTGATGTTCAGGCAGCCCTACAAACGTTCCTATGGGAGCCCATGCATCCCATTTACCTAACTTGCTTACGATGAAATACAATCATATAGTCCTAAAAATGAAAAATATTTTCGGTTCTTGAACTGTCACTGGTATTCTTCAGAGTACATGTTGCAAGTTGCAGACCTTGGATTATGGAGTACCCAAGATCGCAAGCATCCAATTTGTGCCGGAATCCAGTAATGAAAAAGTAACACTGCTGAACATGATTCTTTCACTTCGAATGCTGCTTTCTGGAGATGTCAGTCATAATCAAATGATGCACTAATTTTGTGCCCTGTCAATTGATGCAATGTCCAAACTGTTCTGCAATGTTCAGGCACTTAAATTATTCAAACTTGATCTTATTAGTAGTCATCTACTTATATTTAATTTATTTCATGCACTTGTTTTCATTTCAATACGATACACAATGTGTGGCCAAAATGAAGCTTTAATTTTAGGGGTACTGCAGTTATTTAACATGCATAATCCATTTTAGAAAACATCAAGAGAAGCTGTTTTGCCAAACAGCCTGACTGGATAAGTTATTTTGACAAAGAATCTAAAATAATCCAGAGAATCTATTTTACCTCAGAATCCAATGCAAAAGCTGTTTTTTTTTTTTTTTTGGTATAATCTGAAGCCCTGCCAAACAAGCCCTTATTTCTGACGATGTCAATTATGTAAGCATCTTGGTGAAACAGACTAGACAGCTTGTGTGACCATTGAGACGATCATTGCATTCCGATTGAAGCAGAATGTTCCTTTTCATCCATCATCCATCGGGACTTCTTCTTTTTTTGAGCAAAATGATCCATCAGGCCTGATTCTTGAGGATCATTGGACAGAAAGAGAAGGGATGCATGTGAAGTTATGGTATGCCAAGAAGTCACCGATGTAAAGCAGTGTGGCTCCCGTTATGGCACCCTTTTCATGACAACAAACTGTACCCAGTGAGGCTAGTCTCCTGTAAAACAATAGAAAAGACTACAACAGTTCTAGCAAACCGATTAAATGCTGGCCAGATATTGAATAATTCTTCGGAAGAAAGGTGCCAGCTAAAATAATGATCTTTTTGAGCATCTTATAACCCCTTTCATTTTATATGTGAGCACTAATTAACAGACAGTGAAAAAGGCCAAGAATTCCTATACAAGCATGTGAAACTATAATGGATCCCTGTTCAGTAACTTATTTAGTTCATCAAGACACACACAAGCAATTTCAGACTTTAGCCGAAGTAAAAGAATCACTGAAGCAACAAGATCATACGCAACTCATGTGTAAAAAAGTGGTCATAACTGCTAGGCCATTTCAGACCTTAGCCAAATCAGAGCGGCTTCTTCATCCTCACTGCAAGCACTTAGAAAAATCTCTCTGTTTTCTTTACTCTTGAAGACAACATAAGCTTTTGCCTTTTCCACCTTGGTCACTTCCAATTTGTTCAGAACTGAAACGCACCTCATGATTGAGAAATCGTGACCTTGAGCAACTTTATTTTCTCTTGCTAGCTCCTTCTCTTTGATTAGGGCTTGCTCCTTTGTCCTCTTTGTCCTTTTAGGCTCCTTGTCTTCTTTGTGTGTTGGTACCTTGAGTCTTCTTTGCTGCCCACTTCTTACAACAGTTGTAGCTTCACTCTCTAGATCCTGACCACGTTCCTCACCATCCTCGGTCCCATGCGCTTGAGTATCTTCATCTCCATCTTCCACATCATGAATTTGCCTCGGTGATTCATCATCCAAGTCTGGCATGTCATCTTCAACATCAATAATTTGCCTTACGAGTTGCTCTGTTTCTTGGTTCAGCGTTCTTGTCCAAGAATCCAGAAGAATTGCGGCGGCGGCGTCGACTCGCGCACGCAGCGGCACGGGTTGGCTCTCCCGGTCGTTGTAGCCTTCAGGAATGCGCTTGCGCTTATGGCCGTGTCCAGTGAAGGAGATGTATCTTGACGGCCGCGGAGTGCGGCTCGGTGATTGTATACTCGTGCATGACCCAGCCCAAGCTGCCGCTGTCGCCGTCGCCGTGATGCAGGCCGAGGAGGTGATTGCTCCACTAGATCTCCTCGCCGTCGACGTTCAGAACCCCGGGTACGCGCATCTGGCTCCTCCACTTGAATCCGCCGTCCACGAGACGATCCTGACGAGCGCCGGCCTTGCTGTCGCCGGAGTGGACGTAGAAGTAGGGCTTGTCGTCATCGCCACGGTTGTGGCGCCTGAAGAGCTTCCAAGGCTGCGTGCTGGCTGCCGTGTCGTCGTCGGTGATGTCGACGCCAGGGAACGGGTCGGGGAGGCCGCGGGCGCGGGGAAGCAGGTAGAACTCGACGAGCTCCTTTTCCTTGGGCACGAAGCGGTAGCCGGGCGGGAGAGATCGCAGATCAGCCGTAGCCGCTGCCATGGTGGTTCTTGCTCGGCTCTTGGAGTCTTGGTCTTGGAGAAGATCAAGCGAGAGATGGAGGAACGGAGAGGGGTAGGGTCCCAATTTATTTGGCAGCGGGTTCCCTGCATACGGAAGGTTCAAGTCAGCTTAGCTGGTTTTAAGTTGCTTCCATAAATTAGACGAACACTTGCCTGCGGCATACGCTGTGTAATCCGTAAATCCAATCTGTTCAGGCTAAGATTTTCCGGGCACATTTTGAATCCGGTTCGGTTTCCGATCAGCTGATGCAGGCCAGTGACCATTGGCAACGAAACTTACTACTGCCCCGTCGAGAACTTGGCCGCGGTTTTGACGGCCTTGTGCGCAGCAACGCCGGCAGGTTCTTGGCCATAAATGCACACATGTCAAAGCAAACAATGATGGTTCCAACGGGGTAGAGAAGGTGTAGGTCAGTACGAACTGGTCGGTTTGCATTAGCGGAATTGCTGTTCTGAGAAGCAAAATCCATAATTCGTCTGAACTTCTTAGTGGTGATGAATGCTACTATAAGTGGCTCTCTGTTTCACTTTTTTGGGGGAAGTTTGTAGTACCAGCGGAATTCACTTAAATCAAAATGTGGATGTGACCTTGGTAAGAAAACATGTAATATGGTTCGGCAAATGCCCGATCATAACGAAAGGATCTGAATAAGCACAAGTTGTACATATGCACTAACTTTTAGATTACGTATTGACTGTGTAGCAATGTAACAGGGAAAATCACGTCAGCTTTATTATTTTTCTAAAATTGGAATCCATTCGTCCGGACGAAAATAGCCGTTACTTGGGATGTTAGTTTGCACGATCTGAGTTGGGACTTGAGAATTTCCTTAAAATGCACGTGTCCTATTTTATGAACTATATTTCATCTTCTCAAGTGCACAACTAAGGCCCTGTTTGGATCCACCTCCTAAACTTTTAGTTGGCTAATTTTAGTCACTTTACATCCAAACATGACCTCCTAAAATCTCCTAATTAAACTTTTAGCCCACCCCTTCCTAAACTTTTAGCCCCTAGTCACCTCAAAGCTACTAAAATCGACTAAACATATAAAAAAAAAGACAAGAAACACATAAAAAGGCAACAAAAGTACAAAAGCCAGAGACTTCAGTCAGGGATCCAAACAAGCACCTCCTAAAATTAGTTGGCTAAAAAATTAGCTGGCTAATGTTTTAGTTGGTTAAAATTAGCAGGCCAAGGGATCCAAACAGGGAGTAACATCCCGTCGGGCATGTAAACTGCAGAGTTCTTTCCACAGATTCAGCTCAAGTGTTGGTCGTGTCACGGCAGTAGCCTTTCTGAACAGAGCCTCGACCTTTGGATGTAAAACTACACAATTCTTTCCCATGGATTCTGCTCAAGTGCTGTCCATGGATTGTTGATGTTTCTTCACTGATATGATAATCGTTGCTAGATACCTTGCCGCCGTAACTATTTGTTCTCAAATTTCAATTGAAAACTATTCTCCCGCTGATTATTTGATTGATGAAAGGGCCTTCTATTATATCAAAATATATCAAAGAATCAATAGTTTTGAATCAGAACAGCATAGTACAGAATTTAGCAGGCTGGTTATGTTTTGTAACCATGGGATTACGTATGAAATTAGCAATACTCACATATTACTTTCATAGAAAGGAGTCAAACATCTATTTTATTTTCTTCATAAAAAGATAATAGGTGTTGGTCCTTAATAATTTTTTTTTAAAAAGGAGCCATTTGCTCAGCCAGATTCACGATTGGATTAATGTTTACATGCAATGAGCATTCAGGCTCCAAAATATCACTCTGGGTAATTTTTACATTAAGTTCTTCCTATACAACACTTATAAGGTGAAGAACCAGCATCCACCTTGAAGGTTCCTCAATATTGTCACAAGGAACTTAGACAGTAATGAAGTTTCTTCAATGCTTCCAAAAGTATTCTCTCCATCTATTATGATATCCTCTTCAACATTCGCAAATGGAAAGAAATCTTGCGTAGCAGCACATACTTTCTAAGAAACAACATAACTTTTGCTCAAACATCTACAACAATTGCCATCACTGTGCCACACCCAAAAAGGATGAATGATATCGGAAACCAGACAAATCACATGGTACCTGTACATGCCTATATGTCTTTTTTAGAATGTGAAATTTGAAGTTCAGCCTGTCCAACAAAATGCAGGTTTTGTTCTTCAGCCAGTGGTCATATGAAAGCTTTGCTAAATCCACACTTATATACAGACTGAAATATAGTTGGAAATAAGGCGCTGACAACAATTCAGCAGAAAAGGGGGATGAACAAGAATTCAAAGGGTAACCTCAACCCTTTATGAGGACCCATCCACCAGTCCCAACCCCATCCCTCCATCCAAACTTGAGTTAGGAACTCCATTCCCTATTATCCCTCCAAGTCCAATCAAACAAAAAACAGGGTTCATTAAATCCCTCCAACCAAAACAGAAGGTAGTACCATCCCATCCCTATAAACAGATGGACGCTACTCATCTCACTGTCTCCAAACAAGACAGATCCGGATATTATGATTAAGACACTGTTGTTTCACTACAACAAATTCAAGTAGAAAAGAGTAAGGCAGCAAGCTGTAACATTATGTACAGATCAAACAGAACTGATACAGTGATACCTACCTCTAAACCAAGTCAGCATAAACTACAAGTTTTGTATTGTTTCACTTTCAGAACTACAACTTCAGGAATCCTTTCTGCTATACCTGATAGCCTAAGGGCTATATGTCAGTCACAAGCCAATCAGTGCACGAGGTTTGTGCTCAATGCTCAACAAAGGCATACCACTCTGTGAGACAGCCCTTATGAACCCCATATTAGCAGTCAAGGTGGGAGCACGCCAATGATCACCTGTACCAAAAACAATTTTGTTCTTCATTGCAAGCTTCCTTGTTGTCGGAAGATCCATCATGCGCGCTGAAGGACTGTCGAAGACGATTCTACAAGAACAAAACACGTTGATAAGTATGCTGCAAAAGACAGATTGGGTGTTTGGTTTCAAACGAAATTCAAGGCCTTTCACAAACAAACACACTGGATATTAATCATAGTGAGCTCCAAAAGAAAAAAAAAATGCTACCAGTTCCTACTCCAGTGCAGTTATAGTGCCTGTTTGATACGAGTGTGCATGTATCAACAGGACATAAATAGCGGTTGAATGGGAGAATGCACATTTGTATGCATGATGAGAGCAGCCAAAACAGCTAGCTAGCACCCGTGGTGCTGTTCTCAAGCAAGGCTAAACAACTTTAAAGCATATACCATTATAGCACCCAGTATTACCATATTGACGGTAGAAGTTAGAACCAATTATCAACCAATCTTTACTAGCCTAGCATGTTACTACAGATGTATACCATCGAATATTTCTTGGGCCACCTCTGCATCTACACATCATTCAGTATAAGTATCAAAAGAACAATGAAAACCCTCCAATAAAGCTACATTTGGGCACTAGCCACAGTTCTAAACACCCTAATAATGATGTACGTTACTAAATCAAGATGGGAAGGAAGCGGAAAAAAATGTGCTGCATCAGGCCCACCACATATTGACAGGGCAGGCCTATCAGTTATACAAATACTAATCAAACTAGTAATGTAACAGAGTACAGAACTTACATAAGCTGTTTGAGTAATAGTTTTGCTCTGGTTTTCTCCTCAGGCCCCCCACACATTGACACAATTTCTTTGAACTCCGAGTTAACTGTTTCACATATGATACACCGCTTCCCATCCACTACTTTCCCCAACTCTAGGAGTATTGGGGACTGCAGTTCAGACTCTGCCTGCAAGCAAGCAAGAACTAATTCAAGACAATATGTGAAGCATAGGACTTCTGTAAGTACATAGTCATCCACTACTTTATTTTTGTAAATTTGGAATGCATGGACATTTAGTTGTAGATTATAGCAAGTCTTTGACGTGGGATTCTTTGTTAGGAAATGACACTGAGATTTGCTGTTTAAAGAGTATCTTGAACAAAATATGCACAGCTCCCTGAGATGGCAAAATATGTACAGGGCTGAACCAAAACATTTGAATTGAAACTGAGATGCAAAATGCGAACTACTACCTATCCTAGAATTGTCATCACATATGACTAGATTGTAAATCAGACATTTCCAAACCACCTGATCCATGACGAACTTGTAGTTGCACTTGAACCTTGCCCTGGTCTCTGCCTCCGGCGCAGCCATCAGCTTTCCCACACCGCCGTTGCTGATCCCTGACACTGCCGCAATCAGGGCCGTGGTGTCCAAGTTCACCAGCTCGCTGGATTCCATGCTCATCTTCCCTAAGAAGGCACCAAAGCCATCCTCCAAAGGCAAAGGCACCTCCTCTTCACCAAGTCCCTCTGTCACTGCGGCCTCTGGTGGCGGCAGCATCTCGCCATCACTCTCCACGACGTCAATCTCAAACGCCCTAAAGCTCCTCATCTCCTCACTTGGGTGGAAGCCGAGGTGAACCCACCCATCCTCCTCGTCTTCCAACTCGCCAATGAACTCCACGAGCAAGTCGGTCTCCACAGCCCCGAACCCCTCCGCGAGACCCCCCGCGATGTCCGCGCCGACACCGCTCGAGAAGACGAGCAGAAGCTTCTCGGGGCGGGTGGCGGGAGGCGCCCCGCGCGCGGCGTCCAGCACCGCCGCGACGCGGGCCTGGAGGCCGCTGCTCGGGACCCAGGAGAGCCTGGCGGGATTGCTCGCAGAGACGAGCGCCCACGCGGGGCGGCCGCGGAAGGCGCAGGCGAAGTCGACCCCGGGGAGCGGCGCGAGGCGGGACGGGCTCTGCACGGCGGGGTGGGCCAGGAGGAGGTGGAGCGCCGCGAGGTGGGGCAGGTTGGAGGACAGCGGCGCGGCCGGCGGCGGGGAGGGGTGGAACGAGGAGAGGAACCGCAGCTCGGCGGCGACGAGGCGGAGGAGGGAGCGGAGGGCGGGATGGCGCTGCAGGTCCGGTGACGCGACGAGGCGGCAGTGCAGCGCGCGGCACCGCGCAAGCGCGAGCGCCAGCTCGTCGGAGCCGGCGGCGGACGCGTGCGGGTGCGCCGGCGCATCCATTTTCCTTGCTGTGCGGGCTTCGCGTTGGAGCTGCGGGGAAGAGACACACCCGGCTCGTGGGCTTGAACGGGCCACCTTTGATGCAGCATATTGGATGGGCTGGAAGTCTGGTGCCCCAAACGGCCCTTTAGCTTCAACGTATAAGAAAGGCCAGAAAATATAGCCGTTGGGCTCGGCTCGGTGCTCGGGCGTCGCGTTCACTTTTCCTCCACCATTTTGAAGCGGAGCCTCCCGTCGCCTTTCGCCTCGTTCCATTTTTCGTCTGCCGCTCCCTCCCAAACGGAACCTTCCCGCCGCCGCCGCCCTGCCATCGGCTGCTTCCGCGTCGGAATCCAAGCACCGGCTCGTCGGGATCTGACGCCGCAAGCGCTTGGAGAGGTCAATCCTTCGGTAAGATTCCAAGATCTGGCCCTCTGTTCACCCGTGCTGTGCGAATTTTGTCGTCGTGTTCGTCGCTTCGTGCTCCCGGCCCCGGCTCCCACTCGGGTGCGCTGTTGGTACTCTCCCTCACGTTCGGCTGCGGTTGTGTTCTCCGAATTCCAGATTTGCCGTGGTTGAAGTGGCGCGTTCAATTTTCGGGTCAATTTGTTGCTCCGCATCGGGGAGAAGCGTCTAGGGTTTGGTGTGGATTTGTGTGTGTTCACTCAAAATTCTAGCTGCCGTGCGAGTTCTTTCCACTCCAATTTTAGCTAGATTAATTGCACCTGCACGAGCGGCCACAAGTCTCTTCTACCAAACCATATTGCCTCTCTGGCGACTTTTGGTTTCTAGGGAAGAGAAGCTCGCTCGCTTATGCTGTAGTAAGCAAGACTCGATGGTTGTAAAACTCGTATGTTTTGTTGTTTTCATGAAGAAGTTAAGAAAAAACCAGGTCAATTGCTGCTACTCTCGTATGATGTTATACCGTGCTACTTTCTGCAATAGACCCATGCAGCTTTATGCTCCTGCATTTGTTTTCAATTTAGTTTGCAGCAATTACTGTATTTATATTATAATATGTCTAATACATGACTATCCCGTTACTGTAGTGCTTGAAGCTAAAATGAGTGAGGGGCCGAGTACTCAGCTCGACCTTGAGAAAGGGCTCACTCGTAGTGGTAATGAACCAAGTAGCCCTGAAGCTGTACAGAAATTAAAAGCTGACATGGAAGATTCTGGATGCGAATTTGAATCACCCACTCCAGAGAAGCCTGAATCTAGAAGGACAGGGGTTGCTGTCAGTTCACTGGCAAGGAATTTGCTTGCAGAGAGGTACAAGGACAGATTGGCTGGTCAGCTGTTGGAAGATGATGAGGATGCAACAGATGATGAAGAATATGATGTGTCTGGTACACGTCCAGAGGATACACCAATTGAACTACTTGAGAGGTGAGTTACTGTTCATTTTCATCTCATGCACTCGAGGTCTGCCTGTCAGTGATTATTTACAATGCTTTCTTGTTCACAATTGCAGACACAAGATTTTGCTTAATCTTTTCAATCGGATGGAGAGTTCGATAAGGTTGCTGCGCCTGCGGAAGAAGATGACTACTTTTAAGAACATTGCAACCCAGGTGGAAGTACTCACAAAGAGGTACTAATAGCAGAAGCGTCTGCTTTGAAAATCGTTATCTATTATATGCTCTCTTTTTTTTTGGCCGGGTTATCACTTTTCTGCATTATTACAGGAAGTTCTTGTACAGTCATTTGGCGCAGATGAAGCATTTGTTTCCAGAAGCAATACAGATAAAGAGAATACTCTTACATGATGAGAAAAGCTTATGCATGTATCCTGACATGGAAATAACACTTGTCATGGATGTTGTTGAATGCAAAAGTCCTGATCAGTCTCCATCCATGGCAATTTGTGAGGCTTTTTACTCAAAGCTATTGGGTTTTTTGGATGCTCATGATAAGGTACTAAACTTGATTAACTGGATACATGCTCTCTTAGGGCGGCCTATATGCATTATTTTTATTGTGTCTAGCTTCAGACCGTGACAATGCTCTAAGCATTCTTGTTGCAATTGTTATATATGCAGGATAAAGACATTCCTGAGGCTATCCTACCAGAGCCCTTCAATTCAAGACCAGAGGAGAATTTATATCTCGGAGCACTGTATAATGGACATTCTGCCGAGTCCCCTTTGCAGATTTCCACTGAAGATGGGGTTTCTAATGCTTCCCACTTCCCACATTCATTTCAAAAACTCATATCCCAGAAAATCATTGCTGATGGGACTGAAAAGACTCAGTTGTTATCTGATCCAGCAGAACTAAGATCTATGAGTGTTCTTGATACAGAAGGACCAAACACTAGTCCTAAAAAGCAAGACAAGCATGTGCCAGATCCAGTAAAGTATGAAATTTCTGCTACTCCAAACCGCCATTTGATCACTTGTTGTCAAGAGAGTACTCCAAAACAAGGGACCTCAGATTCACCATTGATGACTGGAACGCCAGCAATGCAGACACCGAAAAGGCCGTTGCCCACTCCACTAGAGAAAATTGAGACCACATGTGGACACATTTCTGAACCACGTTCAGCCAGTTCAGCTCGCAGAACACTGATGATGCAGTCACCATTAAAGCTTGAAGGAAATCCTGGTCAAGATGTAAATACTGCAAAACTTGAGCTTTCAGCCAAAAAAGGCCTATTCTCCCAAGGAACATCTACTTCTACAAATTTGCTGGAGGTATGCAATACTTATTCTAACTCCATCACATATGCATGTATTTCCTTTTGTGTATTGATTTGCATATGGTAACATGCTGGAAGGGCTAAATGTCTGTCGATGAAATGATCTAGATAGCTCGGATACTCACTTCTTAAAACATTTCTTTGCAGTGGAATAACTGTGGAGATATCTTTCTGCATTAAGTTCCTTACTGTATCTTTCATGAGTTCGTTGTATGATTGATACACTGCTTTAATGTGGATCGAAAGCAGTGTATCGAGTTGACATTTATAACTGCCTTTATGCAAAGAATCATCAGAATCTAGGCATACACGATTGCTCAATAATACCTAGAATGTTGGCAGTCCGGTACTCAGTGCTACAAGAAATATCCTGCGAATAAACCATTCCTGAGGCACATTGTAGTTGAGTCCGATATAGTGTTTGCCTCTTTTATTCTAATTGCAATGCAATATAGGCAAAATTATCACATTCATATGAGTTTGCTATATCTGCCATGGTGTATGACTAATTCTAACTGATAACATGGTCTTATAAAAAAAGAAACGGAACAGGTCACGAAATGAAATTATAAGCAGATTTACTGGTGTGCTACTTATTTTTCTGACTAGATGAACTTGACTCTTGCAGGAAAATGATTCTGTCTACTTTACTGGTGAAGATAAAACAAATCAAGACGGCCCAGCAGAAACCCAGGAAAAGCTAGCTTCTTTACGTGCAACGTTTGACATGGTGTGTGATTTTTCTCGATCTACCAAGAATCCACTAATCACCAAACAGGAACTTTTTCACTATATTCTTGCCAACAATTTGGAGATAGAAGAGACTGGTAATGATGGTCATGTGGCAATTCCAAACTTTCTTGTACTTTATATTTTTCAGGTTGTGTTGATTGTGTGTTCCTTGTTGTACTCACTTGACAGGGGAGATAGAAGAGCAGCTGCATATATTAGAAGATTTGGCTCCTGATTGGATATCTAAAAAGGTACAAGGTGGAGAGATACTCTACAGGCAAGTATTATGAGCTAAATATTAAGCATAATTTTTTCAGACCTCATTTTGTACACACCCTTTTACTGGATCATGTTTACTAACACAAAATTTTATCCATGGGCAGTATTGAGCAAATACCAGATCAGAATTCAGTTCGGGCAAGACTTGTTGAAGTCGTATGACATAGCAACGACACATGCAGGGATGATGAATCTAGTAAAAGGGTGTATGAACTACTAATGGTTCAGGGCACCATCATGAAATCCTCTGAATTGCTCATTTGAGCTTTTTCTTCAATTGTCGAGCATTCACAGAAGCAAATGGTTCCTCGTCCGCTTTACTGATTCTTCGTGTAACTAATCTCCTTGTTGACTGCTCAATGAATCATGATCGAATGTTAAAATGGGTATGAAAGTTGAATTCGCGCCATAGAATAATTTTGCTGTTGTTTTTTTGCTTATTTGCCTGTGATGTTTTTTCCCCCTCCGACTGAGCCTGTTAAAATGGATACGAGTGAGCTTTCTGAGGTATCTATTAGTCCGTAAAGCAGTATAAGATTTTGTATGCAATTCAACTGTCTGATTTAGAAAATATCACTCGAGCAATTCACAAGAGGCATATACCAAGGTGGTTTATACTGGATTGAGGAAAACGGGGTTGTTTGGTGTCAGTTCAATTCCTTGTGCATAGAATAAACTTTGTTGATGTCCATTAGTGACAAATTTAACTAGCCAACGTCAACGAATATAATTTGGAAGTAGTAATATGTATTTGCAGAACAGTTGATCGTGCTAAATGTAAGCACGATGTATTTTATAAACAGGGGTTGGTGACAATATAAGACATCATAGAGCCATGAGCTCGTGAGCCACGACCTTCACTACAAACAATAATCACACACATCATGTATAAAACAATACAGTAGTACGTGGGCATGCCGTACAACCATCAACAACCACTCACTCTTCAGACCAGGTGATGTCCACCATGCCGACGTTCTGGTCGAGCCCCAGGGCGTTCCACACCGCCGGCGACGCGTCAACGATGTTGTTGTCGCATGGCGGCTCGAAGTTGTGCTCGTCGTCACAGCCATGCACGGAGTCGCACTCGTCCACCACCTTGGCGTACACGGAGTTGCCGTTCGCGGTGATCTTGATCTGGTGGCCGCAGCGTGCCATGTTGTTGAACCACCCTGTGGAGAGCGCCACCACCTTCTCCTGGTCGCTGTGGTACGCGTTGTCGCACTCCGATGGGCCACCGCCGTCCTTGCCCTTCTCGAAGCTGTTGAGCGTCAGCACAGCCTTGGTGCTCGCGGTCACCGGCGGCGAGCAGTGGTATTGAGGGTACTGCTTGCCGTCCTCGCAGCAGTCCGGGTCGTTGCTCTTCTCGCAGTTGCCGGATTTGCCCGGGAGGTAGCCGCTGGCACGGCAGACACCAAGGCTGGGACGGAGGGAGAATGCTACGTGGGAGGTGGACAGAGCGACCAAGAGAATGATCGCCATGGTGGCCGGAGCTCGGATGGTGGCCATTTCAGGTGCTCTACTTTTCGTTACCCTCTCTCTTTACTCGATTACTTTGTGTTTTGGTTTTTGCTGCTTGTGTGGTCGAAGATAGTTTTCATCTGCCTATATAGCCGCCATGCTGCCAGTTGTGAACATGCACTGGTTGTTTGCCACGGCAACTCGTTGCTATGTTAAGATTTAGTCTGAACTTGTGTGCTGTCGTACCGTGTCAGAAAAGTTTTACCGTTCCAAATGATTTGCCTTGCTGGTTAAACTGTTTCATGAGCTAACAGAGCGAATTATCTACACATTCTCTGAATGTCGGTGTCGGACAGTTGGACCCTTGGCTCGGGTATGGTGAATAAAACGGAATCCAGCAATTCCACTGCGACCTACAGTGACTTATACATGCCCGTTGGAAGTCCAGATGCGTACGTTTCTTTCCAACTACTAGTTGAGTTTGTGCCTGATCTATCAGCTTACTTATACAAGCACGCAATCTTGTATCCTGTAAAGTTCGGAGTTTCTGTGATACTGGAAACTTTGGATTTGTCGTTGGGTATTTGGTCCTGTTTGAAACAGTTAATTTTTCCTCGCAAAAAAGAAAAGGAAAGAAAGAAACAGCTAATTTTGTACAACAAACGAGGATTGCTTTCTCCTGTGACATGACAATAAGTGTTCTCTGCTCTGGACATAGTAACATACTCTCATTGTCCTAATAGGAAATAGTGGTGTAATTACCTTTGTCACATATTTAGAGTTTATATAAATTCAAATAAATCGTATTAAATTTTTATTTTGAGTCAACAATATGAATAAAATGACTGGACCAAGGACTCTTAATCCATCCACAACTCAAAGTACATGGATTTCTAGAGCTAGGTATGAGAAGCTTTAAAGAAAATTTATGAATTTTTTTAGAGCTGGAGCTATACTAAACAAGCTCACGCTTTCCTTGCAAAAAAATAATAATAAAAGGCCCAAGCTTCACTTTTGATTGACGGTGGACGTAATTCTCTTTTTTTCCATGTCCATGCATGAAGAGTGAGGGAAGAACATTAGCTGGTCAAAACTTCATATCTAATAACTTCTGTAAACGCAAAACTTAGTTTGAAAATTATCGTTCGAGATAGGAGTGCGTGAGAAATGGAGTTGCTCACCCGCCTCAAAGTTTCAGTGTTGCAGAGTTCTGATACATGTTGAGAGAATGCATCACAATAGTTTACTACAAATTTGGAATGACAAGGCAATAAAACAGTTCAGAATTTTTTCTGAGCTAGATGAAGTCATATCTAACAGCTTGAACAATCATTATTCAACTGTAGTGCAAGTCATACTCATATACTACTAAAGTAACTAAACCATGCATCTTATTATATCTTTGTAGATTGTATATATCTTTGGAGCGAGAGTGCCTTAGTATCCTGCTGCTAGCCTTCTATGCAGTCAATGTGTTCGCCAATGGTCTTGCCAAGCACCAGGGAGTTACCACACTGCTGGTACGTAGCCATCAACATGTTATTGTCGCACGCGGTACGTAGCCAGCATCAACATATAAATTCGAAATTAGCAGTATGTACTTGCTGGAAAAACTGGTAATAGTGCTCAATATACATGGCACAATGTATTTTGTAGACAATGATGATGACATAAAGCCACGGCCCTCACTACAAACAATAGTCACACACAGCATGTATAGAACAACGCAATAGTACGTGAACACGCTGCTGCACAACCATCAACAACAGCTCACTGCTCGGACCAGGTGATATCCACCATGCCGATGTTCTGGTCGAGCCCCAGGGCGTCCCACACCGCCGGTGACGCGTCGACGATGTTGTTGTCGCAGGGCGGCTCGAAGTTGTGCTCGTCGTCGCAGCCGTGCACGGAGTCGCACTCGTCCACCACCTTGGCGTACACAGAGTTGCCGTTCGCGGCGGTGATCTTGATCTGGTGACCGCAGCGCGCCATGTTGCTGAACCAGCCAGTGGAGAGCGCGACGACCTTCTCCTGGTCTTTGTGGTACGCGTTGTCGCACTCCGACGGGCCGCCGCCGTCCTTGCCCTTCTCGAAGCTGTTAAGCGTCAACACGGCCTTGGTGCTCGCGGTCACCGGCGGCGAGCAGTGGTACTGAGGGTACTGCTTGCCGTCCTCGCAGCAGTCCGGGTCGTTGCTCTTCTCGCAGTTGCCCGACCTGCCGGGGAGATAGCCACTGGCGCGGCACACGCCGAGGCCGGCGCCTGGGCGGAGGGAGTGCGCGACGTGGGAGGTGGAGAGCGCGACCATGAGGAAGATCGCCATGCCAACTAGAGCCCGAGCAGAGGCCATATTTGCGCAGCCTTTGCTTGAGCTCCCTTGACCACTATTGCTAGTTTCTTTTGTTTGCCCTGCTTGCTTGTGTTTGGGGCGCGCAAAGGTGACTTTTATAGTAGTCATCGCACCTGCCAGTGTTTTTCTGAACACAGACTCTTGGTTTTCGCATGTGTCTCCACGGCAAATCACGGCAACGTTCGTGAACCGCCGTGCCGTATCAAACGGTTAAATGTACGTAAGAAACACAGCCACACGGCACTTCACCTTGTCAGTAAAAAAGGTTACCAAGGAGAGCAGGGGCGGCAAAATTGACCGCGGATTATTGTACGTATCTTTACATCGAATTCGAATATTTTTATGCAAGAAACAGCTACGGATGGTAACCACACATCCGTAGCGTAGGCCATTTTGATGCTGTGAGTTTTTTTCTTTACATCAAATTTATAAATTCCAAAATATTTTAGCAAATTATTAAATTTAGAAATCCCAAGAAAGAATAAGGTGAATCAAATAGTCTTCACCGCTCCACCGAATATATAGGTTATTTGCAATGAATAGTTTTCCTAAATACTATACTTCAAGTGTAAAGCTTGTAAAATCTTCATCCTATCCAAGAAGGCAATTTCCTTCTTTTGATAAGATGAAAGTGGATGGAGATTTCTGATTGTCGAGGAGGAGCATTCACTGCTCACACATGACAGCGCGGGATGGGCAAGGATTGCCCTAAAAATGGTCTCCATGAGGAGTATTTCACTGCACGCAACAGGATTCTACAAAAGGGCCTTACAGAGTTGCAGCAACTCACGGGAGCTCCTACAGCTGAGAAACGAGGAATGCACTTGTGCAGCCTCGTGAGCATGAGCAGCCTCGTGTGCTTCTGGATACTTTAGGATTCCTATTTTTTTTTCTACAGCAAGAGTTTCCATCGTGTTTTTGAATTGTGATTGAAAGAAAATGCAAAATCATGTGTAGAGATTAGTCTCACAAGTCACATGGCCCCAGCCATGTGCCTCTTTCAATGACAAAGCGATCATCTATACAGAGAAAAGGAACGAAGCAGAGCCAGCGCGGGAGGATAGCAATTGCCCCAAACGGGCGACACGTTCTCGCTCGGTCACTCCTCAGGTGTGTGCAAGAAACACCTCGGCTCACAGTTCCTCACTCCGGCCTCTACGTCTTCCTTGATCCATTCCGGCGAGCTGATCACAAATTCCTCTTCCCCTTTGCCTCACAACAAGCGAGCTCCGCAACTCCTCATGGTTCCCTCTCGACTAGCCACGTCCCTCGCTGCGGTCGTCATCGCCGCCGCGACGGCGGACACCACGAGCGTCCACCACCCGCCTCTGCTCGACTGCACTCCGGCGCGGGCGCCGGCCGCAGACGACGACCGCGCGTTCCGCGTTAACTTGGCCTCGGCACTCGGCGCCCTCCCCGCCGCCGCGGCGGCCGCGCCGAACGGCTTCGCCCTCACGCAGTCCGGTCGGGCTGGCCGCCACCGTGCATTCGCGCGCGGCCTCTGCTTCGGTGCGAACCGCTCCTCCTCGGCCGGCGCCTGCCGCGCGTGCCTGTCCGCCGCCGCCGAGGACGTTACGAGCGGATGCGGCGGCGCCAACAGCCGGCGCGCCGCGGTCTGGCGCGCCGGTTGCTTCCTGGCGTACGCGGACACCAAAGCCTCGTCCCCCCGGGAGGACGCATTCCGGGGCTGGATCTACGCCAGCCCGCACGCGACGACGACGCCGGATCGCGGGTGCACGGCCGACCGCTCGGCGGCGGACTGCGCCCGGTGCCTCGACGACTCTGCACGTGTAGCGGCGGCGCTGGGGTGGCTGCCGAGGATCCGCGGAGACGAAGTGGTGGTGGTCGGATACGCCTGCTACCTACGCGTCCACATATCCTCACTGCCGTGGGGGGCGGGCGCCGTCGGTGAGTTCCGTCGATCCTTGCAGTCCTTTGGTCAAATCGTTGGAAAAAGGGCGGAAATTTTTTGACCCAAGTCTGTTATCCCTGGTTGCAGGTACACCGGGAAGCTTTGCATTCATCTTTTGGATGTCGATTATTCTGCCTGCAGTAGTGGTGATAATCGGAGCTATATTTGTCGAGGTACCTTCATCTCTCGTAGCTTATTTGGAGGTGATAAGCAAAAATTGTGGTATGATATGCTCGCTTAATTATCCTTTTCTACTTGGCGCCTGATCCAGTTTGCAACATTCATAGCACAGACCCATTGCTTACGTTTAGTTCATTTGCTGCACCGGTAACCTGATCATAGTTCATAGGAATAGGAGTCACTCAAACCACATGTTTACGTATTTCATCAATCGATATATGCTCCTGATGTTCAGAGATTTGTATATGTGGCATTTAAAGATAATCAGTTGATTAGGTTTAAAGGCAGGTGCAAAATCTGAGGTAAGAAACAAAACAGATGACCTTTTTATGCATGAAAAGTATTGAAATGATTTTCATAATAGAACCTCCTCTGTTCCTGAAGTAATGTACTATAAGGTGATCGTATTCCCTTATCTGAGATTTTAAAGATAGTACTTGATCACTTCTTTTGTTTTTGCAGATTTTACTTAACTTGTAAGGTAGTTGGTGAATTTCTGGCAATGCTGCTCCGCCACTGGCCTTAGCCGTTAGAAGATGTTATTATCAGGTTAAGCTACTGCTCGGACCACTGTTAGGATAGTATGTTCAGGCATGTCTGTCATCACAGGAGACAGGTGAAGTAGAACTACTAGGCCCCCCAAAAAAACAGCTTCGGCTTGGGCTTATGCACTGTAGCGCAACATTGTCTGTATGTGTACGGTGTGTTGGTTGAGAGATTAATTAACTGAACTGAGGTGTACTAGTGGTAGCAGTGTTCAACCGTAATATCTTGTTTGGAGCACAAATTTGAGCTTTGTTGTCATAGAATTTAGGTGGTGTTTGGATATTGAGAAATAGGCATTGGGATAGGGAAAGGGAAATGGATGAAGAAATCTAGAACCTTCATTTATCCATCAAATTAAATCTCAACCGTCCATTCCATCTAGAAACATTTCCCAATCCCTAACCCACCTCTTATTTTGCAATATCCAAACACCACCTTAGGAGCACGCTAGCCCATTAATTCGGATTAGCCCAGCCCAACTCGATTTACGAGACTATCAACATTTCAAAATAAAAGAGTTAATATTTCTGTAAATTAATATTTCTGTAAATGAATTTCCACATTTTGTTAAATCTATTTCAACATTGTTGTGTCCCAATCAAATCCTTGTGTAAGGAGATGTTGGGCCGACGTCGAATCTGTCATCCCTTGCCAAGGCTTGTACTGTTACCACTACAGTGGTCCGTTTATCCTGTCAACTGGGTCAACCATCGAACTCGGGTAGGAGTACCTCTTTCCTGGAACTGGTCGGGGACGACGACGCTCCCCGAACCACAGGCAACCTTGATCTGAAGCGCTCGTCGAGGTCAGTGGCCGTGTAGCACGCGGCACGTCAGCGTCGTATAGCTCAGTTACTTTATCTCGAATAAATACTACTGGTGGTCGACGACTGCAGGTGTTGACCTCTAGCCAACCAAACCCTCCCCGTTCCCCACGTTGCCGGGCACTGTTTCTGTTTTTCGAGGCTATATGAGCTGGCGCTTGGAGCCGTAGGAGATCACCAATTCACGAGTAGGCATGGCTCCAGCTAGCCGCGCCACCTGCCTGGCGGCGCTGCTGCAGCTGCTCGTGCTCATTCACGAGCCCGCCGCCGACGGCAGCGACCTGGCACTAGCCTTCCCGTACCGTTCGCTCCTGCAGACCTGCCAGCCGAGCGGCTCCATCCCCGGCAAGTCCGGCAGCTGCAACACGGAGAACGGCTCCGAGTGCTGCAAGGCCGGGCAGAGCTACACCACGTACACCTGCTCCCCGCCCGTCACGGGCAGCACACGAGCCACGCTCACGCTCAACAGCTTCCGCGAGGGCGGAGACGGCGGCGGCGCAGCCGAGTGCACCGGGAAGTTCTACGACGACAGCAAGAAGGTGGTGGCGTTGTCCACCGGTTGGTTCGACCATAGGAGCCGGTGCAGTAAGCACATCATGATCCGCGCGGCCAACGGGAACTCGACCAGGGCGCTTGTCGTCGACGAGTGCGGCTCCACCGTCGGCTGCGACAAGGAGCACAACTTCGAGCCGCCGTGCCGGAACCACATCGTGGACGGGTCGCCGGCCGTGTGGAAGGCCCTGGGGCTCAACACCGACGACGGCCAGGCCCGGGTCACGTGGTCCGACGCGTGAGCCAAGGGCCGGGCGCGCGTGTGTGCATGCGCACGCGGGCACACGCGTTTGCTTGAATAAGTAGCTACTCTACTGCATAAACACTCCAAATATAAGAACAACGCCATGCGTGCGTGAACGTGCCTTGCCACCATCCAACCCATCGATGTGTACAACAAGTTCACGTACGATTACATTCTCACGTACGTCCAAATATTACGCCTTCCTTAGTGCGTGCGTGTGTTGCCTAAAATAATGCAACGTTTCATTTTTCATGGGTTCATCCATGGTTCAAGATACAGTATATTTTGGCGGCCTGCTCCACGGATGAAGGTCCACAGCAAAGAGCGAGCACACGCACGCACTCCGATTTAACTCTCCATCTACGCTATGAAATCGAGAACGTGTGTCGAAAAGCTTTTTTTTTTCCCCAAGCCAAATTGACGAAGCGCGCTGCTGAGAGCTACAGCACTGTGATGCGGTCCCATTGCTCGTGCCTTTTTCAAAGACGCAGCCATCACCTGCACCGAAACGGGAACGACCACAAAAGCAGCGCGCAGGATAGGAAGGGCAGATCGGGAAACAAGTCCTCAGGTGCCTATGGAGCGTGCAAGAAACTTCCCGGCCGGCTCTCCTCTCCTCACTCGTCTCCTTTTTCTTGCACCGCTCCGGCGATCTCGGCTTTTTACTCACCACCGGCGACGTCCGTCCGGCCTCCAAATGTTTCTCCCTCGGCTCTGGATTCAGGCCGCCAGCACATAGCTAGCTTCCTGTCAGTATTTATGCATTAGCCATTGCCGCCGACAGGTTCAAATAGTAGCTTTGTCAAATGTCTGCAATAGTGCCATGGGATTTCATTTGTCTTCAGCTTGAGTATTTCTTAAGCGTATCTCGAGGTCACCTGTAATATGGGATATACTCCTCTTCCTCCAAAAAAAAAAGTTTTATTGCACGTAGAAAACATATACCAGATTTATTTTGATAACGTTAGGTTGCAAAGCTCACGTAGCTCAGTTCAAAACAAATATGGAGAGAGTAATGCTAACACTGAAGATTGTGCATAAGAAGCAAAGTAAAGCCTACCTTAGAGCCACTGAATGATTTGAGGTCACCAGACACCAAAGGCAGTGTGAACAACTACGAACTAAGTGGTATGTATTCCATGGCCTACTTCAAGATTCTACTACTGTTCCTACAACAGACTTTCAATTTTGTGTTTCTAACTGAAACACAATGCACAAATATCTGTAGAGGTGGGTCTCGCAAGGGCCATGTGCATTTTTTCAAAGACAGAGCCATCAGCTACACAGAAACGGGACGAAAGGCAGAACAAGCGCGGGAGGATAGCAGTTGGCCCAAACGGGAAACAAGTCGTCGTCAGGTGTTAAAACACCTCGGATCACGCACGCTTCCTCACTCCGGCCTCTCCCTCTTCTTCCAACCGCTCCAGCGAGCTGATCAGCTCAGCTCCTCCTCCCATTTTTCTCCCTCGGCACCAGCGAACTACGGTAGGGCCCACTACGCGGCCATACCAAGCAAAACCGGTGCTCAGTAGAGTGCAGATGAGCAAGGAGGCCGAGCCGGCATGTGTTCAATGTGAACGCTTTTTCAACAAAGGAAATTGGCGAGACGCGTATGCAAAAGCTAGCACTGCCAATTGCTTGCCGCGAATAGCTAGCCGTAGGGCTCACCACGCGGCCACGCCAGACTATGTCAGTGCAAGCTGAATATGCCAAACCTTTTCCGGATCGGTGCAGCGATCGCCGTCGCCGAGAATTTTTGCAGGTTCCCATGTTGTGCACGGATGAGGGAGGGTGGTGGTTAGCACTCAAAAAGGCACACGGTTGGTCCTAAGCTCCTCTTGGCTCACAAGATCGCCCAACAGTGCGCACAACGCACACTCACACTTGCTACCTTTCCAGTGCTCGCCGCCGTCCGTCGCAGACCATCACCACAACCACCGTTGCCGCCGCTAATAATGGCGCTGGGAAAGATCTCCGGCCTTTTGGCTCTGGCTCTGCTCGTCCTCCTCCGCGTCCTTGTGATGGCACGACCGGGGGACGCTTTCAAGATGGAGGCGGACAACACGAGCAGCCACTTCCCGCCTCTGCTCGACTGCGGCCCGGCATCGGCGGCGCCTTCCGTGGCGTTCCGCGCCAACGTGCTCTCGCTCCTCGGCGCCCTCCCCTCCGCCGCCGCGGCCCGGCGCACGGGCTTCGCCGCCACGCGGTCCCATGGCCGCGGTCCGGACCGCGCCTTCGCGCGCGGCCTCTGCTTCGGCACGAGCGGCGGCGGCGCCGACTGCCTCGCGTGCCTGTCCGCCGCCGCCAGCGACGTCGCCGCCAGATGCCACGGCAGCCGGCGCGGCGGCACGTGGCGCGCCGGGTGCTTCGTCTCCTTCGCGGACACCAACGCGACGTCGGCCCGCGAGCGCCGGTTCCAGGACTGGTTCTACGACGACGGCGACGACGACGGGTCGAGCCCGACCGCGGCGCTGACGAGCCAGTGCGCGGGCGACCGCGCGGCGGCGGAGTGCTCCCGGTGCCTGAACGAGTCGGCGCTGGTGGTGCCGGAGCTGAAGCGGAGGCGCCAGCTCTCGCCGATCCACGGCGACTCGGTGGTGGTGGTCGGCTACGACTGCGTACTCCGCGTGCTGCTTGAGCCCCCAGAGCCGCTGTGGGAGATCATCCGTGAGCTTTCGATCGGTCCCTTTGTTGCTCCTCGAAAACAGAAGCGTGCTGTGACCGTAATTTTGACGGTTTTCTGTCCATCTTTGCAGTATTCGACATCCTCTTCGTTATAGACGTGGTTTTCGTCGTAGTCATCGAAGTGTGCGGGATAATGTGGTGTATCAGGAGAGCCGGCCAAATGAATCAAAATCCAGCATGAGGGCAGGTACGTTCATCGATCGACCGGTAGCCTTTGCTTTGGCGAGCAACAATTAGCATATGACATGGTGCCCTGCGTGGCCGTTAGTCCTTGTAAGCTTTAACAACGAACAGCCCAGTTGATCTTGATCCTGCTACCCTGGTGCAGCATTTGGGCGCTGCCTGAACGTACCTGGTTGGCTATCCGTTGCCATGAAGTGTGAACCCATCTACTGATGGCTACGTGCATCTTCAGCGACTAGTTACTATGTTCTTAGAAAATTTCAGTGACTAATTACTTAACTCTGGCCATCTTCACGTTAATGTAAAGAATTGCAACGCCGATGCATGCTCTTTCATCTACTGACGACTTGTGTGCGATTTCATATCTTGATGTATCTTCTGTGAACAGCTTGAGTAGCTCTGGTTCTGTAATTCTGTTGGAGTGCAGAACGTGTAATCCTGCAAACTGTTCTGCTCACTTCAGCATCTTCTGGGCCACTCCGATCTGTGGGTCTCCTCGAACGTTCAGCCTGTTCGTTTGGAGGTTTTGCAGCAGGCAGCAGCAGTAGCTACAGTGTTCGTAGTTATTTCTTTAGCAGCAGCTACAGTGTTTGCAGTTATTTTTCTGCAGCCGCGGCATGTTGTCGTCTTTCTTTTCTTTTCTTTTTTTGATTACTTGCATGTTGCCGTCTTGCAGCTGTATTAAAAACACTAATTTGGCAATCTGCATCAGACAAAAAAAATCATAACAAAAAATTGTTCAAGAATCAAACTGTAATACTTACGGAGACAGTTTGTCTGTCACCAGAGTGCCTGCAGACCTCCAGCTCTCACATTCAGTCTTGATCTTGTCCACCAGCTGAAATTCAGAGTTGGCTTACTGCCGAAAAAAATCTGAACACACACACACGCACGCACATAAAAATAGAACACAGTTTATGATGTATTCATTAACTCTTCTGACCCAAAGATCTGCGTTTTCCACACGGCGGAGCCCACACACCCAACCTTTGGTTTCATCAAGCTCTTTACACTCGGCCGTGTAGCGCGCGGCACGTCAGCCGGACAGCGCGTCGTGCAGCTAGCTCCTCTCGAGTCAACTAGTCAAGTCTTTCAAGTGTACGGTACGGGGGATCGACGACTGACTCTGTTGACCTCAAGTCAACACCAAACTCTGCTCCGATCGATCAACACGTTACCGAGCAGCCTCTCGCGGCGCGGCTATAAAAGCTGGCCATATTGAGCGGCAGGAGATCACCAATTCACCAGTAAACATGGCTCCCGTTAGGGGAAAAAATTGTCTACGGACGGTCCGCAGATGTGTGTTTTGCGGACCCGGTGTTTTGCGGACCCTATCTAGATTGCAGACACGTGGAGATCGTGGGGTGTTTGGCGCATAGGGTCTAAATTTTAGAGGGGTCTAAACTCTAGATAAGCTATATGAAATAAAGTTTAGTTACAAAACTAACTACAGAACCCTGGTCTAATTCGCGAGACGAATCTAATGAGGGTAATTAAGCAATGATTAGATGATAGTTACTGTAGCATTACTGTAGCATTACTGTAGCAAAACATAGATTAATTAGGCTCATTAGATTCGTCTCGTAAAGATGTACCCATCTGTAAAAAGGTTTTATCATTAAACTTTATTTAGTACTAGATTATCTTTGTTTAGAGACCTCTAAAATTTAGCGCTAAAAGAAACGAACATGGCCGTAGGCTTAGGTCCGTCCAGCAGACTGCAGCGATCGACAATCCAAATAGGGATTGGGCCGGCGCTTCTCCTCCCAGCGGCGGCGATCCATGACGTCCACGATCTCCTCCTCCGGCGGCGATCCAAGACGGCGCTGTACGCCTCCCGGTCGTCGTGCTTCTTCAATCGCGTTTGTGCCGTCTCCTTGTTTTTCATCGGTTCCTTTTTCTTTCTGTTGTGGAAGCCGAGTCTAGCCGATGGCTGCCGTTGCCGATCCGAGTCCACGCTTCTCCGTCCCATCTCCACGCGTCCCCAATCCAGATAAGGTCCGCAAAGCGCACATCTACGGACGGTCCGCAGCCAATTTGTTTCCGTTACACCTGCATGGCGGCGCTGCTGCTGCTTCTCGTGATCCTTCACGAACCCGGCGTGGCACAGGCGGCCTTCCCGCACCGTTCGCTCCTGCAGACCTGCAAGCCCAGCGGCTCCATGCTCGGCAAGTCCGGCAGCTGCAGCACCGAGAACGACTCCGAGTGCTGCAAGCCCGGGCAGAGCTACACCACGTACACCTGCTCCCCGCCCGTCACGGGCAGCACACGAGCCACGCTCACGCTCAACAGCTTCCGCGAGGGTGGAGACGGCGGCGGCGCGGCCGCCTGCACCGGGAAGTTCTACGACGACAGCAGGAAGGTGGTCGCGCTATCCACCGGCTGGTTACACGGCGACGGAGGCCGGTGCGGGAATCACATCGTGATCCGCGCGGCCAACGGGAACACCGTCAGGGCGCTGGTCGTGGACGAGTGCGACTCCACCGTCGGCTGCGACAAGGAGCACAACTTCGAGCCGCCGTGCCGGAACCACGTCGTCGACGCGTCGCCGGCGGTGTGGGACGCGCTGGGGCTCAACAAGGACGACGGCCAGGTCCGTGTCACGTGGTCTGAGGCGTGAACCGCACGGGCGCGCGTGTGCAAGGCTCGTCTGCAAGAGCACACACCAGACACATAAGTACTCGTAACTACTACTCCAAATAAGAACGTGACATGCATATCACGGGCACTCTGCCGACCAACTACGACTTGTTCGCGTAGCATGCATGCCTGAATGCGTGTGTGTTTGCCTACAACAAATACTAATACCGTTATTATTACTACATGGTTTCATCTACGGTTCGAGCAGATTACTATATTACTGTAGCTAGCAGCTCAACCCTGTTCAGCTCGACGGATCAAGGTCCAGAGGAGCAGAGAGCACACACACGAGCTCCGCGACTAGTCTCCGTCTACACTTGCCATCATTAACGTGAAACGCGTATTTTTCCATGCCGAATTGGAGAGACGTGCAGAGAGCTAGCACTGTGCTCGCTGCTCGCTCGGAAGTCTCCGCGAGCAACGTGATGCGGTCCCATGCCACGTTCGTTTTTCAAAGACGCCGCGATCACCTGCACCGAAACGGAACCAAGACAAAAGCAGCCCGCAGAATAGGAATTGGCCAGATCGGGAAACAAGTCCTCAGGTATCTATGGAGCGAGCGTGTCCTCTCCTCACTCGTCTCCTTTTTCTCCCACCGCTTTTCCTCACCACCGGTGACTTCCGATCGCGCCTCCACATGTTGCACCCTCGGCTAGCCGCGCTCCTCCTCCTCCTCGTCGCTGCGGTCGGGATGGTTGACACCGGCGTCGCGGCCGTCGTGGAGGGCAGCACGAGCGGTCAGCAGCACCACCCTCCTCTGCTCGACTGCGGCCCGGTGCCGACGACTCCGTCCAAGAGCGACGACGACGCAGTGTTTCGCGCCAACTTGTCGTCCGCCCTCGCCGAAGCCCAATCTGCTGCCGCAACCGTGCCAGAGGCCTTACCACAATACAGATCGGCCGCGCCTTCGCCCACGGCGCCTGCTTCCTCTCGAACGTCTCTTCCCCGGCCGTGACCCGCGCCTGCACCGCGTGCCTGTCCGCCGCCGCCAGGGACGTCATCGGCCGGTGCGGCGCCACCAGCGTCCGCGCGGGCGCCTGGCGCGACGAGTGCTTCGTGTCCTACGCGGACTCCGACGCCTCGACGCCCCGGGAGGACGCGTTCCGCGGCTGGTTCTACGCCGGCCCGACCACACCGGCGGCGCTGGACGGCGGCTACTGCGTCCTCGACAGCACGGTCTGCGACCGTTGCTTCCACGACTCTGCTCGAGCGGCGGCGGCGGCGCTGGGGTGGCTGCAGAGGATCCACGGCGAGGAGGTGCTCGTTGTCGGCTACAACTGCCTCATACGCGTCAAGTCCTCACTGCCGCGCGGGCCGGACAGTGAGTCCCCTTTCTTCATCTCTTGGTCCGTCCTTGGCACCTTGACGGAAATTTTGATTGAACTTTGCGGGGCTTCTGCAGATGGGGATGCTAAATCCGTTGCTTTGGGAGTATGGATGTCAGTGATGGTAGAAATGGAGGCGATTATACTTGGGATGGTGTTCTTCAGGATCGTCAAGATTGTGCGTGGTAAGTTTTCCTTTCTGCTTCTGTAGTCTTGTGGCGATCGATAAGCTAGCAGCAGCACCGCGATACAAATTTTGTGTTCTCTTAATAATTTGATTTCAACGTTTAATTCTTCTGCCTCTGTATTTGCAGCACTCCCACAGGTTAATGGATGAAGATAAAGTAGATGAAGAATTTCCGGGCGGCGCTTCTTCACTGCGTCAGGACGTGTCTCGCTGGTCTTTTCTTTCTTGTTCCGGCCTATATATGAACCATGCGTGGCTAGCAGAGACGAGACGAGTGTTGGTGGTGCATGTCTGTTGCAAGTGGCTTCGTAAAACAGAAGTGTGCATTTTCACTGATCACGCCGCTGTGGTGCGCGGTTGTCGTTTTCGGTCCTGTCAGCTGCCGATCGCAAGTTGTGGTTATTTGGGACTCCGCCTTGCTTGCTCGATTCCTCGTCGTTGTAACTCGTAAGCCAAGCGAGTTTGCACTTTGTCTACCAATAGGCTACGCACAACGCGAGCATCACAGCGAACTTGTGGACAAGCAGCACCGTAACGGTGCGACATTTCTAATTGAAGCACTTTGGTTACACGTTCAACCGGAATACATGCATTTTGCCCTAGGGAAATTCGAAGAAATGCACTTTAGCTGCAGGCTCCGCGTACAGACTGAACAGTAACCACACACCATCTCTAGCTAGCAGCTACTCCACTCAACACAAGTGGACACGAGATGATAGATGAGCGAACCGGCCGAGCGGTACGTGTTCAATCGGAGACTTCGGAGTCGGAGCCCCTTTTCACCAAAGCGGCACGGCGAGACGCGTAGGTACGTAAAGAGCCCGCGCTGCCTGTGCTTGCCGCGAATAGCTAGCCGTAGGGTTCACCACGCGGCCCTGTCACACTAAATCGGTGCAAGCTGAATGTGCCAACCGTTTCCTGACAGATGCAGCCATCGCCGTCGCCGGACTTGTGCAGGATACTACATGCTGCGGACGGATGACTGGTGGTTAGCATTCGAAAAGGCACATGGTCATGGGCAACCTGGGCTCACTCGATGACATGACGCCGAGAACGCAGCAACGCGCACTGACGCTTGCTAGTTTCCCAGACCGTCGCCACAAACACCTGTGACCGCTTTCCAGCAGGAGGCAGACAACACGACCAGCCACTTCCCGCCTCTGCTCGGCTGCAGCCCGGCGTCAGCGGAGCACACTCCCAGCGCGTTCCGCGCCAACGTGCGGTCGCTCCTTGACGCCCTCCCCTGCGCCGCGGCGGCCGCGCCCACGGGCTTCGACGCCGGCCCTGACCGCGTATTCGCGCGCTGCCTCTGCTTCGGCGCGAGCGGGCAGGGAGAAGCCGACGGGGAGTGCCTCACATGCCTGACCGCCGCAGCCAGAGACGTCGCCGCCGGATGCCATGGAAGCCGGCGCGGCGGCACGTGGCGCGTCGGGTGCTTCGTCTCCTCCGCGGACAACTTTGAGCGTGCCGGAGCCACATCGTGGACGGGTCGCCGGCCATGTGGGACGCGCTGGGGCTCAACAAGGACGACGGCCAGGCCCGGGTCACGTTGTCGGACGCGTGAGGTAAGGCCGGGAGCGCGTGTGCAGGGCTCGTTTGCAGGAGCACACATGTCAGGCACAAGCGGTTGTAACCAGTACTCCAAATAAGCACGTGCCGTGCATATCACGGGCACGACTAAATCAGATGATTGACATATTTTTGTAATAATTAGTCAAAAAAGAAATAAACACCAGGCTGCATGCTATGCGGGAACTTTTGGACAGTTTCCATTATCTCTACTACTTAATAAGTCTAAAGTGGGTCGTCAGCCCAAAACTTTCAGACCTCTGCCGTTTGAATTCGTGTCAATTTCAAATTGAATTTGATTCAAATAGAGTTCAACTCAATAATCCGAGTTTATTTAATTACTTCTTATAGCCGTAGAATGGCTTTTATTCAATGCGTAGCACGTGCTCCAGTGGTAGAGTGCCTTGCCTCCCATCCACAATACCTGAGTTCGAATATTAGAGGCTGCCATTTCTTGTTTTCTTTTTCTCTTGTGTTTCTTTTTCCTTTTTGGTGAACATGACATGAACAGAGATATTCACTGCTCCATTATTCTTGATGTTAGTGAAAATTATTTTTGTTTTCCTTTTCTTTTGTGTTTCTTTTTTTGCTTTTGGTGAAGAAGACTTGAACAGAGAGATTCACTACCCCATTCAACTTTTATTCTTGACATTAGTGCAAATCATTTTTGTTTTCCTTTTCTTTTGAGTTTCTTTTTTCTTTTTGTTGAGCAGGACTTGAACAGAGAGAGTCACTACCCCCTACAACTTTATTCTTGACGTTAGTGCAAATATGGACATCCACATTTAGCAGGTGCCTCTTGTTTTTCATTTATTTTGGTGTTTTTTCCCTCTCCATTCGGGTGGATAGTTTTTTCCTCTCCTTTTAGATGGACTGGAAGTTAGTGTGCATCGCACAAGCTAAAACAACGTCCGCTTTTTAAATGACAGCCGTAAAAAATTGTGACGATTCAACCAACATATAAATATTAATAAATTATTTAATTAAATTACTTATGATCAGCATATAAATTAGTGAGCTTTGATCGAGATTCACTTTTGGGTAGGGAAAGCTTTAGGCTTTAGCGGACACATTCATTTTTAAAAGTAATGAGGCCAACCGTATGTCTAAGAACCACTAAAAAATGGTCCAAAAAAAGATAATGTTATTCAAGTTAGTTGCATAACAAATGTTCGGTTCCCGTTGCAACGCACGGGTAAATTCCTAGTATATAAAAAAATATCACGGGCACCACTAAATTCTTCAAAATGAAGAGCACTTGAGATGAGGATCCTGGACTGCTGGTTGTCCCGCTTGTAACTAGTAACTTGTTTCCATCGTTTCTTCTTCGATCTGCCTCTACGTTTTTGCAGCTCTTCCGCAAGTTAATGGCTGATGAAGTTAATGGAGAATTTTCGGGTGGCGCTTCTTCTGCATCGTGCCGTCCGGACATCTTGTGTTGATCATGTAACTTTTCTTTTTCACGCCGTACGAACCATGCATGGGTGACAGAGAGTGTTGGTGCATGTCTGTAGCTACATGCTTCGTAAAATAGACGTGTGCATATTAGTCATCAGGTCGATCAGGCTTGTGGGGCTGCTGTGGTTCTCGTTCCTGTACGAGTTACCGCGAAGCTTTACTCGACTAGATCGGATTTTCATTTGGGCACCTAAGGCTAGGAGGCTATCTGAGCCGTCCATTCTGCAAATGAACGGTGGCTCTCGGTGAACTAGGTTTTTTGATTTACTCCTTGCTTGATCCCAAGTTATAACTTGGAGTATAATCTTCACTGCTTGCCGTTGATGTAATTTTCATTTTACAAATCAAACACTCACAACGCATACACATTCATCCTACCACTAACAGTACAACACCGTTAAATTTTAGAAAATTCGTTTTCACGGGAATCGATTCCACGTTACACGGTTCTGCTTCACCTCAGCCGATAACCAGCGCCGGTTTGCCATCACCTTGTACGCGCATGTAAGTATGTAACGCGCTACCATCGTCAAGTCATTTGGAAAAGACGCACTTCGGTTGCGCATGTGTCCACGCTCGGAATGTATTTTGCCCAAGTGCAAAATGCACGAAGAGCACAGCCACCAGGCGTTCAGACTGGCCGCAGCATTTCTAGCTACCCAAAACAAGTAGACACTGTGGGGCCCATGATGGGGGCATGCCAAGGAAAATCGGTGTTGAGGACATATGAGCAGCCGGGCGAGCTCTGGTGCGTTTTCAGTCGGCAAGCGTGCACACCAAAGCAACATGACGAAACGCGTACGTAATTAAAGGGCTGACGCGGCCTGTGCTCGCCGCGAACAACCAGCCGTACAGGGCTCACCTCGCGGCCGTGCCAAACTAGATCGGTGCAAGCTGAATGTGCCACACATTTTCCGGATCGACGCAGCGATCGCCGTCGCCGGGAATTCTGCAGGACGGTACATGCTGCGGATGGACGATTGAGGGTGGGTGATTTAGCATCCAAAAAGGCTCATGGTCCTGGCTCACTCAACAGAACGCAGCGACGCACACTAGCGCTTACTGGATAAAAGCTGTGGTTTAGTTTCCAGTGATCGCCGCTACCGTTGCATGCAGTCGCAAACCACCACAGCCACCGCTGCGTCGCTAATGGCGTTGCAGCGCTCCGGTCTTTCTGATCTGCTTATCCTCCTCCTCGTAATCGTTGTGATGGCAGAACCGGGGTTCGCTTTCAAGCTGGAGGCAGACAACACGATCAGCCACTTCCCACCTCTGATCGACTGCGGCCCAGCCTCAGCGGCGCCCTCCAGCACGTTCCACGCCAACGTGCTGTCGCTCCTCGGCACCCTCCCCTCCACGGCGGCGGCCGCGCCCACGGGCTTCGCCACCGCCCTGTCCCGCGGCGCCGGCTCGACCGCGCATTCGCGCGCGGCCTCTGCTTCGGCGCGAGAGGGCGCGGCTCCTCCTCTCCCGCGGCTGACGGGGACTGCCTCACCTGCCTGTCCGCCGCCGCCAGAGACCTCGTCGCCAAATGCCACGGCAGACGGCGCTGCGGCACGTGGCGCGCCGGGTGCTTCCTGTCCTTCGCGGACACCAACGCGACGTCGCCCCGCGAGGACGCATTTCGCGGCTGGTTCTACAACGACGATGATGACGACGCCACCCCGAGCCCGACCGCGGCGCTGGTGAGACAGTGCGCAGGCGCCCGCACGGCGGCGGAGTGCTCCCAGTGCTTGAACAAGTCGGCGCGAGTGCTGCGGGAGCTGAGGCGGAGGCGCCGGCTCTCGCGGATCCACGGCGAATCGGTGGTGGTGGTCGGCTACGGCTGCGTCCTACGTGTAGTGTTGGTGTCCCCGCCGCCGCAATGGCAGATCAACTGTGAGCTTTCAGTCCCTCTTTTAGAGCAAGCCCAATAATCGGCTTGTAGCCGGACAGCTCATCGGACAAACCGACGTGGAGGAGAGAGGGACGGGAAAGATTCCCGGCGCCGGCAACACGAACTCCAACGCATTTCGTGGGTCCCGCCGTGCCTCAGCCCTCTCCCTCCCTCCCGCTCCGCCTGGTTCTCGGTGCCACAACGAGGTCGACGCCCTCCAACGCCGCGCCGCGCCGCGGACCTCCTCTAGGACCTGTGGAAAAGGAGCAGAGCTTCCTGGCTCACAACGTCGGACTTGGAGAATCGCACTTGGAGAAGGGGCGCGCGCGGGGAGGTCGAGGCGACGAGCTCGAGGCCACCTTCGCGGAGCTGCGGTGCAGTGAACTCGGCCGGGAGGAGCGGGAGAGGGCGAGCTGGGCGTCGCGCGAGCGTCGACCACGGCGGCGAGCTCGAGCGGCGTGGTGGGGCACAAGCTTGTCGGGCCGCGATGGCAAGGGAGGCCAGGCCATGGTGAGCAGGACCGGTGGCGGGTGGGGAGCAGGGCCGAGTGACGTGCGAGGAGCGGCGATAGATGGATGGAGCGGCGCCCGGCGAGCTCGATTGCCTCCGCCTTCGTTGCGGCCGAGCAAGGAGATGCGTACAGTGGGGGATTTTTGGTCCTGTGAGAGGTAGGCCTGGTGCAAATAAACAATTAATTTAGAGAGGCTGTCTGGAGCCGAGGTTATTGAGCAGCACCGACGCTACCGCTTGTGTGATGTTCAGTTGGATTGGCTTCAAGCCAACCTTATTGACCTTGCTCTTATCTTCCTCCAAAACAGGAGCTGATGTGATTCTTCTGTGGTTGTTGGGAATTTTAGTGAGGTGACAAGGTTTATTTTCTTCTGTCCATCTTTGCAGTTTACGGCATCCGCTTAATTGCAGAGATGGTCGTAATCGTAGTCGCCGGAGCCTGTGGGATGCGGTATTGCATCAGGAGAGTGTTGGAATGTCTAGTGGCTAACGTGCATCAGGACAGCCATCGATCGGTGGTAGGTTGTGCCTGGATGTAAAGAGTCAAAGCCACAGATGTTGTAGCGTCTTACAGAATGCCAAAGTTGAATACAATCTTCTGGTTATCTTTACACGGCGCGCGCTTCTTCTGCATCGTGCCATACGTCAGGGCATGTTTCGCTGGTCTTTTCTTTCTTTTTTCGCGCCTTATGAGCCATGCGTCGCTAACAGAGACGACTGATGATGCATGTCATGTCTGTTGCAAGTGGCTTCGTAAAAGAGAAGTGTGCATTTTCACTGATCAAGTCGCTCTGGAGCGGGGCGGCTGTCGTAAGTGTCGGTCCTGACAGCTGTCGATCGCGAGTGTGGTTGCAATTTGGGACTCCGCCTTGCTTGCTCGATTCCTCGTCGTTGTAAGCTGCCATCGCCTACAGCAAGTGTAGTGTTATTATTATTATTATTATTATTATTATTACTAGCCCATCAACCCGTGCAATACTTGCACGGGCTAGCAATTTCTAAACATTTTAATATTTAAGTTTGCAAACCATAAGAACTCACTGATTTCTTATTGTTGGTCATATAATAGTTTTTCTTTAACAATACTTGAAGTCGCCCTATGTGATACCACTGATCTTTCCTACCCTCTGATCACAAAGTTTATTCAAGGAACTGTTGTTCATTATTTTAGAAATTATAACTTCCCAAAGTTTGATCAAACAAATAACTGTAGTTCATTTCCCTAATTAAAAAATAAACATAGTTCACGAATTAATGAGATTAAGTGAGATAGCTAAAATGTTTTTCTATATAGAAGTCAAGCCTATAAGAGTATTAGCATTATTTTGTCCTTATATGATATTTATCACTTATTTGTTAATTGTTAAGTCACATATGAATTGAGAATGCCGGATGGTGTACATGTTCATCAGTCATGTAGGATTCTCTAGGCATGCTTTTCCAAAATTGTGATAATACTGTAATGTAGGATTAATGGAAAAATATTATTACAGAGTGAAATAATTTCAAGTAGAAATATCCAGACAAAATAAAATCTAAATAAGAGTTACCATCAAGAGGGTGGCTGCATACATTTATGCCAAGCATACCTTCGGTAGAAATTAAACAGTTAGCAAGGAGCAAATATAATATGCATCAAACTTCCTTATTATGAAAGGTAATATGAAAAGGGACATGATAAACTTAATCTACTTCATATATTAGCTGTTAACTAAAGTCTATAAAATATTAGCACTGCTAGAAGTAAGCTGTGGCTCCATTAAACCATGTATAAGAGATGGGACACATGAGCAACTTACAATATCAGGCAAACAAAATGAAATATAAAGAATAGCAAATGTTTTGTTCTTTATAATACAAAAGGTGTATTATTGAACAATCTTAAAATGCCTTGTATAAAGTAAGTAATGAGAAAGGAAAAGGAAAGCATGTAGAACTCACTGAGTTGTGCAAAGCTACAATGAGGTAAAGAAGCTAATTAGCTTTGAACAATTAAAATACAGTGGTGCTGCAACACCAAGTACCGCATCGTCCTTCGGATCGCTGATCTCGTGAATCGACCTTGTGTTCTCCTTCCAATTTCTTGTATCTATCCACTTCTATAGGAAGAGAATTCAAATCTTGCACCGGCTGTGACCTCCAATTATATTTTCCATTGGCGTTCCACTTATCACACAATAGTTTCCAGCATTAGGAGCAAATATGGGCCTGTTCGTTTCCTTTAGTCCTAAAGTTTAGTCCAGAGAATCTTGTTATTTAAAGGTATTAAATAAAGTTTAATTACAAAACTTTTTTACAGATGGGTGCTAATTTACGAGACGAATCTAATGAGGCTAATTAAGCTATGTTTTGCTACAGTGATGCTACAGTGATGCTACAGTAACCATCGCCTAATCATAACTTAATTACCCTCATTAGATTCGTCTCGCAAAGTAGCTCAGGTTTCTGCAAAAAGTTTTGTAATTACATTTTATTTAATATCTTTAAATAACAAGAACTTTGCCCTAAACTTTAGTCCTAAACGAAACGAACACGCCGTATGTATGAGTTTCTTACATGAGACCTGAACAACTTTGGAGCTTACCATAAATAGTTAATAAATAGTCATACTTTAGGAACCTGATTTGGATCCGGAAATTTCAATACATGCATACAAATTGGACTCTAGCTTAGCCAACGCATCTCAACTGGACTCTGCCACGCATGCTGCTACTGAAATATCGACCGAACTCTTTGAGATTTGCCTGGCTACGGTTAATCGAGATAGACAGAAAGAATCTTAGAGTTGAAAAGAATAAATGAGCAGAAAAAAGTGCAGCTAATAAAACTCAGCTTGATCACCGCATGCAGTCCTCCTGTGACACCAGACGTACCCCATCTGGGAAATTCAGGCCATTGGGCAGTACAAAATGCGAAATTGTTTTTCTTTTCTTCTCTTTCTTTTTTATTCCTCTTATGTTTTGATCTACCGTGATCAATAACTATTAGAAAGCACACATGTAAGAGCACATCTGAGATAGGAGGGGCAGTACCTGTTGTGTATCAGGGATGATAATATATTTTCCATGCGCCATGCCTCTATTCGAAGCACGACAGGGGACACGGTTTGGAAGATTTCCATGGGGCTACGTCAAGCTTCGGCTTCCATCTCCTTCATCACCTAAACATGCACCAAAAAACACACGAATCACGACTTGCTAGGTACCAAGTGCTCGAGCACCCTCGCCTCGACTTGCAGGTGCAGCAGGACGCATGCAACTGCTGCTCTTTCTGGGTCCCATCTCCGGTCTCTGCTATGGTGGCCGAGCGGCGTCGCGTGGTGATGGACTGCCAATCGAGGCAGCAGCAAAACAATGCATCAGCATCAAGCAACCTTCAAGCTTTCTTACCAGCAAAAAGAAACCCGATCCAAGTGCCGATGAATGGGAAAGAGGGGTCAGAGCTATCTACAATACGTGTAAGGAAAGGGAGGAGGAAGATAATAGATGGATTCTTTTTAATCGTGGTCTGGGTGGAGAAGGCTACCGTGAGGGAAGGGAGGAGGAAGACAATAGATCGATTCTTTTTACCCGTGGCCTGAGATACGGGAAGGATAATATAAGATCCTGCGGTCACGGATTGTTAAGCATCTAAATCGATGGTCGGATGTTTTGCTTTTTTGTGAGAATTTCTAACATTTTTTATCCGATTAACGTAAGGGCTTCAAAAGGAGCCTCCAATTAGTAAATATAAGATTGGGCGAGGTACAGCAAGTGCAGTTGATGCTTGGCACTGCATCCTGTTCCACCATGTAAAACCCTTTTTTTCTGCTGAGACGATGTACAACAAACTGCACGTCCTGTTGATGGGGGAGAACCAGCACCGTACTGGGGCGCCACTACCTTCTACCGTTGTAGGTGTTCAACCGGAACGCATTTTGCCCGAGTGAAAATCGAAGAAATGCACAATGAGCACAGCCACTGGCCTCGTACAGACTGAACAGTGACCACAGCATCTCGCTAGCTAGCTTACTCAAAACAAGTCGACACGTAGGGCCCACGACGCGGACATGTCAAACAAAATCGGCTTTCGGTAGAGATGACAGGCGAGCGAACCGGCCGAGCCGGTCCGTGTTAAATCGGAGCCCCGTTTTCACCAAAAGCGACACGGCGAGACGCGTACGTAGGTAAAGAGCCCGCGCTGCCTGTGCTTGCCGCGAATAGCTAGCCGTAGGGCTCACCACGCGGCTGGGCCAAAACTAAATCGGTGCAAGCTGAACGTGCCAAACATTTCCGGATCGATGCTGCCATCGCCGTCGCCGCGACGTTTGCAGGATCCATGCTGCGGATGGATGAGAGGGGTGGTTGGCATTCAAAAAGGCACATGATCCTGGCCTCTTCCTGGTTCACAAGATCACTAAACAGCGAGCACGCAGCAACGCACACTGGCGCTTGCTACTTTTCCAGTGATCGCAGCCGCCGTCGCACATCATCACCACCACCACCGTTGTCCCCGCGACGTTGCTAATGGCGCTGCGAAAGATCACCAGTCTTTCCGCTCTGGCTCTGCTCGTCCTCGTCGTTGTGATGGGAGAACCGGTGGTCGCGTTCCAGCTGGAGGCAGACAACACGACGAGCCACTTCCCACCTCTGCTCGACTGCGGCCCGGCGTCAGCGGCGCCCTCCACTGCGTTCCGCGCCAACGTGCGGTCGCTCCTTAACGCCCTCCCCTCCGCCGCCGCGGCCGCGCCCACGGGCTTCGCCACCGCCCGTTCCCCCGGCTCCGGCCGCGACCGCGTCTTCGCGCGGGGCCTCTGCTTCGGCGCGAGCGGGAGGGGAGAATCCGACGGCGACTGCCTCACATGCCTGACCGCCGCCGCCAGTGACGTCGCGACCACATGCCACGGCAGCCGGCGTGGAGGCACGTGGCGCGCTGGGTGCTTCCTGTCGTTCGCGGACACCAACGCGACGTCGGCACGCGAGGACGCGTTCAGGGGATGGTTTTACGACGACGGCGACGACGACGGCTCGAGCCCGACCGCGGCGCTGGTGAGCCAGTGCGCTGACGACCGCACGGCGTCGGAGTGCTCCCGGTGCTTGAACGAGTCGGCGCTGGTGGTGCCGGAGCTGAAGCAGAGGCGCCAGCTCTCGCAGATCCACGGCGAGTCGGTGGTGGTGGTCGGCTACAGCTGCGTCCTCCGTGTAGTGTTCGTGCCTCCGCCGCCGCAGTGGAAGATCTACCGTGAGCTCTCAGTCCCTTTGTTATCCTCCACAACAGAAGTTAGTTTATTTTTGTTGCTGTTGGGAATTAGTGAGATGACGGCCTTTTCTGTCTATCTTCGCAGTTTACGGCGCCATCTTCATTGCAGAGATGATCATAATCGCAGTCGCCGGAGTTTGCGCGATACGGGCATGCATCAGGGGAGCTGGCCAAATGAATCAAAATCCAGCATGAAAGCGGGGTACGTTCATGGATCGACTGCTGGCCGTTGTTTTGACAATCAGCAATTAGTATATGACATATTGCACTGTCCGCCTGTCAGTCCTTGTGCTTAACAATGAACGGACCAGTTGATCCTGCTATATAACCTTAGTTCCTGAACCTGGTTGGCACAACGTTGTTATGAACCCATTTACGCACAGCAATGCCTATACATACATCCAATTAATCTTCTTCAGTGACTAGTTCCTTATAGTTGTGTCCGTGCTCGTGTAAAGGCTTTGCAACGCTGGTGCATCCCACAATGCGTTCCTCGTAAACTTAACAAGTGTGTGATTTGTAATGTTATCTTCAGTGAACAATTTAACTAGCTCTGGCTCTGTTGGGATGCAGAACGTAATTCTGTGAACTGATCTACAGACTTCACAGCACTTCAGCTTCAGCCTCTTGTGTGTGTGCGCGCACGCGCGTGTCCTTGTCCAGCAATATGCATGGAGAGCGAGTGTATGTGTACTGTTCTGATTAATATATCATGTTTTGTAGACAACATGAATGTGTGATCAATAGCTAGGACTTGTGCGTGATCTGCTCAAAGTTTTCGTCACAGTTCTCCATCTCCATTAGAACAGTACAGACTGTAAGGATAGATGGGGGATGTTGGTAACATTCAGTGGTTCAGAAGGAATTTTCTGAAAGAGCTAAGACTTCTCATCTACTTGTTCGACATATGAAAAACCTCATCTTTACGAAATTAACTTTTGCCCACATCCCGGCACGCTTAATCTGCACACCACCTGAACAGAGGAGACCAGGATGAAGACCCGTGTCTGCGCAGTTGGCTGTAAATGAGTGACGTTGTTGAAAGAAAATGGAAAAAGGTACAATCCCATTAAGGATAAGTTACCTTATGCACTCAACGCCAACACCAAAGAAGAGGACCAAAACAGCCAGCATGCAGACCACTGAAGAAAATCCGGCAACTGCCCGACTGACAGCCATCCTACAACCTGAACTCCTGAAGGCCTGCCTTGGCGGCGCCTTGCTTGAATGCAAGTGGGCACTTCCGTTGAATGTTGTTTAGGAACAAAGTAATGTACACTTGACATGTTGAATATTACTACTTGGTCCTAGTATAAAGATTTGATTATTTGATCTAGTAATGGTTTGTTTGCCATTTATTTTTTCTTTCATTGTATCGACAATCTGCAACCATTTGTTTGATACACTAGGAAAGCAGGCGTGCTATGCCACGCCAGTTAAGGAAAAACATTTTTTTCCCTTTTGTTTTTTTTAGATAGAACGTAAATAGCAATTTTGTGCTGCTACTAATTACATTGGGCTGATAAAGTCCATAGCCCAAAAAATTGATAGGCCAACGAATGAAACAGAGATCATGAAAATGATGATCAGACACCAGCTGTTTGTGGCCCAACAAAAAATGAACGGACACGCCAGCTTCCCATGGCCCAACGAAAATGCAACGCAGAAAAGAATAAGGCAGTGGGCCAAAGCATGATGCATATGAACGCGAGGGGGGTCAAAGCACGTGTGTGCGCGCGGAACGCGGAAAGCTCGACGCGGCCGACCCCGCGGATGACACGACGCTAGGAATACGCGTGCGGCGCTACGGAAAGGCCACGTCGTCCGGAACTCTGTACGAAGGCGGAAGCTATGACGCCTATGCTTTAGACTATTAGCAGGTAGAGGCAGCTAGAAATGGAAGGCTGCATCATGGACTTCACAATGCTTGAATGTTGCAGCCATGCAGCTGTATTAGAATTACTTATTTGGCTATCTACGTCAGAAATAAAAACATAACCGAAATTTTCAGGAGCCAAACTTTTGCCTGTCATCACAGTGCCTGCGACCTCCAGCTCTCATATTCAGAGTTAGCTGACTGCTGAAACTCAATGAAAACACACACGCACACTCAAGCCTTCAAGCACCCATACCAAAAAAGAAAAACATTGAAAATAGTTTATGATGTGAACATGAACTCTTCTGACACAAAGATCTACAATCATACTCCATACCCTGTGGGCTTTTCTGAACCGCAAGTAACATAAGAAAACTTAAATTGCATTTGTGTGTGGTTCCCAGGTTTTTCCAAAGTATCCTTTTTACACGCTCTGCTGGCAACCTGAACAATGTATTAGTGGTATGTTCTGTTAATTGTACGTTAATTTCCACAGCAAGCCACCCTGTGTGCCCTATACCAATACTACAACCAACCTGAACTACTAGTAAACAAGAACGCTAGCAGTAGGGTGTACTAGATTTATGCTCAATCTGCGGCATTAATCTCCCACCCTATAGAGCTGTATATTACACAAATTCATCTGCAAATCTCCAAACTTTAAACTGATACTGTCAATCCAACAAGATGAAAAAAAAAAATGTAATGTGTCTAAATGAAACAAAATCATAGAATGATTGGAGAACTATTGTTACCTTAATATTCAAGAAAACAAATGTTGCCTCAATGTAATGATCAGTGAATAAATAACTATATACACATGGCATTCATGTAATTTTTTTTCAGCCAACACCACTAGATTTACAACCGTATCTAGGTCTATGTATTCTCTCCATGTCTCCGCACATATCAAGCTTGAGCCTATGCATTTCGTACCAGTCTGCCGCCGCCAGCAAATGTGTTGCCATTTCAAACTCTTCCTCTTTCGTCATCTTCGGAAGGGAATCCGTGTACACGAAATGTAGCAATTTCTCAAACGCACGCGGGTCCATGTCATCGATCCGAACGCAAACCTTGCCGAGGAGCTCCGCCTTGAACACCGGCGACCGAGCCGTCAGAACACACCTGTGTGCGCTGAACGTCTCGCCGGCAACTTGGAACGTGACATCGGCACCCACTCCGGACTCGAGAAGGTCGCCGAACTGTAGGTGCAGGTTGGACGGCGGCACTATGACTATGTTCTCCATGCAGCGCCTCCTGAAAACGGTGACGTCACACCCGATCGCGAAGCAGTCATCCACGAGATGACCTGACTCCTCGAGGAACTCCCTCCTTATGAAATTATCGAAGCCGTACCCAACACCGGCGGCGGAGTACTCGTGCAAATCCGTGCACCACAGGGTGTGATCCGGCACTGGGTTCCCCGCCCAATCGAGCAGACTAAACGCGGCGCGTGCTTTGACAGGCTCGGCGACGTCGTCATCGAGGCCAAGAAAGATGGATATGTAGCCAGCACTGGAGGAGAGGTCGTCGACGGGGCGGCAGAGGCAGATGCGCCAGGAGCAATCGCCCACCTTGAAACTGTGAGAAAGGAACAACCGGCTTGGAGGGGCCTCCTTTGTGCGCGAGTAGCAATTGATGTGGAACAGGCGGTGCACGGTCTCCCCGACAATGGCGGAAGCAGAGCCGTAGTGCGTCGTCGCCATGAGAGGCGGCGGAATCCAACCCGTGGAGCGGCGAGGGCTTCTTTCGGAACTCTCTGCGCGTTATGGGATTTTTTTGGAACTTTAGTCTAGTCAATAACAAACTTGGGCTGGATGCCAGATCGTACGTTTTTTTTTTTTGAGCGATGTTGGCAAGGATATTTTTGAAACAAAGGCCTTTTTTTGAGGATTTTCTATACGTAGATCAATCGATGGGAGGAAATCTGCAGATCACTTTGAGATTTGTGCGGAGAAGAAATCCAACGGCGTGCGCATGCTGCGGGCTGGTGGGGGAGCACAGGAAGCCGGACACGTGGCGCATTTTTACTGGTGCGGGTTGGGTGAGTTTGATTTTGAAACTTTAAACGTGTTTTTCTCCTAAACCGTAAGTCCGTTTTCGAATCCGTTTGAATCATCGCATTGTTTAGAATTAATGCAACAAAATGAGCTCCAATATGAATATTTTTTGAATTTTTAAAAAAATTTCAACATTTTGAATGTACTGCGTCAACATTTTATTTGTACCATATCAACATTTTTTGTTACTGGATCAACATTTTTTTTCAAAATGTTGACTGCATGTTTTAGAAATGTTGACATTGGTTTATAAAAATGTTGACTCTTTTGTTTCCAAATGTTGACGGCTAAGTTAGGCTGGGCTGTTTCGATTTGATGGGCTATTGGGCCGATCTACACGTTGTTAATCTTAGATCGATCTGTATATAGGAGGTCCCTTTTTTTTACACCTGAAATAAAGGCCTTTCATGTCCAACGCACGTTTATTATTGAAATCCCGACAAAAAAAAAACGTTCATTCTTGAAAGGCCTGGCCTTTGATTTCTAAACGGGCTTTGTACCATCAAAGCTAGGCCCATTTTTCATGCCGTTCCCAAAGGCTTCGGCCGATGACTTCGTGATTTCGTTCGTCCCTTCCCACCAATTCCCCAAATCCAACCGCCATGTCGTTGCTTCCTCAAGCGCAGAGCAGCGCCGCGAGAGCCGACCGCCTCCTCTATATAGCCTCGCCTTCCACCATGCCGAGACCCTCCCCTCCCACTCCATCTCGCTCCCGTGCCTCTCCTCCACCGCCTCGAACCTTCTCGCCTGAGTGCTGTTGGTCTTGGTTCTCGAGGGGCGTGCAAGGTGTTCGACGGGTGGTTCCACCGCGTCCGATTGCGGAGGCGAGATGTCCGAACGCAAGCGCGGCTTCGATGACGGCGCCGGGTCGTCGCAGCAAGGTTCCCCGAAGAAGGAGACGACGCGCGCGCCCGGCGACCCCTCCGTGGACACGTCCCTTTCCCTGGTCCAGCCCGGCGGAGGTTAGTAAGAACAGCGAGCGCGGGTTTTCTTGCCTTCTTGGACATCGATTCGAACGCGTGTTTTCTTGGATTCTTGCGGTGTTGTGAGTTTCGATCGACTTCTTGGTTTCTTGCAGTGGAGGACGGCCGGACCAACGCGGAGCAGCTGCAATCGCAGGCAGCAGTGGGGCGGGCACAAGAGGAGGAGCGGGCGGTGGCGCTGCAAGGACGCGGCCGCGACGTCGAACGGAGGACCCAGGACTTGATATCGGCGATCCATCTCCGCGGCACGAGTTCTGTGAACTGTCAAGGTCAGTGCGCGCTTGGCTCATTTCTTTCTGGTTCTCTCCGTTCTTGGACATCGACATGAGTCGTGAGAGTTCCGCGTCGTTCTTGCAGCCGGCGGGATCGACGGCACGGGTCGTGGGAGAGCACAGGTGCCGCAATCTCAGGGAGACGAAACGCTTGCCGGCAAGGATGCAATGGGCATCACCGGGCCTGGGATCTTTCCAGGTCAGTGCCGTGGGGAAGCGGTTTACTGGTTCTCTCTGTTCTTTCTTTGGCAATAATGATGCTTAAGCTTTTAAATTGTTCTTGCAGGCAATGCCACTGGGATGGGGGTGCCCATTCCTGGGATTGGTGCGCCGCCGCCGCCAAGGCCACCAACACCAATGGAAGCGGCGATGCGGCAATTAATCCGGAGAGAGGTCGACCAGTTCATGTCCCAGCCTGCGGTCCAGCAGCAGCTTGCGGCCGTTGGAATGCAGCAACGCCTCGGAATCACTCCTCGTCCCGGCATCCCTCCACCGCTGCCCCAGGCCCAGCCCCTGAACCCGGTTGCCAACCATCCCCGTGGCACGAGTTCTGCGAACCGTCAAGGTCGGTGCGCGCTGGCTTAGTTCTTGGGTTCTCTCTGTTCTTTGACATCGACATGAGTCGTGAGAGTTCCGCACCGCATTGTTCTTGCAGCCGACGGGATCGACGGTGCGGGTGGCTGGAGAGCGCCGATGCTGCAGTCGCAGGGAAATGAAACGCTTGCCGCCATCAGGGCTACAATGGGCATGACCGGGCCTGTGATCTATCCAGGTCAGTGCCACGGGAAGCGGTTTACTGGTTCTCTCGGTTCTTTCTTTGGCAATAGTGATGCTTGAGCTTTTTTGCGTTGTTCTTCTTTGCACAATTCTTGCTGGATTTTGCAGTGCTTCCACCGGGCATGCCGCCACCACCATCCATACTGCCGCGGCCAAAGCGGCCGAGGTTCGTGAGCGGGGGTGACCCGGCGAGTTTGCTTACGCCAGATTTTCTGGAACGTGCCGCCACAGCCAATGCCCGCAACTCCGTACTCTTACCAAGAAATTACGCTTCTGGCTCGTCGAAGGTTCCTGGTCGGTGCTCATCGACTCCACTCGTCCTGTTTATTTCAGTTCTTGGATCGCTTGGTTACTGAAGTTTTCCTTCTTGCAGTCACTGGGTCGGCAGAGGCACTCCGGGTTCAGAGCCAACCAAGACCGATGATCTGCCAATCGCATGGATCACAACCAGCAGTTGCTCCTCCTCGTCCCCCATCCAGGACTGTGGAACGGGCTTCAGCGGCTTTGGCAGAGCACGCACTGGCTCCAGCTTCCTCAGGTATGGTGTTGGCCACAGGCGATCTGCAGCTCGCCCCACCTCTGTCCCAGCCCGAGCAGTGCCCGTACTGCCATGTCAGGACGGGGACCATGATGGATCAGCCAATATCTCATTGCTGTCTCTGCAAGGAGTGTCTCACCCTCAATGGCAACGCCGTGTGCCCGGTGTGCAGCATTCGGGGCCGGATAGGATAGGAGGTGCATGAGCTCGAAGAGTCAAAGTTCGACAACCCTATCGAGGTCCGTAGATTCTAAGAGGGCACTAGTAGCCTTGTTTCTGACGTCTGTTCATACTGTATCATATGAGAAATGCTACCGTTTATGACCTCATTTCTGGTGGGTTTAAGCCTGTTACAACCTTTGTACTGTAGCATGTGTGAATTCGATGGTTTGTCCTATGATACTACTATATGATGGTTGACGGTAATCGAGTAATTTTTGTTCTCTGTATTGACATCTCAGTCATGGTTGACAAAGGTTTGGTTCGAGAATTAATGGTTCTTGCATGCTGTATTGTGATTTGCAAATTGCAGCCTGGTCAAAATTCCCTGTGATTTGCATTGCAGCATGGTGCTGCATTCTCCGGTTGTCTTGTGTTTTTCTGCTGAGGAAAGTAACATTGATACTTGTCTACTCTAACTGATAAGGTGGGGAGAATAAATCAGTGTCAAGAGTATTGCATTCTCAAATTCCATCTATGAAGAATCTGGACCGCAGGGTGTGAATCTAACTGCTACAATCAAGAGATGATGATATACAGCCTTATTACTCAGTTTATGTTGTCGCTGTTCTTTGTGTCTGCCAGTGTCTGTCCAAGCTGGTTGTTTCTTGTACCCAGTTTTTCATAAATCTTTGTTACTAAACTGTGTCTGTAACTGTTAAACGGGGTATTATACTTACCCAGTTCTTTTACTCATACTGTACCATATGGCAAATGCCATCGTTTTATGACCTCATTTCAGGTGGGTTTAAGCTGTTACAACCTTTCTGCTGTTGCATGTGGGAATTCAATGGTTTGCCGTATGGTGCTACTATATGATGGCTGACAGTAATTGAGTAATTCTTGTGCTCTGTATTGACATACAGTAATAGTTGACACAGCTTTGATTTGGGAAGTATCGGTTCTTGCATGATGTAATGCTATGTATATGTGATTGGGATTTGCAAATTGCGGTCTGGTCAGTTTTTCCTGTGATTTCAATTGCAACATGGTGCTGCATTCTCTGGTTGTCTTGTGTGTTTGTGGCAATGCAGTGTTGCTGCTACTGAATGCAGTGGCAGAACGGAGGTGTAATAAAAGTTACTACCAGTATATGAGTTACATGGAGATCATGCTCTCTTCTGACGTCTTTGGAGAGGAGCTATACTATTTACACTTCCAATTTGTGGAAAACATTTATGCTTTTAAGATGTCATTGAAATTAGCACTCGTCATTTGACATAACTACGTACAGAAGTTCTGAATTGCACATTAGTAGCACAAAGAGAGCAAGGATGTGATAACAGTTTAGATGCTCTGCTCTGACACTGGTGTGACATTCAGAAGTTTCGGTTTTTCCCCCCTCCTGAAGTTTCAGAGCTAGCAAAGGGTAAGAGCAGCGGTATCCTATTCAGCCAAGCTCAGCATTTTCTCTGCCGTGCTCAACATGTCCTCGCAAATCAGCTTGAGCCCCGGCAAGTCGTGTTCTCGTCGCGCTAATGACCGACTCGCAAGCAAGAACGCACCGGTCGGTTTGGAACGTGGCGCTGGACATCTCGCCGTCGGCGTCGGCGAGGATCAGGACGTCACTCGGCAGCAAAAAGAGCGTGGGTTCGAAAGAGTGCGAGCGCGGTCCGGGCCGAGGCAACCCCGCTGTGCAGCATTCGTCCGGATTTACGATCGAGACCGTCACACCAGACTTGGCTGCAGGGAGACCGTCGGGTTGTCAGCCCTGTCGACGAACGTGCTCCGACCCACCCCGTCGAACTCACCCCTTTGCCCCCAAGCTTGGGATGACGTGGGCCACCGCTACGAGGCCCGGCGACTGATGCTCGCATCTCACTGCTTTTCTGCGGCGTCGTGCTCCGTGGATCACGCGGTGTGGTACTAAACCACTCGGTACTGGGGACAGGCCGCGCGCGGGCGCCATGCGTACATCTTACGCCAAGACTGGCTGCGCGAACGGGGTTCGGTCTCCGCCTCGCCTCCCCCTTGTCTCGCGTGGCAGCGCGTCGTGCCATGTTGCCCGGCTGGGCGTGGCGTAGTGCGCGTCTGCTCGTCATCGTCCGCGCGACGGCGTGAGTCGGCTTCGCGCCTGAAGCTAGCTCGCTGCCTCGCCGTGCCTCCTGCCGAGGGAGCGCAGGCCGCCGGAGCCTGACCACCCCGGGGGCAGACACGCTCACATCACATCATGCCGCGGCTCGCCGGAGCGACACCGCGCGAGCGTGACATTGCAGACATGGCGTCACCCAGAGCTCAGTCGTGACGGCGGTCTCCTACGCGCCACGCCACGTCCTGGATCGACGGAACGCCGCCGCCTTTCTGGTGTTGTGACAATCTCGTCCCTGCTCTTCTCTTCCTATAGGAGGGCTCGGCGCTGCCATCGCGCGCGCGCGCATCGACTGCGCGTCTGTGCTAGTTGGAATCGCAGAGAGAGACGTCGCACGGTGGCTGTGGCGTACGTTGTCGTCGTACGTGCCATCGTCAGCGGCGCGGGGTTGGATCATCACTATCATCGGCGCGGTCGTAAAACGGCGTTGTCTACTGCCAGCCGCCGATGCAGGGGATTCGTGGCTTCTCCATTCAGAGTTGTGCAGGACAATTTTGAGTCACATGCTCAAAGCTATCACCAAATGCCATGACCACATCAAGGGCGGGAGGATGCCTAAGGTACTCAATGCAATCCTGCTTAAGACTCTGGCATCTGTGCTTTTCAGCCAGCACCAACAGAGTTGCAACCGTATCAAGGTCTATGTAGTCTCTCAATGTCTCCGCACAAATCAGCTTGAGCCTATGCATGTCGTACCTGTCCGCCGCCACCAGCAAATGTTTCGACATCGCAAACTCTTCCTGCTCGGGCATCTTCGGAAGTGAATCCGTGTACACGAAATGCAGCAAAGCCTTAAACACAGGTGCGTCGATGTCGTCAATCCGGATGCAAACCCCTTCGACGGCGGCTTCTCTAGCCTTGTCGAGGAGCTCCGCTTTGAATACCGGCGATCGAGTCGAAAGAACACACTTGTGCGCGCTGAACGCCTCGCCGCCGACTTGGAACGTGACGTCCGCGCCCACTTCGGACTGAAGGAGGTCGCCGAGGTGTAGGTGCAGGTTGGACGGCGGCACTGTGACTAATCTGTTCTCCTTGCTCCTGAAAACGGTGACCTCACACCTGATTGTCAAGCAGTCATCCACGATATGATCTGACTTCTCGAGGCGCTCCCTCTGAGCGAAGTACTCGAAGAAACCTCCGATTGATCTGTTTCCTGAGAATGGAGCTGGTGGGAGCACTTTGAGAATGAGTGAGCGAGAGAGCCCCCCATCCACGCCGCGCGCCCCCACGGCGCCGGCGACCACCCACGCGCCGACCGCCACTCCGGCGCCGGCGGCCACCCACGCGCCGACCGCCACTCCGGCGCCGGCGGCCACCCCACCTCCCGCGCCGTCGGCCACTCCGGCCCCGGCGGCCACCCACGAGAGCCTCTCCACCCCCTCCAAACCTTCCTCCTCCAAGCGCACCCCCCTCTCACCGGCGGCGAGACCTTTCTACCCCACGAGCTGCTCCAAGGACGAAGGGCTCTACTGGCTCGATAGCTACTGCTCCGACGGCGAGTCGGAGGGGTCGCCGTCGCCTCGCTCCTTCCGTGATGTGGTTGCTGACAAGGCCCCGCCTTCCACCGCCGCACCTACCGCCGGCCCGAGCACCGCCGCTCCGCGGCTGGTCACCGCTGTCTCCGCAGCAGCAGCGCGGCGCCCACCGCCGCAGGACAGGGGGGTTGGCCGGGACCGCGGCGGCCATGGACGCGGCGCCGACCGCCGGGGAGGCCGTGAGGGCACACATGGCCACCGCGACCGCCATGTCACGCGCAACCGCGGCGCTTCCAGGCCCAAGGTAAGATCCATCGTCGTGGTTTCAGGTTCGTTGCCATACCAGCCGGGGCGCAGCAGAGCTCCACCACCCCGACGCCGGTCTCCTCCGCCCCGCCGCCGGTCCCCGCCACCACGCCGCCGGTCGCCGTCAGCACGTCCGGAGACAAGACCCGGCCTCAGCGCCGCGGAGATTGCCGACGGCTGGCAAGAGGTCCGTGGCCGGCGTCGCCGTCCTGCCGCGCCGCCTCAAGACAACCGTCGCCGCCACATCCGTGCGCGACGTCGACGAGACAACCCGACCGCTGCTGAGCCGGAGGCGAAGAAGATCCCCGCCGAATTCGCCGGGAAGTGCCTCAACTGCCTCTCCAGCACCCACTTCGTCAAGGACTGCCGCCGCCCAAATCGTTGCCTCCGCTGCCGCGGGCCGTTCCACCTGGCTCGGGACTGCAAGAGGCCGCGCTCGCCCCCGACTACGCTGCGCATCACGCAGGCCGCGGACGGCCGCCGGTTCGTCCGCGCCCGACGAAGGAGCAACTCCCCTCCCACCCCGACTGCGGCGGCGGCCCCGTCCCGCACGCCATCGCCGCCACCATCCACGGCATCCCCCACGCCGTCCGACCCACCACCTTCAGACCCGGCTCGCGAGCTGCCGAGCTCGCCGGGCACCTACTTCGCCGGCCTCCACCCAGACGCTATGCCGTTCGCCAGCAACGACAACGACGCCTGCTTTATCTACCGCACAGAGGAGATGGAGGGAGAAGAGGCGCGCCTCCGCTGGGCGCTCACAGCGCACACCGGCTACGCCAGCTGCGGCATCAACGTCGACGCGGCGGCGGCCGCGGTCCGCGACACGCTCGGCCTCACGTCAGAGGACTTCTCGGTGCGGGCGTTTGCTCCCGAGAACTTCCTGTTCACGTTCAACTCCCAGGCTGCTCGCGACACCACTTTCCGAGCTGGTCCTGTTCCGGTCGGCGCCACGCGGCTCGTCTTCCGGCAATGGACGCGACTGGCCACGGCGGAAGCGGGCACGCTCTTCTACCGACTCAAGATCGAGATTGACGGAATTCCGCCACACGCATGGAACATGTCCTCCGCCCAGCAGCTCCTGGCGTCGACCTGCTGGATCGAGGAGCTGGACCCGGCGACGGCCGACAAACGAGACCTTTCGACGTTCAAGCTCACCGCCTGGACGGACGATCCCTCGAAGGTCCCGGCAACGAAGGAGCTGCGCGTCCCCGAGCCGGAGCGGCCGGTCATCCATGACGACCCGGGGATGCAGATCATCTTCGGCAGCCTGCCGCCCTTCCTCACCAAGAAGCGCGTCCTCCGTTACATCACAACCATCAACATCAGGAGCGTCGCGGATTTCGCGCCGCGGCCATCATCCCCCTCCGGCGACGGTGGCGACGGCGGCTCGCCCCCCTCAAGCGACGGTGATAGCGGGAACCCGGAGCGGGACTTCACCGAGCTCCATGATGCAGGACCGCGCTTCCACGCTGTCAACCATGGAAGATGCGGCGCCGCTCCGCCGCCACCACCACCGCCGCCGCGGCAACCTCCGGCGCGGCGGAGGAACCCCGGACCCCAGTCAAAAGTGTGGAGGCGAAAAGCAACAGCTTTCCAAAAAGTTCAGCTGCTAGCCGAAAAGGGGAAAGAAGATGCTGCAGAAAGCAAAGGTGCCCAACCTGGCGCCAATCCGAAAGAGGAAGCCAACAGAGAGGCAACGGTCCAGTCCCAGGCCCACGCAGAAACAGCTGTCACCGCGCAGGTGCAAGAAGACAACACAAACCCCAAAGAGGGACCAAAAGCAGCTTCCTGCGACCAAGCACGGATCCCCAGTGATCCCCTACTGCCGGTGTGCTTCGAGCACGTGGAAGGAAGCGGCGGCAGCGACCCCATGCGCGCCGCTGCCGAGGTCGTTCAAAATTCGCAGTGCCGTTCGGCGCCAATCCCGCAGAAGATTCTGGCAACCCCACCGCCTGCGACGCACGCGACAAAGAAGAAGATGGCGCCCACGCCAATAACGTACCAAAGAAGAGCCAAAACAACAAAAGACTCGGCGCCCATCACCGACCCGAATGATCAAGCCACAAAGAACCAAGCCGTGCCGAGCGAGCCAACGGCAGAAGCAAGCCAAGTCGCCACACAGGAAAAGGAGCCGGCTCCTCCCCACCACAGCGAGCCGTCAAGAACCGAGCCAACACAGGATCCCACTGCAACGCCCATCCAGGAGCGGGAACCAGCAACACCAACTGAAGAACAGAGACGTACGGTCGAGCCGACAGGAACGAGCCGACAAGCCGCGAGCCCAAAGTCAGCGAGAAGGAAAGCCACAGAACAGGCCATCGCGGCGACGACAGCGTTCATCGCTGCGGTGGCGCGCAGCACCCAAGCACCGCTGGCACCCAAGGCCACAAGAACAGAGCAATCAGCAGAAGTAGAGGAGCCGACCTCCATCCAACCAAGAAGAAGCATCAGAATTGCAAAAACCCACGGCGCCTCCTCGGTCCGCCCATCCAAACGCGGTGAGGTGGTGCTGATGCGCAAGCTCGGGATCCTCGCACCATCCGAACCATCCTCGGAGCAGGCAGAGAGAATTTTCCGCCAAATATTCAATCGGCCACTCACAAGCGACGTCTTGGCGGCAATCAGAGACCTCTTCCCGGCGACGCAAGCGCTGGATGACCACGAGTTGATCGCGGCGTTGATCCACGCCAGCGACATGGCAGTGGCTTTCTAAGCCAGACGCCAGCTCATCTACGGTTGCAATCAATCGATGGATAGTAACACCAATGTACTAGTGTGGAATGTACGTGGCTTGAACGATAGAAGCCGTCGTGATGCTCTCAGGGGCGTCGTCGCTAGCACAAACGCAGCAATTGTGTGCGTGCAAGAAACAAAACTTGATGTAATCTCCCCCCATCTTATTAACGAGATGCTTGGTTCTGACTACTCGACCTACTCCTACCTGCCGGCACAGCATACAAGAGGCGGGATTCTAATTGCATGTCGATCACCGGATGTCACAATGACGCCCACACAAATGGGCAATCACTCGGTCACAGTGGCCATCTCGGCGGGCGAGGCTAGCTGGCACCTCACTGTGGTATACGGACCTCAAGCCGTCGAAGACAAAATAGAATTCCTTGACGAACTTTGCGCCATCAGAGCAACGATCTCAGGGCCTTGGGCAGTAGCAGGCGATTTCAACCTCATCCTCGACGCCCAAGACAAGAACAACACCAACATAAACCGACGGAACATGGGCCGGTTCCGCAGGTTCGTGGACGACACGGAGGTGAAGGACGTCCACCTGCACGGACGTAGCTACACTTGGAGTAACGAGCGCTCAAGACCAACAATGGAGAAGCTAGATCGTGTGTTAGTCTCCGTGGATTGGGAAGACCTCTACCCCTACCACTTCCTGCAGCCGTTGTCGAGTGACATCTCCGACCACTGCCCACTCCTACTGTCCACAAACGCCGCGCTTGACTCTAAGAGAAGATTCCACTTCGAGCAGTTCTGGCTAAAACTGCCTGATTTCATGGACGCGGTGAAGAAGGGATGGCAGAGTGATGTAAGCATCAATGAACCGTTCCGGCGACTGGATGCGCTCTTGCGCAACACGGCGCGAACACTACAAAGCTGGGGAGAGCGGCGGATCGGAACCATCAAGATACAAATCTTGGTGGCCAGAGAAGTGATCTTCAGATTGGAGACGGCGCAAGAACACCGCCAACTATCACCAGAAGAGATCGAGCTGCGTCGGGAGCTTAAGCGGAAGTGTCTGGGGCTAGCGTCGCTCGAGCGCACAATCGCGCGCATGCGCTCACGCATCACCTGGCTGAGAGAAGGCGACGCCAACACAAAGTTTTTCCAGAGCCAAGCGCGCTACCGGAAACAAAAGAATCAAATCCTACGCCTACAGATTGATGATCAACTAGCAGTGACGCACCAGGACAAGGCAGATGCTCTGTTTTCGCATTTCACGAGCATAATGGGGCGTGAGGCCGAACGCGACACGACGATTGATTTGGCCGCAATCGGTATGCCAACTGCAATGCTGGCACACCTTGATGAGAGTTTTACGGAATCAGAACTGTGGGAAACCATAAAGGCCCTACCGGCGGACAAGGCACCCGGCCCGGACGGGTTCACCAAGGAGTTCTATCAGGCAGCATGGCCGGTGATCAAGAACGATCTACTCGCCGCGGTCAATGCGTTCAACCGAGGAGATCGCCGAGGCTTCTTCGGCATAAACAATGCGCTGGTCACTCTCATACCCAAGAAACCGGACGCGGCAACGCCTGGAGACTACCGACCCATCTGCCTCATACACAGCTTCGCCAAGATCCTTGCGAAGATGATGGCGCGACGGCTAGCACCAGAGCTGGATGCTTTGATTGACAAGAACCAGAGCGCCTTCATCAAGCAGCGCTCGATCCACGACAACTTCAAATTTGTGCAAGCCTCAGCCAAGGTTTTCAAGCAGAGGAAAATAGCCAAGGTGCTGCTGAAGCTGGACATTGCAAAAGCGTTCGACACAGTTTCCTGGCCCTTCCTCCTGCAGACCTTGGAACACGCAGGATTTGGGCCTCGGTGGCGCAACTGGCTGTCGATCCTGCTGTCCACGTCCTCCACAAGAGTGCTCCTGAATGGTGAACCAGGAAAGCCAATACAGCTAGCAAGAGGGCTACGACAGGGTGACCCACTCTCGCCCATGCTCTTTCTAATGGTGATGGATGTCCTGCACCGGCTGCTGTCACACGCGACTCTGCACAACATCCTGCAACCCATCGGCCACCGAGCGATCACCCACCAGTGCTCACTCTACGCGGACGACGCATTGATCTTCCTCACACCGACAATAAGGGATCTCACTGCAATAACAGCGATCCTGCAGCTGTTTGGTGCAGCATCAGGCCTACAAACAAACATGCAGAAATGTCTTGCAGCTCCGATCTGCTGCACCGACGAGGAGTTGGCCATCATTCAAGCCAGGTTACCGTGCCAAATCACAGAATTTCCAATCACCTACCTGGGGATGCCGCTCACGCCAGGGAGATTGCGGCATGCACACCTACAACCAGTCATTGACAAGGTGCACGGGAGGTTGCCCACCTGGAAGGCCGGGCTAATGCACAAAGCCGGACGTGCAGCGCTAATCAAGTCGACACTTTCAGCCATACCAATATACCCACTAATCTGCATACGTCTGCCAGCGTGGGTCATCAAGGCAATCAACAAGAGATTGCGAGGCTTCCTATGGTCAGGAACAGAGTCGGCATCCGGTGGCCAATGCACGATAGCATGGCCAATACTCCAGAGGCCTAAAGAACTGGGAGGATTAGGATTCGTCGATCTCCAGGTCGCCGGATTTGCCCTGCGCCTACGTTGGCTATGGCTGCAGAGGACGGACGCCTCAAGACCCTGGACAGGTCTCCCAATTGAATGTGAAAAAGAAGTGCAGGCAATGTTCGACGCTTCCATCGACATCACGGTTGGTGATGGGCAACTTACATATTTCTGGTCAGATCGATGGCTTGACGGCGCATCAATGCAAACGTGGGCACCTGACCTATGCAGAGCGGTAGGCGCAAGAATAAGGAAGCGCAGAACAGTAAAGGAAGCCCTCCATGACAAACAATGGATCAAGGACATCACAGGGCAGCTATCAATACCGGCGATCAGGCAATACATAAACCTATGGCTGCGGCTTGAGAGGCCTGCGTTCCAGCTTGTGGAAGGCGTCCAAGACAGAATCAGATGGCGGTGGACAGCAAATGGCCAATACACGGCCAAATCGGCCTACAACATGTTCTTCGGGGGAGCGATACCCTTACATGGTGCCAACCTATTGTGGAAATCGTGGGCGCCTCCCCGGGTTAAGTTCTTCTTGTACCTGGCCCTGCACAACCGCACCTGGACGGCAGAGAGAAGGAAACGCCACGGCCTCCAGGACGATGACAAATGTTCGCTATGTGACCAACAGCCGGAGACGGTCAAACATTTGCTCATGCACTGCCCAGTGGCACGCCAGGTTTGGTGGGAGATGCTCAGCTTCATGCACCTAAGCCAGCGCTTCACAATGACCGACCTCGACATTGTGGACGCTTGGACGGCAATGAGGGCAGGACTGCAGAAGAGCCCGAGGAAAGGCCTTGACTCCATGTGCGCACTCATCTTCTGGCACCTTTGGAAGGAGCGCAACGCACGGGTGTTCAGAGATGAAGCTGCGACGACGGCGCAAATAGTGCAAAGCATAAAGGACGAAGCAAGGATGTGGGCTGCGGCGGGTGCAAAGCACCTTGGTTGTTTTCTGACGGGAGAGTAGGCTTAGGCGCTGTATAGGTAGTCTTCCTTCGAATACCACGTAAAGCTATATGTAAGACTACCAAGCGAATGCCAAGCGCTTCGCGTTGTAACGGTCATCTTGACCTTTTCTCCTTAATACAAAGATGCGCAGCCCTCCTGCGTATTCGAGAAAAAAAAAGAAGAAACCTCCAATACCAGTGGCAGAGTACTCCCAAAAGGTGGTGCACTGGGTGTAATTTGGCACTCGGTTCCGAGCCTTATCAAGTAGACAAAACATGGCGCTTGCCTTTACAGGCTTGACGACGGTTTCGTCCAGGCCAAGAAAGACAGATATGTAGCCGACAGAGGAGGGCCCGATTCCATTGGGGCTGAGCCAGATGCGCCACGAGCATTCGCCGACCTTAAAAGCGTCAGAAAGTAAGCACTCGCCTGAAGGGACCTCTTTCGACTGTGGGTAATTGATGCGGAACAGGTGGTGCCCGGTCGCCCCGACAATGGTGGAAGCAGAGATCGTCGGCATGAGCGGCGGCGGCGAAATCGAACCGGTGCAGCGGCGAGGGATTCTCTCTCGGAAATCTGTTTGTGCATGCGCCTAGATTTTTTTTTTATTATTTTGTGCGACGAGATGGCAGAAGAATGAGGCCCAGGGTAGTTTTCCGTCCAACTTCGGAGCGACGTTGCCAAGGAACTCTCATGCCCAGCCCACGTTTGTTCTCTGGCCTGTTATACCCATGCTAATTCTTGACGGGCCAGCAAGCCTGGCCTATAATTCGTAAACGGGCTGTCTCTCTAGCCGCGCTAGCCCAATCTGCTTCATCCCCTCCACCAAGACAGGGAGCCTTTTGGCTAAAAAGAAAAAAAAAGAAAGAAAAAAAAAAGACAGGGAGCCTTTCCTTCCGGAACCGCACGCAGCGCCATTGGCAACTGCCAGCCCCGCGCGGCATGGCCCTATATATAAGCAGACTCGTCTCCCTCGACGCACCGCTCCTCCTCCCACCTCGCATTCCTTCTCCTTCCAGTAGTCTTCTCCCACACGCTCCCTTCCTTCTCGTCAGGGTCTCGAGAAGAAGAGAGTGTCCTCGTGCTTGCAAGGGAGGTGTTCGACTGATTGCGGACGTGAGATGGACGGCCGCGACCTGGGCAAGCGGAAGGTCGGCGAGACGTCGCAGAAGGGAGCCGTTGCGAAGAAGGCCCGGGCATCTGACGATGCCGTCCTCGGCGGAGGTGAGCGGCCAAGAAAATCGAGCGCGCGTAGCTCTTGATTTCAGCTGTTCTTGCTGTTGGATTCTAAGTTGGTGGCGTCTTGCTGTCTTGCAGGGACAGGCGGTGGCGGTGGCGCCTCCCCGACCCGGACCAGGGAATGTGAGTAAAACGAGCGCCTTATTCTCGATTCATCTTCTTGAAATGTTCCTGAATCTTGACGAGATTTCACAACAGGAGTGATATTCCTTGCACCTTTCTTGCATTGCGGGATGTTCCGATTTCTTGAAACGGTTCTGTGTTCTTGAATTCAGATTTGATTGTGTGTTTGCAGCTGCTACGGCCCAGGATCGACGGCGTCGAGTCCCGCTCGTGGGTGGGCGCTCTGCGATGAACCAGGCGACAATCAACGCCGCCGGGCACTGCCGTCCGGTTCGTCGTCAGCTGGATGGTCCCGAGGCTGACCATGACTCCAGGAACGCTGCCGTCGTCGGCGAAGGTCGGTGGCGCGCCCCCAGTTCTTGGTTCCCTCTCCTTGCAGTTATTACAGTGCAGTGTTCGACGATTCTGATCACTTCTTGAATGTGTCTGTTGCAGAGAGCAGGAGCAGCGCGGATGACGTCTCAGGGACAGCTGGTGGCGACGGCGCCTCGTCTGTGGACACTTCCCTCACCCTGGACGTCGGAGGTGAGCAGATTGGGCGTGTGCACCTTGTTCTTGGTTCCCCCTGTTCTGCTTACTGCGCTATTGTGGTGTTCCTGAATCCTGATGTTTCCATCGTGTGGTGTCGGCGTTCTTGATTCGGTTGTTTGGTATATGAGTGTGTTATTGATTCAATTCTTGATTTGCATTGCAGCTACCGCAAGCCGGGCGTGGTGGACGAGAAGATTGCAGCAGGGAGGCCGACAGATCCACGCCGAGTCTGAAGTTGCCAGCAACAGCGGTGGAGTGACCGCCGCGGCCTCTTCTGACGGCCGCCACATCCCCGCTGTCGCAGTCGCAGGATTACCGCCAATTGTTGCCGCTAATGATCCAGGTCGGTGCTCAACTGAATTCGGCCTGCTCCTGTTTGATTCAGTTCTTAGATCGTTTTTGGTTGGTGACCTGAAGAGTCCTATTCCATTCTTGCAGCCATTGACGAGGTCCCCGATGACGAGCTGTGCCCGGTTTGCTTTCTCAGGATGGGGCTTTCGGAGGATGAGCCGACATATCATTGCTGCCTCTGCCAGGTGTGCCTCGACCACAACGCTCAAGCTGTTTGCCCGATTTGCGGCGCCCGAGGCGGGACAGGGGGCGTGTGAGCTCAGCCATCAAAGTCCGACGACTCTGTCCGTCCATAGTCAACAGGTGGTCATCCATGAATTGGGGCATGAGTGTACACGAGTAAGTATAGAAGAATGTAATGGCCATGGTGCTATAGCAGCATTGAGCATTTGGTATGCTTGTTTCAGCCTTTGATGTGTCTGTAGGCTATGACATTGTTTGGGTTCTCTGTTTTGAATGTTGTCACAACTCACAAATCACCATCGGCAAATGTTGCCCTGAGGAGTATGTTCTTGGATGCTAGTGGTAGTCTACATGGGGGTGATTGTGGGGTTAATTCCATTGTGATCAACTGTCTCTGCATGCGGCTGAATACTGCCTCAGAACAAAGAAGCACAGTTGAGATATTTTGCCATGTAATATAACTGACATACAACTTAACATTTCCATGTTATGTGCATCTAATCTATCCTTTTTGCTGAAGTTTGCCACTGTTGAACTGATTTGCTGAACATTATTGAGAACCGGGGAAATAAAGCCCAGTTTATGTATCCTCTTGTTTCTTTTCTTTTTTAACTTTGATAAACTTCCTTTTTTAACTTTGATAAACTTCCGGTGAAGGCCGGTTGAGTGGTGGATGATCACATGATGATGGGTTGTTTTTGACCTTCTGAACTTATGCTGCAGCAGCATTGGCCTGCAGTTGCAAATGTTCCAATACATATACAGTCTTGTGATTCCTCCGCGTATAGTAGTACTACACGCGTAATGCGTTGCCTAGAATGGAACATGTTCTTAATTGGGCTTACTGATTTCCGCCCAATAAAATGATGCCCAAGACGGGTCAAAATGAAAGAACAATTGCATTGCCGCCGCTGCTGCATCCTGGCGGTTACTTGGACTCTGATATGGCAAGCAGCATTGCAGAAGGTACTTGGACTCTGATATGGCATCTCAAAAGAAAAGAAGAAATCCTTGAAAGTTGAAGCCAGTTGGTAATACTTCAACAACAGCAGGCAGCAGCAAAGGTTTATTTCTAGCAACCAACCAAGATCTGCACTAGTAGTACGGTACGGCCTAAAAAAAGGTGCACTTGTTTACTAGCAACGTCAGATGGAAAGGCACTATCCTTGGTTACTTGTAGACTAGTGTTGGCATTTTTGCCTCTGCATTCTTTTCCTGAATCCTGAACTAGTACACTGGTACAATTCAGATTCTGACCATTGTTGATTTACTGAAACTAAGAAACTGTCGAGCACTGCTCATGCATTGTTTCGTCCTCCTCCCTAAGTCCTCGCCGCCGCGTGCATCCATGCCGGCAAGTACAACGTGCATATACGTTGGGATGGTGAGCATAGGAATGCGCATCCATTGAGCGTTGGGATGGTGAGCATTCCAGCCGCTGTGTCGACGACGATGGATGCGGAGTCCGCCGGCGCGGCGCGGCGCCTGGTCGTGCGTCGTGGCCATGGACAGGAAAGACAGGTAACACGAAGCAATCCTGTATTTTGTCCTCCGCACAAACCGAACACCTACCTTCGCTCCTCTCCTTAACCGAAAACAAGCAGCACGACCGCTGTTGCCCTCGCTGTTGTCCGCCTGCTCGCCGGCATCACTCGGCAGTGACAAAAAGGGCGTGGGTTCGAAAGAGTGCGAGCGCGGTCCGGGCCGAGGCAACCCCGCTGTGCAGCGTTCGTCCGGATTTACGATCGAGACCGTCACACCAGACTTGGCTGCAGGGAGACCGTCGGGTTGTCAGCCCTGTCGACGAACGTGCTCCGACCACCCCGTCGAACTCACCCCTTTGCCCCCAACTAATTAAGCTTGGGATGACGTGGGCCACCGCTACGAGGCCCGGCGACTGATGCTCGCATGTCCCTGCTTTTGTGCGACGTCGCGCTCCGTGGATCACGCGGTGTGGTACTAAAGCATAATTAGCCTGCGCGCGCGGTAACGGGAATGGCCGCGCGCGGCGCCAGCCATGCGTACGCCTTACGCGAAGACGGCCGCGCGCCCGGCTGGGAAAGCAAGGTCCGGAAACTGAGTTCGGTCTTCCTCCTCCCACTTTTCTCGCGCGCAATGCGACGTGCCGTCTTGCCGGGCTGAGCGTGCCGCAGTGCGTTTGCTCGCCGTCGTCCGCGGCCGGCGGCGGCAGCGACGGCGCTCTGACGGTTGCTGCTTGCTTTATGGGCTTTCGTTCAAGCAGCTACATGCAGGCCCAAAAATACAAGGCAACGACCGACATGTGGAAACAAAGCCCAACAACAAACGAGGCTGCAGCTAACCAGGACCGCACAAGCCGGATCGAACGGTTTAGAGGTCCCAGGGGCGGTCGCTTTTGCTTTTTCATCTGCGCAGAGCCACGGCAGCGAAGCCGGTGGCAGCTGGAGCCTGGAGGCGATCGACGGGACCGGCTGAGTGCGTCCTGACGTGTTCCCAGAGGGTCAGTCGCTAAGTATAGCTCCTCTCTGTCACGCCACCAATTGGATCGAAGGAACGCCGCCACGTCTCTGCTCGTCCTATCGGAGGGCTCGGCGCCGCATCCGCCATCGGGCGCGTCTGTGCCAGTTGCGACGCTTACCATTGTTACAGATCGGCCGGTGTCCGTGGTGTACACGGGCCATCGTGACCCGATGCAGGGCATTCGTGTCTTCTCCATTATTCAAGATGTGCACGCCGTGTTTGTGCCATCCATCACCTGCTGCCGCCGGCGCGCGCAGCGCAGCTCACCAAGCCCGCTTGGCCGACGGTCATCTAGCCGAGGGGAACTGAAGGTCATAAACGGCCGAAAGCCAACGGAACACCTTGCAACATAAAGAGCATTCCATTTTTAGCACTGGCAAAACATTTGAGTGCGATAAATGTGAGCCAAAATTCCCATGCGAGCCGAGCCTCCGCAACGGCGCCGCACCTTCTTTTGCCATTTATCCAAGAGGGGCCGGTCCCGATAATAATCAGTACTCACTGTTTACCGTCTCCACGGAGTAATGAACGAAGGTTCTCTCCTTCAAAACCTGCTAGACTCGTATACAGTCTCTTCTCTTGTGTTTGCTCACTGTAACACTGTTTACTCTTGTGTTTCCTGAACACACCAAAATCTTATTCGCCGACGCAGCATCACAAGAGGATAGCGAACTAGATCTTTATTGTTTCGATGCATCAATGTGCTAATATAGTGATGATCCTATAACCGTGACATTCTCTTCTGATGCATTCCTTAGCCTTTTTCTACTGCACGTCGCATGACAAACACTACGTTTGAGTTGTGCCCAACTTTTCTAAATAGCCTGCCATGGATGAATAATGCCTTATATCCAGAGTTGGCTGAGCATTAAGTGTCCTCACAAAAAAAAAAAAAAGAGAGTATTAAGTGTCGACACAGAGGGTTTCATCTTTTTTTTTTTGACGAAAACACCTTTTTTTTTTAACTCGGACTCGGCTCGCAGCAGGCTCGATTCGAGCTCGGCTCGAGTCTCAAACGAGCCAAGCTCAAGCCTGATCTCAAGCTCGCAAGCCTGAACGAGCCGAGCTCGAATAGCTCGATTAGGCTCGTTTATTCTGTTCTGTATGTTTCTCCTCAGCTCAATTGACTCACGGCCCAACATCAAATACTTCCGATGGTGGCTTGCAGCCCATGTAGTACGTAGCCCAAAAGGCATCTCTAGACTGCAGCTGCCGATAATCTCGATCCTTTCTGGATTGGCTCACCCCGCCGCCTCTCCTTGGGCACATCTTCCGCCGCCTCCAATCCCTCCTGCCCTACCGCATCCTGCAGCGTGTAGTGCGCCGCTATCGCTTATGTGTTGGCTTGCTTCATCGAGGCGAAGAAAAGCAACGTATGATGATTTTTTATCACTGGTACGTATGGTGATTCGAAATCCCCATGGCCGTCGTTCGAAATCGTGCTCGATTCATGAATGTTGAAATGGATCTGCTGTGGCGCTCCTCGGCGATGTCCGCCGTTCTCCTCCATAGCCAGCTCCTGCGCCGTCTTTTCTCATTCGATGAGCAGAAACGCCGAGACGAAGGCCTCTGTGTAACGAGCCTAGTCGAGCCCACGAGCTCCGTTCGAACCGAGCTCGAGCCCGTCTGCAAGCTCGGTCAGGTCTTAGGCTCGATTCGAGCTCGGCTCGACACTCCAGCGAGCTCGAGCTTGAGGGGCTGGGCTCGCTCGAGCTTGGCTCGTTTACAGCCTTACTTCGTGATGACACGGTAAGGGGTCAAGCACGTGCGGCACTTCGGCCTGACCCACTCGTCAAACATATCCAGCGCATGAAATGGCCCAGCCGAACACTTGAAGCCCATTTTTCGGTCTGTTCCCAAAGGCAGTACCCGACCCCCGACGACGCATCCTTTCTGTTTCTTTCCCTTCCCTTTCCCCCCAAATCCCACCTCCATGTCGTCGCTTCCTCAGGCGCAGAGCAGCGTAGCGAGAGACGAGCGCCACTATATAGCCTCGCCTTCCACCATGCGGAGACCCTCCCCTCCCACTCCATCTCGCTTCCGTACCTCTCCTCCACCTCCTCGAACCTTCTCGCCTGAGCGCTGTTGGTGTCGGTTCTCGAGGGGCGTGCAAGGTGTTCGACGGGTGGTTCCACCGCGTCCGATTGCGGAGGCGAGATGTCCGAACGCAAGCGCGGCTTCGATGACGGCGCCGGGTCGTCGCAGCAAGGTTCCGCGAAGAAGTCGGCGACGCGCGCACCCGGCGACCCCTCCGTGGACACGTCCCTTTCCCTGGTCCAGTGTCACACCCGGTTTTAAGGCCAAAACCGAATGCTCATCTATATGTGTGCCTAGGATCAAGTTTCACACATATAGGACAAAGTATAGTAAAACAGAGTAACCAATGTCATAAATACATCGTATAATATTACAATAAATGTCTCAAAGGACTAAACGAATACAAACACTAGCGGAAGACTCCATAACGCCACAGGCAGTCGACCGGGGGCTCCACAAGCTTAGTCTTCACCATCGTCTTCAAAGTAGTCCATCTTCACTCTCTGAGCAGCATATCATGATTGTAGAGGAAATAGCAAGCGTGAGTACATGTCGTACTCCGCAAGTGTGGGAGAATATGCAATATGCAAGCTTATAACAAGAAATGCCAACATATGGTTCATAGCAGAAAAGCAACTTATCTTAAGACATTATTAAAGCACCTATATTACTAAGTGAAATAAACCCCCCAAAGGTCATTAACATAAGGTCAACTATACAGGTTACTCCACCTGTAAAGCCAAGGGTTACTCCACCCTAACCAACCTACATGTTACCCCACCTGTAGAACAAACGGGTTACTCCACCCAAATCTGGTTACCCCACCAGATCCACCCAACCATTCCCACTAATCATGTGAGGATCCAGGCCGCTCCTGACCGTGAGCACGGCTGTCATGACAGTTTTACTTCTCTGCAGAGGTGCACAACTTTACCCACAAGGTGGTGATTTCATCATCCGTCAATGACTAAAGTCTCCATGTTGCCACTTCACACTACCGAAGGTGTGAGGCCAAGAGATCACCACATGGTCTTTCAAAGTGCTTCCCAGCTAGCAAACATCCCATGCTAAGGTTCCACCGCTGTGGGATTACGCCATCCAGACAGAAGCCCCCTCTTGCACCGTGGCTAGGATTACTCCATCCATCACCTAGGAATGAGATTACTCCATCCCACTCCTCTTCCTCGAATGCCACCAAACTGGGAAGACAACATAATACTTGACCAAGTCTACCATAATCAACCTTGTGCTTTGTGCTGTTGTCCTGGGTTGCCGCTCCACGAACCGGTCCTTATGATCACAAGCAGGTACTACCCACAACCAACAGTACCATGACAGGCACATGTGCATACCCGCACCATCATCAACATCCTCCTGCTTGGATCACCTAAGTTCCATGTTGCTAAAAAGATTAACCGGTCCGTGAAGATTATGTTGAAGTGAACCATTAGTCAAGATTATTAGTCAAATTCCAAACCCAACATTACAGCAAGCTAAGCATGACCTACCCATCCTCATTATCATTAACAACTACCACCACCAGGCGACAAGGATAAGTAAAGGAACAAGATAATGACACATGGGATTCAAATTAAACGCAATGCATACTAAACTAGAGGGAGAAAGCAATAGGTTCAAAATGCGTCAAGGACACTTGCCTCAAAAGAAGTGCTGCTGCTCAGAGTCTTCATGTTCTTTGTCTTCATCTTGTTAGCTCTCGAACACGCGTTTCTAAATAACGGTAACATGCAAAGCACACAAAGCACAAACAATAAGAAACAGTACACCAAACAGTATCAAATTACTCTAATAACAGTACTAAATGATAGAGCTCAAGCCTACGATTACGTGAGTGCAAGAATCACTTAAAACGGAGTTACGAGCAAAAAGTTATGATGTTTGAAAGACTAAACACTAAATCTGGAAAAACAGAAACAGTCACGAAATGAAATGTGTGTGTTCCCGTTGATTCGATACATATTTTGGAACAAGGTTTCCACAATAATATGCGCAATGTCGTGGAACATGTTGGACGCAAGATAATTGGGGCACTGGTTTACCTGACAAAGAGATCAAATGGTTGGATCTAGATGGAGTTGTTCTGGAACAGTTAACGGTGGCATTGCGTTCCTGGTCGATTCATAAATGATCTCGGCGAATCCTTTGGGGAACGTGTAGTATACTTTCTGGAACACA